>JBBDGP010003013.1:242500-327288 GCA_037952835.1 Lithobates septentrionalis
GGGGGCTCTAGAAACCCCCAACTACCAAGTTTGAAGTTCCTGTGACCTACGGCTCCGGAGATATTGACCGGTAAACCGAAAATTGCATACCGACCATAGGGCGTCAAGGGACCGCTTCCGATCTAGCGGTCACTCGCTGCCCCCTCGGCCGTGGTGGCCACCATGGGTCGGTCAACTTTGGAGGACCATATCTCCCCCATACTTGGAGCTAGAGACCCCAAATTTGGCAGGTCGGTACCGGTGGATTTTAGACACCAGATGCGGGTGGACCGACCCTCCTGCGAGCCACCGTGTGGAAGTTTCTCTCAGATTGAACCCGGAATTTCACCCCAGGAAAGAGGGGACTCATCTAAGGTCACTGGACCCATCACCTGTCGGTAGGATTTCGGATCAAAATTCGACTAAGTCCCGCTGGTAACCTACCATGAAGCTGAGAGTCACCCCAGCTCAACAGGGTCTTCTTTCCCCGCTGATTCCGCCAAGCCCGTTCCCTTGGCTGTGGTTTCGCTAGATAGTAGGTAGGGACAGTGGGAATCTCGTTCATCCATTCATGCGCGTCACTAATTAGATGACGAGGCATTTGGCTACCTTAACCACTTCAGCCCCGGAAGGATTTACCCCCTTCCTGACCAGAGCACTTTTTACAATTTGGCACTGCGTCGCTTTAACTGCTAATTGCGCGGTCATGCAATGCTGTACCCAAACGAAATTTGCGTCCTTTTCTTCCCACAAATAGAGCTTTATTTTGATGGTATTTGATCACCTCTGCCGCTTTTATTTTTTGCGCTATAAACGGAAAAAGACCGAAAATTTTGAAAAAAAATGATATTTTCTACTTTTTGTTATAAAAAAAATCCATTAAAATCAATTTTAGTCATACATTTAGGCCAAAATGTATTCGGCCACATGTCTTTGGTAAAAAAAAATGTCAATAAGCGTATATTTATTGGTTTGCGCAAAAGTTATAGCACCTACAAACTAGGGTACATTTTCTGGAATTTACACAGCTTTTAGTTTATGACTGTCCATGTCATTTCATGAGGTGCTAAAATGGCAGGGCAGTACAAAACCCCCCCAAATGACCCCATTTTGGAAAGTAGACACCCCAAGGAAATTGCTGAGAGGCATGTTGAACCCATTGAATATTTTTTTTTTTTGTCCCAAGTGATTGAATAATGACAACAAAAAAAAAAAAAAAAAAAAATTACAAAAAGTTGTCACTAAATGATATATTGCTCACACAGGCCATGGGCATATGTGGAATTGCACCCCAAAATACATTCAGCTGCTTCTCCTGAGTACGGGGATACCAAATGTGTGGGACTTTTTGGGAGCCTAGCCGCGTACGGGGCCCCGAAAACCAAGCACCGCCTTCAGGATTTCAAAGGGCATACATTTTTGATTTTACTCCTCACTACCTATCACAGTTTTGAAGGCCATAAAATGCCAGGATGGCACAAACCCCCCCCAAATTACCCCATTTTGGAAAGTAGACACCCCAAGCTATTTGCTGAGAGGCATGTTAAGTCCATGGAATATTTTATATTTGGACACAAGTTGCGGGAAAGTGACAATTTTTTTTTTTTTTTTTTTTTTTTTTGCACAAAGTTGTCACTAAATGATATATTGCTCAAACATGCCATGGGCATATGTGGAATTACACCCCAAAATACATTCTGCTGCTTCTCCTGAGTACGGGGATACCACATGTGTGGGACTTTTTGGGAGCCTAGCCGCGTACGGGGCCCCTAAAACCAAGCACCGCCTTCAGGATTTCAAAGGGCATAAATTTTTGATTTTACTCCCCACTACCTATCACAGTTTTGAAGGCCATAAAATGCCAAGATGGCACAAACCCCCCCCAAATGACCCCATTTTGGAAAGTAGACACCCCAAGCTATTTGCTGAGAGGCATGTTGAGTCCATGGAATATTTTATATTTGGACACAAGTTGCGGGAAAGTGACAATTTTTTTTTTTTTTGCACAAAGTTGTCACTAAATGATATACTGCTCAAACATGCCATGGGCATATGTGGAATTACACCCCAAAATACATTCTGCTGCTTCTCCTGAGTACGGGGATACCACATGTGTGGCACTTTTTGGGAGCCTAGCCGCGTACGGGGCCCCAAAAACCAAGCACCGCCTTCAGGATTTCTAAGGGCATAAATTTTTGATTTTACTCCTCACTACCTATCACAGTTTTGAAGGCCATAAAATGCCAAGATGGCACAAATCCCCCCCAAATGACCCCATTTTGGAAAGTAGACACCCCAAGCTATTTGCTGAGAGGCATGTTGAGTCCATGGAATATTTTATTTTTTGACACAAGTTGCGGGAAAGTGACAATTTATTTTTTTTTTTGCACAAAGTTGTCACTAAATGATATATTGCTCACACAGGCTATGGGCTTATGTGGAATTGCACCCCAAAATACATTCTGCTGATTCTCCTGAGTATGGGGATACCACATGTGTGGGACTTTTTGGGAGCCTAGCCGCGTACGGGGCCCCGAAAACCCAGCACCGCCTTCAGGATTTCTAAGGGCGTAAAGTTGTGATTTCACTCCTCACTACCTATCACATTTTTGAAGGTCATAAAATGCCCAGATGGCACAAAACCCCCCCAAATGACCCCATTTTGGAAAGAAGACACCCCAAGCTATTTGCTGAGAGGCATGATGAGTACATGGAATATTTTATATTTTGACACAAGTTGCGGGAAAGTGACAATTTTTTTTTTTTTTTTTTTTTTTTTGCACAAAGTTGTCACTAAATGATATATTGCTCAAACATGCCATGGGCATATGTGGAATTACACCCCAAAATACATTCTGCTGCTTCTCCTGAGTATGGGGATACCACATGAGTGGCACTTTTTGGGAGCCTAGCTTCATACGGGGCCCCGAAATTCAATCACCACCTTCAGGATTTCTAAGAGCGTTAATTTTTGATTTCACTCCTTACTACCCATCACAGTTTTGAAGGCCATAAAATGCCAAGATAGCACAAAACCGCCCCAAAATGACCCCATTTTGGAAAGTAGACACCCCAAGCTATTTGCTGAGAGGCATGGTGAGTATTTTGCAGCTCTCATTTGTTTTTGAAAATGAAGAAAGACAAGAAAAACGTATTTTTTTTTTCCTTTTTTCAATTTTCAAAAGTTTGTGACAAAAAGTGAGGTCTGCAAAATACTCACTATACCTCTCAGCAAATAGCTTTGGGTGTCTATTTTCCAAAATGGGGTCATTTGGGGGGGGGTTTGTGCCATCTGGGCATTACATGGCCTCCGAAACTGTGATAGGCAGTGAAGAGTGAAATCAAAAATTTTCGCCCTTAGAAAGCCTGAAGGCGGTGCTTGGTTTTCGGGGTCCCCTATGTGGTTAGGCTCCCAAAAAGTCTCACACATGTGGTATCCCCGTACTCAGGAGAGGCAACAGAATGAATTTTGGGGTGTAATTTCACATATTCCCATGGCATGTTTGAGCAATATATCATTTAGTGACAACTTTGTGCAAAAAAAAAAAAAAATAATAATAATTTGTCTTTTTCCCGCAACTTGTGTCACAATATAAAATATTCCATGGACTCGACATGCCTCTCAGCAAATAGCTTGGGGTGTCTACTTTCCAAAATGGGGTCATTTGGGGGGGTTTTGAACTGTCCTGGCATTTTATGCACAACATTTAGAAGCTTATGTCACACATCACCCACTCTTCTAACCACTGGAAGACAAAGCCCTTTCTGACACTTTTTGTTTACATGAAAAAAATTTTTTTTTTTGCAAGAAAATTACTTTGAACCCCCAAACATTATATATTTTTTTAAAGCAAATGCCCTACAGATTAAAATGGTGGGTGTTTCATTTTTTTTTTTCACACAGTATTTGCGCAGCGATTTTTCAAACGCATTTTTTGGGGAAAAAACACACTTTTTTAAATTTTAATGCACTAAAACACACTATATTGCCCAAATGTTTGATGAAATAAAAAAGATGATCTTAGGCCGAGTACATGGATACCAAACATGACATGTTTTAAAATTGCGCACAAACGTGCAGTGGCGACAAACTAAATACATTTTTAAAAGCCTTTAAAAGCCTTTACAGGTTACCACTTTAGATTTACAGAGGAGGTCTACTGCTAAAATTACTGCCCTCGATCTGACCTTCGCGGTGATACCTCACATGCATGGTGCAATTGCTGTTTACATTTGACGCCAGACCAACGCTTGCGTTCGCCTTTGCGCGAGAGCAGGGGGGGATGGGGGTGCTTTTTTTTTTTTTTTTTTTTTTTTAATTAATTTTTTGATTTTTTATCTTATTTTTAAACTGTTCCTTTCATTTTTATTTTTTTTAAATCATTTTTATTGTTATCTCAGGGAATGTAAATATCCCCTATGATAGCAATAGGTAGTGACAGGTACTCTTTTTTGAAAAAATTGGGGTCTATTAGACCCTAGATCTCTCCTCTGCCCTCAAAGCATCTGACCACACCAAGATCGGTGTGATAAAATGCTTTCCCAATTTCCCAATGGCGCTGTTTACATCCGGCGAAATCTAAGTCATGAAATGCTCGTAGCTTCCGGATTCTTAGGCCATAGAGATGTTTGGAGCCATTCTGGTCTCCGATCAGCTCTATGGTCAGCTGGCCGAATCACTGGCTGCATTCTCAGGTTCCCTGTTGGGACAGGAGAGCCAGAGAAAAACATGGAAGACAGTGGGGGGGGGGGCATTTCCTCCCACTGCTTGTAAAAGCAGTCTAGAGGCTAATTAGCCGCTAGGATTGCTTTTACATGAAAGCCGACCGCTGGCTGAAAAGAATGATACCAAGATGATACCTAAACCTGCAGGCATCATTCTGGTATAACCACTCAAAGTCCAGCAACATACCAGTACGTTGCTGGTCCTTGTTGGGCATATATTGTAAACTTTTTTTTCATGCAGCCTGTGGGCTGAACGAAAAAAAGATATTGATCGGTGGGTATGCCCACCATTAGAATACCTCCCTTCATCCACCCACTTCTAATGATGGGCATACATGCACCATTTATATATGCCGAAGCATGGGGGCATCCTCCCGCAAAAGGCAGGAGCAAATTGCTCCTCCACCCACTGCCCCCACGCTTCGGCATATATGCTGAAGTATGTAACTGTGGTGGTGAAATCACCTCCGACAGCGCTGGAGTCACGGCTTTATGTATCGTGGGAGCAAACGCTGTTGCTGTCAAGATAAATAAATCCGCGCTGCAACTGAATGGTGTACCTGCTAAGCAAATGATGGTTAACAAAAAACAAAGTAACATTACAGTATAACAGTAATACTTACCATACCTGCAAAGCAAATACAAAAAAAAACCATAGTAAAAAATAAAACATTTAACGCAACCTGTGCCTACCTAAAATATATATATGCCGAAGCATGGGGGCATCCTCCCGCAAAAGGCAGGAGCAAATCGCTCCTCCACCCACTTCTGCCCCCACGCTTCGGCATATATGCTGAAGTATGTAACTGTGGTGGTGAAATCACCTCCGACAGCGCTGGAGTCACGGCTTTATGTATCGTGGGAGCAAACGCTGTTGCTGTCAAGATAAATAAATCCGCGCTGCAACTGAATGGCGTACCTGCTAAGCAAATGATGGTTAACAAAAAACAAAGTAACATTACAGTATAACAGTAATACTTACCATACCTGCAAAGCAAATACTAAAAAAAAACCATAGTAAAAAATAAAACATTTAACGCAACCTGTGCCTACCTAAAATATATATATGCCGAAGCATGGGGGCATCCTCCCGCAAAAGGCAGGAGCAAATCGCTCCTCCACCCACTTCTGCCCCCACGCTTCGGCATATATGCTGAAGTATGTAACTGTGGTGGTGAAATCACCTCCGACAGCGCTGGAGTCACGGCTTTATGTATCGTGGGAGCAAACGCTGTTGCTGTCAAGATAAATAAATCCGCGCTGCAGCTGAATGGCGTACCTGAAAACAATAAAATGTTTAAAACACAGTAAACTATAAAAAAATTACATACCTAAAAAGCAAACATGATAAAACATAACAATAAAACAATGCAGAATAGAATACAGTAAAAAAGAGCAGAACAATAGAGAGAAAATAGAGAGAGAGAGAACAATAAAACGACAACTATTTTTGGTTTTTTTATTTTATATTTTTTTTTTTACTTTTTTTTTTTTTATAACTGTAACTTTTAAAACTGTAACGGTTCCAGGTTTGGGTCTCTCAAAATGCGATGGCATCTTGGGAGACCCTGTGGAAGTGTGTCCTAGTCTGTGCAGTGCTGTACCCTACGCTAATACTCAACTAGTGTATGGTAGCGTTCAAAACATTCACCAATGCAAAGACCAGGATTGCCAGGACAGGAGGGACAATAATACCGGGTGTCACGCCTAAATCCGCGCTTTCTGCAGACACGACATTTTCTTTGGGGGGCTCGTTGGGTAGGGGTACTCTGGAGGACATAAGGAAAATGCCTCTCATGCAGCCGGCCTACTGCATTTGGATTGGGAAGGTGAGGTGGAGCACCGTCTGGAAACAGAAGGGCTCTGACGATCTCTTCCTGGAATTTAAGGAAGGATCCAGTCCGTCCTGAAGCTCTGTATAGCACATGAGCGTTCAGCAAAGCCAATTGAAATAAATAAACAGACACTTTTTTGTACCAGCGTCTGGCCTTACGGGCAACTAGGTACGGCGCCAACAACTGGTCGTTGAGGTCCACCCCTCCCATATTAAGGTTGTATTCGTGGACACAGAGGGGTTTCTCCACAACACCAGTCGCCGTAGTAATTTGGGTCGTCGTGTCTGCATGAAGGGAGGTGAGAACGAAAACATTCTTCTTATCCCTCCACTTCATAGCGAGCAAATTATTATACTTCAAGCAGGCTCTCTCCCCCAGCCTAAGACGGGAATCTACAAGCCTCTGGGGAAAGCCCCGGCGATTAGGTCGCACGGTGCCACATGCTCCAATCTGCTGATCAAACAAGTGACTAAAAAGTGGCACGCTCGTATAATAATTGTCCACGTACAAGTGGTACCCCTTTCCGAATAAGGGTGACACCAAGTCCCACACTATCTTGCCAGCGCTTCCTATGTAGTCAGGGCAGTTTATCGGCTCTACGTGACTATCTTTGCCCTCGTAAACCATGAATCTACATGTATAGCCTGTGGCCCTGTCACAGAGCTTATACATCTTGACCCCGTATCTGGCACGCTTGCTGGGAAGGTACTGTTTGAAGGACAAGCGGCCAGAAAACTTAACCAGGGACTCATCAACGCAGACAACTTGATGGGGGGTAAACAAGTCTGCAAAACGTTGGTTGAAGTGGTTTACGAGGGGCCGAATTTTGTAGAGCCGATCGTATGCAGGGTCTCCACGAGGACGACAGAGTTCATTGTCGTTGAAGTGCATGAACCGCAAAATCTGCTCGTATCGTGCCCTGGCCATTGAAGCAGAGAACACGGGCATATGGTGAATTGGGTCAGTGGACCAATATGACCGCAACTCACTCTTTTTGGTTATGCCCATGTTGAGGGAAAGGCCCAGAAAGATCTTAAATTCGGAGACCGTAATTGGTCTCCAATCTCTGGCAAGGGAGGACTGGGGATTAGCGGCGATGTGTTGACCAGCGTACAAATTGCTTTGGTCCACAATAGATCTATAGAGATCTTCGGTGAAAAACAGTGAATAAAAATCCAGTGGCATAAAGTCAACTGTTTCCACCTGAATTCCGGGTTGGCCAGTGAAAGGGGGAAGTACGGGTGCTGCAGAAGTGGTGGGTACCCAATTCGGATTGGCGAATGCAGCAGGAAGGGCACTATGGGCACGACGGGCCTGTCTTTGTCTTATTGGTGGCAGCGGGACACTAGTTGTGCTTGCCACCTCGCCAGCTTGAACTGCACTTATGGGACTCGCCACGTCACCACGTGATACTGCAGTGCTGGATGTACGACCAGGGTGTACTAGGCCGCTGGTGCTTGCCAGTTCACCAGAAGGAGTAGCGGCACTAGTACCTCTCTGCTCCCTACGAGAGCCCTGCGGTTCTTGCACTTCAAGGACAGAAGAAGAAGATCGGGGTCTGGTACGCCTGACCCTAGCAGGGACCACAACTCCGTCGTCAGAGCTATCTGTCATGGAGCCGCTGTCCTCTACAGGTTCGTATTCTGAGCTTGAACTTGACAGATGAGTGACTTCCTCTTCACTATCTGTCATGCTCAGAATCCTGTAGGCCTCTTCACTAGTGTACCTTCTATTTGCCATTTTGGGCTCTAAATTTAGGGGTACACTAGTGAGACTCACAGGCAAAAAAGCTCCTGACTGTCAGCGACTGATTCAAAGTGCTACCAAAAAACTGTTAGCGATCGCAGGGATCAGGCCTGACTCTGCAAACGCTACAGTTATGTGTGCTTAGTGTTTTGTGACAGTTATCGATCGATACTGCACTTGGGTGGGCTGGGCTGGGCTGGGCCGAGGAGCAAAACGCAGGTGCTAGCAGGTATCTGGGCTGATCCCGCTAACACTGCGTTTTTTTGGGGGACCCTAAACTGCTGGGGAGTATAGATCTGATCGGATCAGATATCGATCCGTTCAGATACTATAGCACTAAGGGAGGTGTATGCTGCGTGCGTAGGTGTTAGCGGTACTGGCGCTAACCTGACGCTGCCTGGGGCGACGCAGACCTTATCTGATCCTAAAAACTTAACTTCTATCACCGCCGGGCAATTAGGGGGTTAAACCTTTATAGGGTAATAAACGGCGGGTGCCCTAAAACTGTAATAAACTACAAAAAACCAAAACCAACTAACCAGCGTCACCTGTAACAATTATATGGTGATCGCTGGTGAAAGGGTTAACTAGGGGGCAATCAAGGGGTTAAAACCTTTAGTAGGTAGTATATGGGGGTCCCTGTCGCTATAAAACACTGACAGCGAACCTATATACTTACCTCCCTAACTAGCGTCACCTGTGTCACTAATACAGCGATCAGAAAAACGATCGCTTAGTGACACTGGCGACGGGGGGTGATCACGGGGTTAAAACTTTATTAGGGGGGTTAGGGGGGTACCCTGGACCTAAAGGGGGGTACCCTAGACCTAAAGGGGGCTAACCTAACGGCCCTAACACTTGTAACTGACACAAACTGACACCAATGCAGTAAATCAGAAAAAAAAAAAACCTGCTATTGGTGTCAGAGTGACAGGGGGTACAGGGGGGTGATCAGGGGGTGATCGGGGGGTGACAGGGGGGTGACAAGTGTGCCTGCGTGTTCTACTGTATGTGTAGTGTTGGTGCACTTACTTGGATGTCTTCTCTCCTCGGCGCCGGACGAAAAGACCGGCTCAAGGAGAGATGACATCACTTCCTCTGCTTCTGTTTACATTCACAGAAGCCGAGGAAGCTTGTCATTGGCCAGGAGCGATCGCGAGGTGGGGGCCACGAATGAGTGGCCTCCCCCTCACCTTTGATCGACCCTGACCTCGATCCGACCGCCGCAGGCACCGGGGGGGGGTCCGATCGGACCCCCCACCCGCGGGCAGGCAGGGACGTACAGGTAAGCCCTTATGCCTGCCCGTGCCGCTCTGTCGACGTACATCTGTGTGCGGCGGTCGGCAAGTGGTTAAACCACTTCTCTTCCGGTCTCATTGTGTGGCCCTGTGTCCTCTTATACTCCCTTTCATTGCAAATAAATCCTAAGGTGGACAGTGCCAAACGCTACAACTAGTCTCATGAAACAATTGCTATATGTTCTAGTAGCTGAAAGGAATAATCCCTCTTATATGTCCATACCTTCTCAGAAGAACCATTTGCACCATCCCACTCTGGAACCACAACGTGGATAACAATGTCACAGGGCAGCGCACAGCCATCGGTAACAAATATGGAGCCGTCTTCCACCTGCTTCCCCTGTCTCTCTGTATTCAGATGATTCTGGAGGTTGGTTCCGGCTTTCCTGAGCAGAGCCTTGGACACGGCTCCAGAACGAAGACTTAGGTCCTTCCCGACACTGTTTACAACCACGTCGGTCTACAGAAAGAAGACAGAGCATTACTGACAAATTCAATAATAGTCAGCGGTTAAAGAAGTTACTGACTAAAACACCACCAGAGACAGTCATTTGAATAGTGAACACACCCCACTGAAATTGTTGACTTTTTCAACATATTTCAACAACCTTTATATGTCTAACTCCTTCACCCTACTTGCTGTTACTCAAACCTTGCTTCAGAAATCTGACTCTGTCTCTCCAGCTGTCCTCTCCCATGGTGGCCTTCACTAGATTTACTCACCTAGATCCAGTGGATGAAAAAGAGATGGAAATGGACTCATGCTTTCCCCACAAAGCCCATTTTAAGTTTTCCCTACACCTCCCTCTCTATCCCTCTCCTCTTTTGAAGCTCGCTGTATTGGTCTTTTTTTTCTCTGGTTCTTTGAAGACTGCAGTGGTTTGTCAACCTCCTAGACCAGTGTTACGCTTCCCCGTTGCTTTCTCTGCTTGGCTACCCCCATTTCTCTCCTCTGAAATACCCAGCATCAAACTTAGTGACTTTAACATTCTAGGCAATGTTAACACCCCAAATACCTCTCAACTATTCAACCTAACCTCTTTTTTTAACCCAAAGCAATGGACACACACTACTACTCATTCTGACGACAACTCCCTCGACCTTGTATTCTCCCACCTCTGCACTCCTTGCAACCTCTACAACATCTTTTTTACTCTCTGATCACAACCTTATCAGTTGCACACTATTCCTTGACTTCAACCCACTATCCCTCCGACCAGCCAATAGTTACCCATAGAAACCTAGACCACTTTAACCCTTCCCTTCTCCAGTCTGCTACTGACTGCCTTTAGGACAAAATCTCACTCCTGTCCTGCCCTTACCTAGCCACCTCTATATACAGCAACTCACTTTCATGCTACCCGAACACACTTGCTCCACATGCAGAACTCTATATGGAGAACCGGGCCTCGCTGCTGCAACCCTGGCAAACAGATGACACCGGAAGTCTCAAAAGATAAAGCCATTCGCTTGCGGGACAGTGGCATAAAGCTAAATCCCTGTACAAATCTGCCCTCCTAAAATACAACTTCTACATTCTTGCTGCTAAACAAACCTACTTGATCACTCTTATTAACACCCTCTCATCCAGTCCTCGTTAGCTCTTTTCTACCTTAACTCTATACTTTGTCCCCCACTGCCTCCACTCACTTACAAGCTCACTGCCCAAGCGATTGCCAATCATTTCAAAAACAAGATCAATACAATTTTTGATGACACCTCCACTGTCCAGCTGTCTTCCCTAACCAACATACCAGGTCTACCCCCACACTCAGTATTTTCTTCTTTTGGCATTGTTCCCAGAGAGGAAGTTGCTAAACTTCTTTCTGTGGTCCACCTAACCACTTGCCCCTGAACCCAATTCCCTCACAACTACTACAAACACCATCCCCCTCTATTCTAACTTCCCTAGCTCACATCTTCAACCCCTACTTCTCTACTGGCACCCCTCTCATACACGCACTGTTCACCCCCATACTAAACCCTCACTGGACAACTTAAGACCCATCTCCCTGCTCCCATTTACCTTAAGACCCCTTTCACACTGGAGCGTTGTGCTAGCAGGACACTAAAAAAAGTCCTGCTAGCAGCTTCTTTGGATTGGTGAAGGAGCGGTGAACTCACCGCTCCTCCACCGCTCCTCCACCGTTCCTCCACCGCTGCTCCCCATTGAAATCAATGGGGCAGCGCTTGCGATACCGCCGGCAAACCGCCGCTCCGGCGGCGTTTTGCGGGCGGATTTAACCCCTTTTCAGCCGCTATCGGGGGGGTTAAAACTGCCCCGCTAGCGGCCGAATAGCGCCGCTAAAACAACGTTAAAGCGCCGCTAAAAATTTACCGCTGACGCCCTAGGCGGTGCAGTGTGAAAGGGGTCTAAAACTTTGAGTTCTTTGTCTACTATTGTCTAAACTTATACTTCATTGTAATTATCCCTCGCAACCCCCCACAGTGTGGCTCCTGCCCACAATGTTCCACTGACTGCCCTACTAAACCTCATGAACGACTTATTAAGGCCCCTTTCACACTGGGATTGTGCGGGCGCTGGCGGTAAAACGGCGCTATTTTTAGCACAGCTTTACCATCATTTTAGCGGCACTATTCAGCCACTAGTGGGGAGGTTTTAACCACCGCTAGTGGCCGGAAAAGGGTTAAAACAGTCCACAAAGCGCCGGTATAGCCGCGCTGCCCCACTGATTTCAATGGGCAGGAGCAGTTTAGGAGCAGTGTATACACCGCTCTTTCAACGTTCCAAAGATGCTGCTTGCAGGAGTTTTTTTATAACGTCCTGCCAGCGCACCGCTCCAGAGCCCTCGGGGTTTTCACCCAGGAGACACAGCAGCGGCAGTTTCAGGGCTCTTTGCAGGTGCTATTTTTAGCGCTGTAGCGCCTGCAAAGCGCCCCAGTGTGAAAGGGGTCTAACCGCTAAAACTAATGGCCAGTACTCCATACTCTTATACCTTTCTGCTGCCTTTGATACAGTTGACCACCCCCCTCCTTTGGCCTGGTTCTCCTCCTACCTATCTCAGTGCATGTTCAGTGTCACCTACAACTCTACCTTTTCCTTTCCTCTTCCTCTCTCTGTTGGGTTCCCCAAGACTCAATCCTTAAACCGCTTCTATCCTCCCTCTACATCTCTTCCCTGGGCCAGCTGATAACCTCCCATGGCTTCCGATACCACCACTATGAGGCTTACACAGAAATCTATCTCTCTACTCCTGAGACCACCACTTCAATCTCCCCACGCATCAACTGTTTACTGACTGACAAGTCAGCGTGGAAGTCACATGACTTCCACAAACGGAATCGGTCAAAAACTGAACTTGTAATGTCCCCCTTTCTCCCCCTTCCCAATCCGGCTTTCCCAACTTTACCATAAAGATCTATAGGACATCTATCAGTCCCTCCATGCATGCCAAGGTGCTAGGTGAAACCCTAGACTCTAACCTCACCTTAGGGCTTCACATTGAATCACTGACTCAATGTTGCTGCCTTAACCTCCGTAACATTTCTAAAATTCACCCTTTCTTCACTGAGGACAAAATTACTATTTGAGTCCCTGGTTGTCTCCTGCATCAACTATTGCGACTCTTCTTCTCATTGTCTTACCTTTACACAGGCTATCCCCCCTTCAATGTTTCATGAATGCTGCTGCTGCTGCTAGACTCATCTACCTTACCAATTACCATACAGTAGGTGATCCCAAAAACTCATCTCTTCAGAGAATCCTATCCCACTTCCACCTAAAAACAGTACATCTACCTTCTCCATGAGCTCATCCCTCACAGTTATAACCTTTTTTCTCTACTGTAACTCTTCTGTCTCCGTTTATTTTAAGCACCGTCCAAACTGTTAACACTCAAAAAATCATGTATAATGATAATAATTTGAACTGGCAAATTTTAGGTCTTCATTTAAATGCAGATAATGGTGATACACTTAAAATATATGACCCATACAATTGTCATGGTGCATTCACTTTTATAATCGAAATGATTGAAAATGCAAATTTGTCACATGGAAAAGGGAATGTATACCTGTACATTTACCACTTCTACATTCGTAACGTTAGAATCAGGTGTTTAAAATTTGCTGTTAATGACTAGAACCTTCTTAAAGCGTCCTCCCTGCTGGTTTAAGCCATAATGTGCTAGTATGCACTGCATACTAGCAGACTGTGTCAGACTTACCTTTATAACAGATCCCTCCAGCGGCGCCTTATCACTGCTGACAGGGATTCCATCTTCACTCGGTCTTCTTCTGGGTTTGCGGACTACGGTTGTCTGATTGGCCGAGTCGCGATGGGGGGGAGCCCCTGGCACAGCTCTAAAAGAACAGCACCGGTATGCCAAATCACATGGTATAAGGGACAGTACTTACATATCACCCCCCCCCCCCCAAAGTAACCATCTATTGCTCACCTCTATACCTCTTTGCTTGGAGCTGTGCACCCCCCCCCCCCATCAACAGCTCACCTATCTAGACTACGCCCCCTGTTCGCAGCTCAACTAAACATGTGAAAAGTGCGGCATCCGTTTGTATTCAGCCCCCTTTACTCTGATACCTCTAACTAAATTCTAGAGGAACCAATTGCCTTCAGAAGTCACCTAATTAGTAAATAGAGTCCACCTGTGTGTCATTTAATCTCAGTATAAATACGTCTGTTCTGTGAAGCCCTCAGAGGTTTGTTAGAGAAGGGTTTGGGATTGTCCATCCCGTGGGACTTTAAATGAAACCATGACCGAATGGGGTCATGCGTTTCCATCCCTTTACTAGTCTAAGAAAAAAGCAACAAAAGTGGGACTTTAAATGAAAAGCGTGAAATGCCCAAAAAACAAAACCGATGGACTACTAGGAAAATTTTTATTGAATTCATGAAAGTAAAACATGCATATAAAATTATATATCAATCACAAATAGAGAGAAATATCAGCAATAATAGCAGCAAATATACATGATTCAATGAATAAAACAATTCTCCATGGTACATCAGTAGGATATTAATACACAACCATATAATAGGAAATATTGCCTGCAAAATAAGCCTCCAAAAAACTCAAAAAATTAGGAATGGTATGACGCTGGTGAGAAACGCGACAATGATAGCTCTACGCGTTTCGTGGCTTCTTGTGCCACTCGTCAGGAGCAAGCGCGTATCTTGATCTAAAATAAAGGATATAAAAATAAACTAGTAATTATAAACATGAAACGGAGGTGGGGTAATTGAAAAACCCCACACAGAGTGCATGCTTACATATAGTGGTTCGTGAGATGGTGGCGGAGGCCATACATCGCTTGGCAATCGGAGACACCACCCCCCCCGGGAGCTGAGGTGGACGGACCAATGGGGGCAGCCCCACAGGGCACCATCCAAAGCAGGCCAGGACCCCCGAGACAAACCTGGAGTGGGAGGTACAGATGAGAGATCAAACTGGCAACCCAACCGTGGAGGTGAACAACTGAGTGTGAAAGGAGAATGCTGGGGTGAAATGGAAAAAGGATGAGTGACCATGTGGAGGACAGGGAGAGAAGGCTGGATGGAAGCATCCAAGCAAAACCACCAAAAGAAAACCCGACACCACAGAGCAAAGGGAAGAGAAAGGGGAAAGAGCCAGAGAGTGAAGCATGGATGGAGATACCTGGTGTGCGGGGTGAGGCATCGTGGAGGAAAAAAGACGGAGTGTGTTGCCAAACAGACATGACACCGAGTGGAGTGGGCAGCCTCGAGAGCCAAACCCGCCGAGGCTGCGCCCATATGAGCGCCACCACCGGAAACGCCCACCAACGTCACGCCGCACACACATGGGAGGGGCGTACGGCATCACCAATCGGGCACCGGCGCCCGGCCAGCAGACGTCCACGCCCCTTCCCAGTGGTGTGCGTGAAGGAGACCATCCGATCGAGCGCGTCAGCATCCAGAGGGGTGCGCGCGCTCGATGGGGAGTGCGTGACGCTGACGCGCAGTGGCGGCGGATCCACCCCTCCCTACGGGGAAGGGGGAGGGGCCGACAGGCGCGTCACAGCTCCCGGGGAGTGGGCAGCTCCCGGAAGCCAAACCTCGGCGGGTTTGGCTCTCGAGGCTGCCCACTCCACTCGGTGTCATGTCTGTTTGGCAACACACTCCGTCTTTTTTCCTCCACGATGCCTCACCCCGCACACCAGGTATCTCCATCCATGCTTCACTCTCTGGCTCTTTCCCCTTTCTCTTCCCTTTGCTCTGTGGTGTCGGGTTTTCTTTTGGTGGTTTTGCTTGGATGCTTCCATCCAGCCTTCTCTCCCTGTCCTCCACATGGTCACTCATCCTTTTTCCATTTCACCCCAGCATTCTCCTTTCACACTCAGTTGTTCACCTCCACGGTTGGGTTGCCAGTTTGATCTCTCATCTGTACCTCCCACTCCAGGTTTGTCTCGGGGGTCCTGGCCTGCTTTGGATGGTGCCCTGTGGGGCTGCCCCCATTGGTCCGTCCACCTCAGCTCCCGGGGGGGGTGGTGTCTCCGATTGCCAAGCGATGTATGGCCTCCGCCACCATCTCACGAACCACTATATGTAAGCATGCACTCTGTGTGGGGTTTTTCAATTACCCCACCTCCGTTTCATGTTTATAATTACTAGTTTATTTTTATATCCTTTATTTTAGATCAAGATACGCGCTTGCTCCTGACGAGTGGCACAAGAAGCCACGAAACGCGTAGAGCTATCATTGTCGCGTTTCTCACCAGCGTCATACCATTCCTAATTTTTTGAGTTTTTTGGAGGCTTATTTTGCAGGCAATATTTCCTATTATATGGTTGTGTATTAATATCCTACTGATGTACCATGGAGAATTGTTTTATTCATTGAATCATGTATATTTGCTGCTATTATTGCTGATATTTCTCTCTATTTGTGATTGATATATAATTTTATATGCATGTTTTACTTTCATGAATTCAATAAAAATTTTCCTAGTAGTCCATCGGTTTTGTTTTTTGGGCATTTCACGCTTTTCATTTAAAGTCCCACTTTTGTTGCTTTTTTCTTAGAGGTTTGTTAGAGAACCTTAGTGAACAAACAGCATCATGAAGGCCAAGGAACACACCAGACAGGTCAGGGATAAAGTTGTGGAGAAGTATAAAGCAGGGTTAGGTTATAAAAAAATCTCCCAAGCTTTGAACATCTCACGGAGCTCTGTTCAATCCATCATCGGAAAATGGAAAGAGTATGGCACAACTGCAAACCTACCAAGACATGGCCGTCCACCTAAACTGACCGGCCGGGCAAGGAGAGCATTCATCAGAGAAGAGCCAAGAGGTCCATGGTAACTCTGGAGGAGCTGCAGAGATCCACAGCTCAGGTGGGAGAATCTGTCCACAGGACAACTATTAGTCGTGTTCTCCACAAATCTGCCCTTTATGGAAGAGTGACAAGAAGAAAGACATTGGAGAAAGAAAGTCATAAGAAGTCCTGTTTGTAGTTTGTGAGAAGCCATGTGGAGGACACAGCAAACATGTGGAAGAAGGTGATCTGGTCACATGAGACCAAAATTCAACTTTTTTGCCTAAAAGTAAAACGCTATGTGTGGGGAAAACGAACACTGTACATCACCCTGAACACACCATCCCCACTGTGAAACATGGTGGTGGCAGCATCATGTGGTGAGGATGCTTTTCTTCAGCAGGGACAGGGAAGCTGGTCAGAGCTTATTGGAATATGGATGGAGACAAATACAGGACAATCTTATGCAACGAACACACGGTCGGACTTTTCGACCAGACTGGTCCGACGGACCGAGTCAGGCGGACAATCCGATTGTGTGTGGGCTTCATAGTGCTGAAGCCAAAAACTTCAGGAAAGTGGCTCTTTTCTCTGGGATTGTAAGTTGCAATCCTTACTATAAGGTTAAAGTGATTTTAAAGTCTCGTTTTTTGTTTTTTTTAAATTAAAAATAACAAACATGTTATACAGTGAGGGGAAAAAGTATTTGATCGGCTGCTGATTTTGTACGTTTGCCCACTGACAAAGAAATGATCAGTCTATAATTTTATTAATTGGTTTATTATTACAGTGAGAGACAGAATAACAACAAAAATATCCAGAAAAACGCATTTCAAAAAATATATAAATTGATTTGCATTTTAATGAAATAAATTAAATAAGTTATTGATCCCTTCACAAAACATGATGTAGTAAGGTCTTTTACCTCTTTTGGTCTAATGAGAACATGTCCTCTCCCCTCCCATAGCCCCCCTCAGCACATATCCCCTTACCCCCCCCCCCCCTCCAATCAAAATAAAGCAAGGTCTTTTACCTCTTTTGGTCTAATGAGAACCTCCAAGGCCAAAGACAGCCGACATCCTTCAATATGTGGTGGGTTGTGAGACATAGTGGGTGCAAAGATGGTGAAAGTTATTGGGCGCCAGATACTTCTTGGATGTAAAAGAGGTTTTATTTCTTTTGACAGCCCTTTTTATACATTTTGGGGGGAAGAGGGTTAGGGCCAGGACACCCTTAAATAGTTGCAAACTTAATTGGCAGATTCCGAGACTTCAATAGGAGGATAGCCGTACAGGGAAAGGCCCCAGCAAGGCGCCACATCTGCACATGTAGGATTGCTGTCTCCTATGGTAACAGTGCTCTAACAGTTCCCATCTCAACGTTTTCAGTTATTTCAGCTCCACTACGACTGATCCTTGAGGTTCTTCAATTCTAAGCTCCTGGTCTCCCTGGTCACTGACTCTGAATCCCTTGAGCTCCTCCAAGGTTTGCAGTAGTATCCCCTCAAGCATCACCCCCACATCTCTGCTGGATCCCTAGCTTGGCACTCCAGATACTCCTTAAGCTTCACCCCTGCTGACCGGCTTGGTCACTGGCTTGACACACAAGGCTGCTCTACAAGTGTCTCCTCCTTTGGTTGGGTCCCTGACTTGATCACCGCCTGAAGTTTCCCGATTCTCCACCATGCCCTTCAGTGAGAATGTGGTTCCGGTACTTGCTTCAGTTACTCACTGTGGTCCCCGGTAAAGGCGATTGGACCCTTTGTGGTGACAGCTTCCTTTCTACCTTCGACCACGACAGGTTCTCCAGCCGGCAGACCCGTCACTTTTGGTTGGACTGCAAGCCGCAATCCCAACCCTGCGCTGCCCTCTTACTTCTGGATAGGCCCTCACACAGCCTAGAAGCCAGATGCCCCCGGGATAGGCCCAATCTCTTGCCTAGCATCCCGGGGCAGACAACATACGTCCACCCAGATGGCAGTCCAGGTGGCACAGAACACAGATTACCTGACCTCACCTGAATATATAGGCTCTCCCAGCAGGCCAAGGGATTGAAGAAAACCCCTGCCCATTGGCTGGGTCACCCACATATCCATAACCTGCCCTTTGGTTGCTCTTGTATCTAGTACCACCAAGTGCACGACCACCTAGTGGTAGAAGAGAAAAGTGGAACAAGGCCAAGCTTAGGGAGAAATCAATGGATCCCTATCAATCGATCAAGATAACTACTCTTGGCAAGTAAATTTGTGAGGAGTTCCCTGACTAAACTCCAGGGTGCTACATCGACTTGGTGGCAAAACCCTTGTTAGCAATCACAGAGGTCAGACATTTCTTGTAGTTGGCCACCAGGTTTGCACACATCTCACAAGGAATTTTGCCCCACTCCTCTTTGCAGATTCTCTCCAAGTCATTAAGGTTTTGAGGATGACGTTTGGTAACTCGAACCTTCAGCTCCCTCCACATATTTTCTATAGGATTAAGGTCTGGAGACTGGCTAGGCTACTTCAGGACCTTAATGTTGCCTTGGCCGCGTGTTTTAGGTCATTGTCATGCTGGAATACCCATCCATGACCCATCTTCAATGCCCTGGCTGAGGGAAGGAGGTTCTCACCCAAGATTTGATGGTACATCGCCCCTTAGATGGAGTGACGTTGTCGTTTGCCCTTAGCAAAAAAACACCCCCAAAGCATAATGTTTCCACCTCCATGTATGACGGTGGGGGATGGTGTTCTTGGGGTCATAGGCAGCATTCCTCCTCCTCCAAACATGGCAAGTTGACTTGATCCCAAAGAGCTTGATTTTGGTCTCATCTGACCACAACACTTTCCCCAGTTCTCCTCTGAATCATTCAAATGTTCATTAGTAATCTTCAGATGGTTCTGTACATGTGATTTCCTGAGCAGGGGGACCTTGCGGGAACTGCAGGATTTCAGTCCTTCACGGCATAGTGTGTTACCAATTGTTTTCTTGGTGACTATGGTCCCAGCTGAGATCATTGACAAGATTCTCCCGTGTAGTTCTGGGCTGATTCCTCACTTTAAGGGAGTGCTCCTAATCTCAGCTTGTTACCTGTATAGAGAAGACACCTGGGAGCCAGAAATCTTGCTGATTGATAGGGGATCAAATACTTATTTCACTCATTAAAATGCAAATCAATTTCATAACTTTTTTTGAAATGCGTTCTTCTGGATATTTTTATTGTTATTCTGTCTCTCCCTGTTAAAAAAAATCTACTAATAAAATTATGAACTGATCATTTCTTTGTCAGTGGGGCAAACGTAAAAAATCAGCAGCCGATCAAATACTTTTTTCCCCTCACTCTACTTACCTGCTCTGTGTGGTGGATTTGCACAGAGCAGTCCAGATCTTCCTCTTTTCGGGTCCTTCTTTGGTTCTCCTGGCGCCTCCCTCCTATTGGGAGTCCTCACAGCAAGCACCTTGCTATGGGGGCACCCGTGCCAAGTCACAGCTCCCCGTGTCCATTTAGACATGGAGTGCCTGCCCGGCCCTGCCCCCTTTCTATTCTCTTTGGCTGACTGATTTTTATTGACAGCATCGGGAGCCAATGACACTGCGCTGCTGTCTCAGCCAATGAGGAGAGGAGTCCCGGACAGCCGAGACATTCCTACAACATTGCTGGAGCTAGAGGGACCTCAGGTAAGTATTGGGGGGGGGGGGTGAGGGGGGCTGCTGCACACAGAAGGTTTTTTATCTCATTGCATAGAATTCACCTTCTGCCTCTACAACCCCTTTAAGTTTCAAAGTGCCTGAGTGGACATTATGAAGATTTAGTCACAGTTCTACCTATATACAGCTGTCTATTTGATACAAATGTCAATATTTCTTTACCTTGTATGTTTAATATGATGAGGAAACCTACTCTTAATAGAACTTACCATTGCATCTTCAATATTTCCTTGTTTTATATTGATTTTCAACCCTTCCCTGGTGGTCACCATTTGATCGTTGGCTTTGTTCATCCTTTCTATTTTCTTTGGAGTCGTCTTCTTCTTTTTCATGCCGTGTTTCCAAGGCACCTGGACATGTTTTTCTTCAAACTCTTCCTTCACTAATTCAGTGATAGTCTTTAAAATGCCTTTATCACTGTCCACGAGATGGATGTCTTTGATGGTGTTGGCTCCCTCTTGGTTTTCTGTGTATGATTTTATGGATTTTACAATGTTTTGAGCACACAGATCCAAGGGACACCCAGAAGTAACAAAGTCACCAACAGAAAGTGCAACCGAGCTTTGACCATTTCCTGCAGCCATCTCCAAGCTCTCGGTTATCACTTTCCGTAGAAGACGCTCATATGTTGAATTTCCTTTTTGGTTTGATATGGGCACAGTTGCATGAATTACCTTCTTACACGAAAAATTACTCACATCTGTCATGAAACACTCTCCCGGCTCCAGCCCCCCTTCCTTCTGAACAATGCGATCACTTTCTTTCTGAAGACCAGGCCCTGCTGCTTTCACCAAAGTCTGTGCTGGTCCCCCAGTGGGCTTTATATTCTTATTTGAGGCAATTATGATGACATCAGCTTTGTGTAGGCAGAGGTCCCCGTTATATATAACCATTGTGGCTCCATTCTGGAGGCTGACTTGGCAAGGAAGCTCATTTAGATTAGAAATTCTGTCATCTACCTCCTTCTGTAAGTGTATCACACAGTTGTATTTGTTCCATACTGTAGTAACATACATGTCTTCATTTTCAATAAAGGATTTTTTGGCACCAGGTTTATCAATGTATAAGGTGTCAGCATATATTTTGGAAATCATTTTTCCTATGCAGGTTTCTGCTTCCTCTACATAGGACTTTGGGCCAGACAAGGAGATGAAGTTCTGTTTCTTCACAACCTTCACATTCTGTATTATTCCATTCCATTCCTGCTTCCTTTTTTCCTCCATAAACTGCAAAACCGCCACTGACTTCAGCTTGATGTTCTTTTCCACCAAAGTGTTCCCCTCCATAAAGTCAAGGATCTGCTGGTAGGTTTCTTCTGCAGGTGAGGATAGACCAGTGATCACCACCTCAGCTCCATCCCTCACTGGGAACTCCTCTATGGCAACGGTCATCCCATCAACATTAAATATTTCCTTTAGGAAGCTCTTCAGATTTCTCCACTCCGGACTCTGAGTGACACTTTTATCCTTAACAGAAATCCGCTTACAGACCAATTCCTTCTTCACGGCTTCTTCACCATTTCTCAGGTCTTTATCAGAGTACCCAGTTAAAATGACTGCATTATCTTTCACTTGAAAATCTGCTTTTATGTTGTTTTTCATAAGAAGACTACATGACAATTCTCCATTGTCCACTGCCTTCAGAAACTGGATGATGTGTGGATCGAGGTGAATGAATTTGTAGTTCAGACCTTGCTTGATATTGAGAATTTCACGATTAGCAGTGAGAACGTCATCTCTTGGTCCATAAAGTTTGACTGTCTCTGAAGTTCCATCATAACTAATCTTCACATGTGGAGATTCTTCCAGGATGCTTTTCTCTAGACCATGCGCCAACATTAATTTATAAGCTTCGGGTTCAACAGACACCTCTTCTTCCACTCTACTCAGCTGTCTTGTGGTTTCTTCTACCAGTTTTCTGAATTTTGATTCAATCTTCTTAACATCTTCTGAAATACCCACAATGAAAGCCTTCTCTGCACCTAAGTCTGGTTTTATGAGGACTCCATCATATGATGAGCTAGACATCTTTTCTTTGATGGCTTCCCACACTGGTGGCTTCAGGTCGCACTCTGTGACTTTATACTGTGATATAAAAAGTTTAAACTTTCTGTGGACGTTATTGCTCCATGTTGGAACGATCTTTGCCAAGGTTCGGAGATGACTCAAGAGGGTACTGGGCAAAGACAGTTTGATGACAGGAGTGGGGTGGTCTACAGTTGGCCATGTGATATCACAGGAAACATCTGCCATTGCTTGTTCAACATTTAGTTTTATCTGTTCATCCTTCAAAATAAATGCCAGTATATGTGGACTGATGGGAATTTCCACCGAATCGGGTATTTTTATACGAGGGCCGTCCCTTCCATACAAGCAATGTCCAATAGATGGGTAATATGGGTACACCGATATTGTTTTATTATTGAGCACATGCTGCTTTGTCATCACTGTCTTTAGAACTGCAATAAATAGAAATATAGTGCTTGTTAGTTTGAAAAATACACCAGAAATAGCGTTAGTCTTCATAGCAACAAATATAATATAATTAATACTCTAAAGAATCATCTTTGTACTAAACAACCAGCTGGAATTAAGAAAGTGGCATTGTAGTATTTAAGCTTTTGAAATAGCAATATAAAGGCTAATATATTTTAGTTAGGGGTATCAGAGTAAAGGGGGCTGAATACAAATGCCCCCCACACACACACACACTTTTCACATATTTATTTGTATCATTTATCATTTTCCTTCCACTTCACAATTATGTGCCACTTTGTGTTGGTCTATCACATAAAATCCCAATAAAATACATTTATGTTTTTGGTTGTAACATGAGAAAATGTGGGAAATTTCCAGAGGTATGAATACTTTTTCAAGGCACTGTAGGTGTTTTTGCTGTGATGTTCTGGGGGAGTTAAAAAAGAAGAGATATGTAAAGTAGAACTATGGCCTCCTAGTAAAAGAATGTGTTCAGCACTCAATCAACATTGACTATTTGTAATCCTTATGCTGCTAGCATTAATAAATATATAGCTACCAGGGACTTTAGGTTCTGACCTAGAACTTTGAGAAGCAATCTTCACCCAACACAGCAGGCAATGTCGCTCAGGACTTTCAGGGACTCGATCCCCCTTTCCTGGGGTTCACTACCCTGGACCTGTATAGCACCCTAGAATAAACACCTTGGTAAATTACTACTGGGCAGAGTTCCGCATATTCAGGATCCAGTGGCGAATGGCCACAATACAGGCAATCCCCGCATGTTGACCTCTTCCATCAAGGCGGGGTCCGGGTACTACTCATCTGAGCATTTTAGCCAGTGGCGGCCCATCCATTAGGGGCGCACGGACGCTGCCCCCCCCCCATCCATGCATCCGTCACCCTGATCTACATACAGAGCACCGGACCATGGATTCCAAAAGAGGGAGGTTTGGAACGCATGATTAGAGCCAGAGGCTTTAATAGGCTTTAAAAAAGAGTGGTAAATAAATAAATAGTACTTTCGCGCCTGTGGTAGTAATGTGCAGAAATAGTGATAAATAAATCAAAAAAACAAAAAAAGGATTAATAGAAAAATCTTTATTGTATAGCGTAGTGGTATGCCCTGCTACCCTGTTTCCCCTAAAATAAGACCTAGCGTGATTGTCTGTGATGGCTGCAATATAAGCCCTACCCTCCAAATAAGCCCTACCCTGTTTCCCCGAAAATAAGCCCTACCCTGAAAATAAGACCTACAAGGACTTTAACTAGGGCTTATTTGGGGGGTAGGGCTTATATTGAAGCCATCACGGACAATCACACTAGGTCTTATTTTAGGGGAAACAGGGTACCTTCTAAAGGTTCAAACCATGGGTTTGAATCCCACCAATGGTATCACCTCCTGAAAACATACATTAAAAAACTTTATTGTATAGCGTAGTGGTATGCCCTGCTACCTTCTAAAGGTTCAAACCATGGGTTTGAATCCCACCAATGGTATCACCTCCTGAAAACATACATTTAAAAAAGAGTGGGCCAGGGGCGCAAAGCATTGCCCTCCAAGCCCACCCAGTTGTATGACAACAGCGAATAAATATTCGCTATTCTCACATTGATTCTCCTCCCAGCCAATCAGGAAGTGGGTCGTGAGACCCGTTTCCTGATTGGCTGATAGGAGAAGCGATGTTATTGGCCAAGGGGGAGGAGGAGGAGGAGGGGAGAAGATGCGCAGCCGGGGGAGAAGCAAAGGGAAGACTGATGGAGCCACCAGCCATCACTCCAGGGATGGCCCACCATCCATCATTGGGCTCAGCAATCCAGCACTCCCTGTCTTTTTTTTGCCAGTGTCCATTCACTTATAGGTGGTGCATAATCTATTAAGTAAGGATTAATATTGGTTGCTCTGTGCACAGTGATGTAGGATAAAAAAAATAAGGGACATGCAGTCAGGGGAGGCAGGTGAGGCAGAGCCACTGGTCAAAATGTGGGGGTCCTGCCACCTATGGTTCCGGTGATATGGGGCCCCTTGAGCAGCCTGTCAGAAGCTACATACAGAGCAGCCAGTTTAAACACAACTTGGCACACTCTGTTTGCAGCAGACTGAGAGGATGAGCTCACAGAGCCTCTCCTCACTTCTTGTCAGAGGCACTGAGCTCAATGGACAGCTTGGAGTCTTGGACCAATGGTAAAGCACCATTGGAACAAGCTGTCCAAAAAAAAATGCTGCAGTGGAGGCATGCCTCTCACTGCAGTGTCATAGGAGGGGGCGTGTCTAAAAGACAAATACTCCCTTCCAGCCCAGCCCTCCTAACTACAAGGAAAAATCATTTTATTTTAACATTTTTAAAAATTATTTATTACAATGTTTAATCATAATTTTTTGGGAAGGGGGGGGGGTGACATGGGGGTATCAGAAGCAGGCAGAACAGGGAGCAGGGAGGAGGGGGATCAGCAATTACAGGAACGATGCCCTGTGTCTGTGTCCCTCCTTGCTGCAGCTGAAAGCTGGCTTGAGTGGGTGAAAATGGCTTTCAGCTGCTGCAGAGGGCTGCACAGGGCATCTTTCTGTAATTGCTCCTCCGCCCGACCACACCGATTCCCCCCCCCCGTGTGCCTGGGCCCCCTACAGGTGGACTGGTGGTCCCCTCCTATCAGCTGCCCTGGCTATAGTGTATAAGATAATAAATGTATTATTTATCTATTTACTGTGAAATTACTGTTTGGAAGTTATAACTTCAAACTTAAGTAATTTGTCCGTTAAGCCACCTGCTTGAGTACAGATTTATAAAATATAGCAGATGACCTTAAAGTGGTTGTAAACCCTTTACAACCACTTTAACCTACAGGTAAGCCTGGATTAAGGCTTACCTGTAGGTGCTTGGAATATCTCCCAGACCTGCACGGTCTAGGAGATATTTGCAAATCGCCGTAGGTCGATTTCTTCTGCGCATGCGCCGGAGTTAGAAAGGGCACGCCGTTTCTAGCTTGGGTCATGCCGTTAAAGGCATGCGCGGGAGTGACGTCACGCGACTCCGACCAGTCACAGGGCCGCAGTTCGCGGCCCCGGAAGGAAGAGGGGTGTAGAATGGACGAGGAAGATGTGGGACATCGCGGGCTTCTCCTGCAGGTAAGTGTCACATAATGGGCTACTATGCAATGCATTATGCTTTACCTTTGCAGGGAAACAAAGAGGAAGTAACACCCATCAGGGTTTACTTCCTCTTTAAAAACAATATACCGTATATACTTGAGTATAAGTCAAGTTTTTCAGCACATTTTTTTGTGCTGAAAGTGCCCCCCTCGACTTATACTGGAGTCAAGCACTTTTCTGCAGCAAAAAATGTTATTTTCCGAACCGATTTGGGGCCCCGTATCTCAGGGCCACTTTGTGCTAGGAACCCCAAATTTGGTGTGCAAATCCAGTGGAACCACAACATATCTAAAGCTGGGGTTCCTAGCACTAAGTGGCCCCCGGAGATACGGGGCCCCAAAATCGGTTCGGAAAATGTCATTCTCTGCTGCAGAAATGCTTGACATTTTCTGAACCAAATTTGGGGCCCCGTATCTCAGGGCCACTAGATGCTAGGAACCCCAAATTTGGTGTGCAAACCCAGTGGAACTGGTACCATAACATATCCAAAGCTGGGGTTCCTAGCACTAAGTGGCCCCGAGGTACGGGGCCCCAAAACCGGTTCGGAAAATGTCATTCTCTGCTGCAGAAAAGTGCTTGACATTTCCTGAACCGATATTTGAGGCCCTGTATCTCTGGGACACTTGGTGCTAGAAACCCCAGCTTTAGATATTTTATGGTTCTAGTTCCACAGAGTTTTCACACCAAATTTGGGGTTCCTAGCACTAAGTGGCCCCGAGATACAGGGCCCCTTATTCGGTCAACTGTGTCCATCTGCAGCAATGTCATTTCAGGACCGTTTGGGTTCAGAGACCCCAAATTTTGGCTGCAGCTAGGGGGGCATCTAGGAACCCTTAACTACCGAGTTTGAAGTTCAGGGGACCTATTACTGCAAATGGGCACAGTGAGGCTGCATATGGGCACAGTGAGGCTGCAAATGGGCACAGTGAGGCTGCAAATGGGCATTGTTGACCCTCTTTTCCACTTACAGTAGCTGTGCATTTCTCACCCTCGTCTTATACTCGGGTCACTAAGTTTTTCCCATTTTTTTGTGGTAAATTAGGGCCTCGACTTATACTCGAGTATATATGGTATAATAATTATTTGTATATTACTTATGGTAATTAACCCCTTGCCACCCAGGCCAATTCTGACACTTCTCTCCTACGTGTAAAAATCATCATTTTTTTGCTAGAAAATTACTCAGAACCCCCAAACATGAGATGTATTGTTTTAGCAGAGACCCCAGGGAATAAAATGATGGCCATTGCAATTTTTTATGTCACACGGTATTTGTTCAGCATTTTTTCAAATGCATTTTTTTGGGGGGGAAAAAAGAGTTTCATGAATATAAAAAAAAAAAAAACCTAAACAGTAAAGTTAGCCCGATTTTTGGGTAAAATATAAAAGATGTTGTTACACTGAGTAAATGGATACCTAACATGTCACTCTTTAAAATTGCGCACGCTTGTGGAATGGCGCCTGTTGGAAGGCAACATGGTTGAATATCATATTTCTGGAGTTTTACTTCCTGGTTGATACAGCCATTTGGCCTAAGTTGGAATTTGCAAGTTGAACCAGCAGGGTGTTCATGACAAGGAGTCATAAATGGGAATGCATGTACTAACAGGATGTTCTCACAGGCCTCCTGATGTGGGGTATGGGGACCTTATCTGAGCTTTAATAGACTAGCTAATTATAGGAATAAACACGTTAATACATACTTATAATAAATAGGGGGAATCCAAAACCACCCAATATTTATTTCAGCGCCAAACTTCAGTACTTAAAAATCTCCAAAGGCGGCGCTTAAAAAATGTTTACAGGATACATGTTTAGAGTTAGAGGAGGTCTAGTGCTGGAATTATTGCTCTCGCTCTAACGATGGCGGCGTATGTAACCTGCGTGTATCTGGCTCTGGTACTAGCCGGCGCCTCACCCGCCACTCACCTCACCGCACGTTACTTGTTTTAAACTTTTTTGTGCGTTTCTTCCGGTACTTCCTGTTTTTTTGCCTGGGTAAATTACGTTATACACCCCAGGAGTCTTCAGGAGGGGAGGAGGGGTTTTCTCACTAAGCACACGGTCTTGCTGCCTGCCTGAGCTAAGGGCAGATTGATTCTAGGAAGTAAATGCTACATAAATAATCTGCCCCTACTCAATATGCTAGAAATGCTAGGTTCATGATACTAAGACACAGTGTAGTTCTGGTGTTTAGTCAGATTCAGCGGCCTATCAGAATGTGTAATGGAAGTGACGTTCCGTCACCACCATCTTGCTGCACCCCGCACTCCTCCACAGTAATGCCCCGTACAGACGATCGGACATTCCGACAACAATATCCATGGGATTTTTTTCCGACAGATGTTGGCTCAAACTTGTCTTGCCTACACACGGTCACACAAATGTTGTCAGAAATTCCAAACGTCAAGAACACGGTGACGTACAACACATACGATGAGCCGAGGAAAATGAAGTTCAATAGCCAATGCGGCTCTCCTGCTTGATTCCGAGCATGCGTGGAATTTTTGTACGTCGGAATTGTGTACACACGCTCGGAATTCCCGACAACGGATTTTGTTGTCGGAAAATTTGAGAACCAGCTCTCAAATTTTGTGTGTTGGAAATTCCGATGGAAAATGTCCGATGGAGCCCACACACGGTCGGAGTCTCCGACAACAAGCTCCCATCGAACATTTTCCGTAGGAAAATCCGACCGTGTGTATGGGGCATGTTATGGAATCTCATATTAGCCAATGTATTTCATATTATATATATTGATTTGCATATATTTTATTGATAATTATTATTATTATTCATATTATTATATAGTAGTGGTTTTATCAATATTATTATTCAATAAGTAAAGCAACAATTATTAATCTTTAATAATGTATACTGTGTTTTCCATAGATTTAGAAAGTCTTCACTTATAAGTGTTGAACTTTAAATGACCTCTGCTTTATGACAAGTACTTGTACACAGGTGTTCTCGAAAATGTATTAAGATAGTTTACTGGGTGAAAGTTCATTAGGATAGATTCAAGTAATATAGAATTGTCTCAAGTCTGAAATGCATATAAATCAGACAGATAAAGATATGAAAACAGGTGGTTTAGAAGTAATTAAAGTTATGTACAGTACATTAAATTAAGTTTGACAAGGTCAAACAAAGGTCTGCTTGTGCTCTCATTAAAACTGTTAAAATACATACATATAGTGAGACATATAACACATCTGGTGGGGTTATTGAAAGTTCATTGTCTCAGTCGTAAATCTGCAAATCCTTGAAGCTAGTATCAAGATAAGGAGAGTTTGATAACACAGCTGGGTGCCAGACTGTCTCTATACAGGTGTTTTTAATTGGACAAAAACAGTTATAAATCACTTTAATGAACATATAGGAATTTTGGGAATAATTAAGTTTATCTGGTTGTAGAACAAGTGTCAGATTTATGGTTGGTTACTTTGACGTAGATCTTAGTGACCAATCATATGTAAGACAGAAAGTTGAGATAAGACTTGTAAAAGAGTATATAAATGCAAGCTCTGCAATTGTTAGACAGACAAGTCAGATAGGAGCTCATAAGGCTGAACTCTATGTATGCTGCCCTATTGCACGGGTCATAGAGGTCAGAACCAATGGGCAAGTATCTGTCCATAACTTGTCTCCTCGTACGAGTCAGAGAAGACTTCTTAACTTGTTCCAGAATGTGGTCTCAGGTGAATTTCCCTCAAGAACTTGATCGAGCTGGAACCCAGAACTCTGTGAGGGGACCAGACCACCGGCAGATCGGCTGGTCCCTATCAGGTGAGAGGTTCCCAAGAATTGGCAGAAAAGACCCGTTCTGGTTCAAGGTGAGAACAATTCACAATTGTTTAAATTTGGTTAGAGGATAAGAATATTTATATCTAATATGCTTGCATTGTAAGAAACTGTATAAATTAGACCTGTATCTTGTAATACTTTGAACATAAACCTGTATGTTATCAGCTGTTAATAAACCTGCATTGCTGAAGTTCTGCCTGGTTCGATACCTTACTATTCTACTTCAGGCATAAGGATACACTGAGAAGGGGGCAAGCGGACATCTTGTTACACCCACCGGAGGTTTGCATTTCACACTTATTTTTAACAGTAAACCATATAAGCTCTGTTTACTGTTAAAAAAAAGTGTGAAATGTAAGACTCCGGTGGGTGTAACAAGATGTCCGCCTGCCCCCTTCTCACTGTATCCTCACTGCAGCCGAGTGGTGTAGCAAGATGGCGACGATGGAACGTCACTTCCATTACAAATTCTGACGGATCGCCAAATCTGATGAGACACCAGTTTAAATATACAGTAAGTGCATCTAGTGGCACAAAAATTATTTCTCTAATGAAGGTAGATATGGCGGCAAATGCTGATTCTTTTATTTCATCTTTTAATGGCATATTCATATTTTAATTTTTTGGAGTTCTGCCTTAAATATTAGGGATTCTTAATCCATTGGCAGAATATTCTTTGCGGTAGGTAGGACTCTGCGGCCCTCGCTGCCAGTGCTTGATGTATGGCACGGGGTGACAATATACAGCCTCGGGTCCGCCCCCTCCTGCCCCGGATATTACCATCCACCACCCCCAGTGCCCTCCTCATCTACCCCTCTCACCTCCTGCCTGGTGAAATGTGACCAGCGCGGCTCCTTCATCTGATAACATCTCCACATCTTCTACACTCCCTCCTCCGTTCCTTGCGCTCTCGAAGTAAAGTGTGACCATCTCCTCCGGGGTGTTGGGGGGGATCCCCTCCACTCGGACACTACTGCTTTCTTCCAGACTCTTTACTATTATTTTCTGCCGTTTTACTCTTGGGCTCCTGGAGAATTTTCCAATGAAGTCATCAATATCTGTGAATAGAGACATCACATTCCGGTGAATAATTAGATACATGTATATTATCCTTCCAAGCCCAGCCTGGCAGTCTGGCCCTGATGGAAATTTTTTAAAGAGCTTGTAACCATTGCTTGCATTTATTTGCTAATTCCTGCTAATGCTTCCTAGAATTGTAATGCCCCGTACACACGGTCAGACATTGATCGGACATTCCGACAACAAAATCCTAGGATTTTTTCCGACGGATGTTGGCTCAAACTTGTCTTGCTTACACACAGTCACACAAAGTTGTCGGAAAATCCGATCATTCGGAACGCGGTGACGTAAAACACGTACGTCAGGACTATAAAAGGGGCAGTAACCAATAGCTTTCATCTCTTTATTTATTCTGAGCATGCGTGGCACTTTGTGCATTGGATTTGTGTACACACGATCGGAAATTCCGACAACGGATTTTGTTGTCGGAAAATTTTATAGCCTGCTCTCAAACTTTGTGTGTCAGAAAATCCGATGGAAAATGTGTGATGGAGACTACACACGGTCGGAATTTCCGACAACAAGGTCCTATCACACATTTTCCGTCGGAAAATCCGACCGTGTGTACGGGGCATTACACTGTATCTCTTATTACAAAGATATATGTATTTCCTATGCTCCTCAGCTCCATCTAGTGGCCATAATGTTGTAGTTTACTGTCCATAAAAAAAAAAAGAAAAAAAATTTATGAACAGCCTAAAGGACATTCGTTTTTGCCTAATTCACACAGAACGAAGACCCATTGATGTGTAATGTCTGAGCAAAATGTAACAATATACAGTACATTTCAGCAATGCATGCACATTACCCCAATGTGCTTTCAGAGACAAAATATGGGGAAAAGTGCATGTACTGGGGAGATGTATGGACTATGTTTTTTTTTTTTAAAGGAGAAGTATAGCCAAAACTAATTTGGCTATGCTGCTATGAATCACAGGGGTGCAGTTTGTTCTGCACTCCTGTGACCCGTTTTTAGCCGACAGCGGGCTTTAGTCACTCAGCCAGGCCACCTTGGGAAAAATCCCAGCTTTACAGTCGGGATTCACCCACATGCCTGGACCGGCACCCGGCTCAGCCTCTCAGCAAGTTTCCCCCATCTAGTTCAACACCCTCTGGGTGTGCGTGTGCACACCCAGCACACCCTGTGCACACGCCTATGAGCAGTGCTGTGTCTTGGCCTAGGCCAACAAGGCCCAGGCTTAGGGGGGCTTTTTTGCATAAAAAGAAGCCCCCTCCCCCTCATCCCGGCTCCCGCACACAGGACCGCCATCAGGGGAGTACAGCTGAATCCTGGAGACCAGTGCCACAACAAGTTTCGGCACTGAGCTCCGGTAACTGGGCAGACAGGGGTGCACTAGGGTGGGCACCAGGGACATCTGCCGCCAGGGGTCCCACATGCAGGGATCGGCTTTCTGTGGTAGCCTCTCTCCCCACTGACAACAGCCACACCCTGAGCTCACTGAGGATCCTCAGCTCCAATGTTTTCATATTGTGTACACAGACAGGAGGTAGAAGAGGCACAGAGGAGGGACATGACTGCACTGCAAGAGCCACGCTACTGTTCTGAGGTCTGTGCTTTGTTTACAGTGGAGGGGGGCACAGTAACCGTGAAGGGGGGGGATAGATAACGCAGATGCACAAATGGAGTGATGAGAGCACATGTCCTCTCCCCTCCCAAAGCCCCCCTCAGCACATATCCCCTTACCCCCCCCCCCTCCCTCAAATCAAAATGTAGCAAAGTCTTTTACCTCTTTTGGTCTAATGAGAACCTCCAAGGCCAAAGACAGCCGACATCCTTCAATATGTGGTGGGTTGTGAGGCATAGTGGGTGCAAAGATGGTGTAAGTCATTGGGCGCCAGACACTTCTTGGATGTAAAAGAGGTTTTTTTTCTTTTGACAGTCCTTTTTATATATTTTGGGGGGGAGAGGGTTAGGGCCAGGACATCCTTAGATAGTTGGAAACTCAATTGGCAGAATCAGAGACTTCAATTGGAGAACAGCCGTGCAGGGAAAGACCCCAGCAAGGCGCCACTTCTGCATGTGCAGGAATTCTGTCTCCTATGGTAACAGTCCTTTAACAGTTCCTAACTCAACGTATCAGTTCTTTCAGCTCCACTACAACTGATCCTTGTAGTTCTTCAACACTGAGCTGCTGGTCTCTCACCAGACACTTTGATTCACTGACTCTGAATCCCTTGAGCTCCTCCAAGGTTTGTGGTGGTATCACCCTCAAGCGTCACCCACGCTTCCCTGCTGGGTCCCTAGCTTGGCACTCTGGATACTCCTCAAGCTTCATTCCTGCTAACCGGCGAGGTCCCTGGCTTGACCCACAAGGCTGCTCTGCAAGCGTCTCCTCCGCTGGTTGGGTCCCTGACTTGATCACCACCTGAAGTTTCCCGATTCTCCACCGTGCCCTTCGGTGAGAATGCTGCTCCGGTACTTGCTTCAGTTACTCACTGTGGTCCCTGGTAAAGGCGATTGGACCCTTCATGGCGTCAGCTTCCTTTCTACCTCCGACCACTGACAGGTTCTCCGGCCGGCAGAACCAAAACTTTGGTTGGACTGCAAGCCGCAATTCCAACCCTGCGCTGCCCTCTTACTTTTGGATGGGCCTTCACACAGCCTGGCAGCTAGATGCCAATGGGATAGGCCAAATCTCTGGCCTAGCAGCCCGTGGCAGACGACATACGTCCACCCAGACGGCAGTCTGGGTGGCACAGAACACAGATCACCTGACCTCACCTGAATTTATAGGCTCTCCCAGCAGGCCAAGGGATTAAAGAAACCCCCTGCCCATTGACTGGGACAGCCACATACCCATAACCTGACCTTGGGTTGCCCTTCCCGTTTCTAGTACCACCAAGTACCCGGCACCATAAAAGTGCAACAAGGCGAAGCTTAGATCCCTATCAATCGAACAAGATAGATACTCATGGCAAGTAAATTTGTGAGGAGCTTCCTGATTAAACTCCAGTATGCTACAAAAAGATGCCGCATCCCTCTCTGCCCTCCTCCCATGGCGTCCCTCTGTACTCTACCCACGGCATCCCTCTGCCCTCCTCCCATGGCGTCCCTCTGTCCTCATTCCGCGGCGTCCCTCAGTACTCTACCCACGGCGTCCCTCTTTCCACCTCTCACGGTGTCCTTCTGTCCTCCTCCCATGGCATCCCTCTGTACTCCTCCCACGGTGTCCCTCTGTCCTCCTCCCACGGTGTCTCTCTGTCCTCCTCCCATGGCATCCCTCTGTCCTCCTCCCACGGTGTCCCTCTGTCCTCCTCCCAAGGTGACCCTCTGTCCTCCTCCCACTGCGTCCCTCTGTCCTCCTCCCATGATGTCCCTCTTTCCTCCTCCCACTGCGTCCCTCTGTCCTCCTCCCACGGCGTCCCTCTGTCCTCCTCCCATGGCATCCCTCTGTCCTCCTCCCATGGTGTCCCTCTGTCCTCCTCCCATGGCATCCCTCTGTCCTCCTCCCACGGTGTCCCTCTGTCCCCCTCCCAAGGTGTCCCTCTGTCCTCCTCCCATGATGTCCCTCTTTCCTCCTCCCACTGCGTCCCTCTGTCCTCCTCCCATGATGTCCCTCTTTCCTCCTCCCACTGCGTCCCTCTGTCCTCCTCCCACGGCGTCCCTCTGTCCTCCTCCCACGGCGTCCCTCTGTCCTCCTCCCACGGCGTCCCTCTGTCCTCCTCCCATGGCGTCCCTCTGTCCTCCTCCCACGGCGTCCATCTTTCCTCTTTCCACGGCGTCCCTCTGTCCGCCTCCCATGTCGTCCCTCTGTCTTCATCCCATGAAGATGACAGGGCTGGTCTTAAACATGAAGGCGCGTGGCCTTGACAGGAAGGGATGGGTCATATTTAAATGAGGGCGTGCGTGAATTTAGTCAGGCCTAGGACAGCACAAAATCTAAATACACCACAGCCTATGAGATGAGCCTTCACTGTGTGCAGCAATAATGTACAGAGTTCCTCTGAAAAGTGTCTTGGCGCCATGTCACTACACACTGTATCTAGGTAGATGTTGCATTTGAAGGGACGTGCTGAGCCTGCGCCCACTCCACCAGTCCTGCGTACCTCTGTTACCTCAGAATGGGGTCCAGCCGTGCACCTAGCGCGGACCTCATACGTGCACTCAATAACTCCTCACTTCCGTACCTTGTGACCAGGCCATAAATCTATAGATCCTTAACGGTTAATGTACTTTACTAAATAAGTGTGGCAGAACAGTTCAATATGAACAACATCTTTCCCCTAATTCTAATTATAATAGTGTGGCTGCCCAGGCATACCTCTTTGAGGCGAGAGTCTATTATGTCATTGCCCATGGCTGTCCCCAAAAGTCTTCAGTGTACTACAAGGTGCAGCAGTCCCAGTATCACGAACAGAACCAACCAATTTGACTGAGATATAGGACTCTTGGACCTCAGCCTTCCCCCTTTTTATATCACAGGTGGGTTGGCTGGGACCAAAAAGCCCAGAGGCCAAGCTTCACAAGGTAACCCCTTCCTCTAGTCTGGGCCAGCCGCTAACTCACTAAAAACAAACACAGTTCAACCGGCCTACAAGCGTTCTTTGATCACTCACTAAGTGAGTGTGACTGTTTATTTTTTTTAAAGCCATACTTGCCTTCTATTTTATCCTGACATAGACTTTAAAATTTTGCTCAGTTTCTCCACCTAGCCTGAGGGCCTTTTGACACCAAAACGGGGTGTGGGAAAGGCGCACACATTTTCCGCACGGCAGGTGAACGCGCTTGCCCCTGTGAGAGCGTGTGGGTGCCAATGAATTGTTAATGGTGCCCCAAATGCATCTTGCAAATGCAGGGCCTTTACATGCACCAAATCTCATGGTATAGTAGTACCATGCAAGTCGGTGCAGTGCGTGCTGAAAAAGTTGCACTACTTTTTCCGCTTTCCAGTGCGTTTTGTAGCCCGTTTAAATGAATGGGATTCAAAACCGGACCACACAGGAACATGCAGGAAACAACATGGAAAGGAGCATGTTATGGCATGAACCGGCCCTGAAATTTGCTGTCTGAAGCCTTGGAGAGGTCCCATTAATGGACCTGCTGGACATCATAAAATGGATAAAAGCCATCACCCTCCCATCTACATGCAAGCCACCTGCCCGATTTGGCACTGATTGTAGTAATAGGCTAATACTAGTGATTTCCAATCTGTGGACACAATTATTTTATTTATTTTACCCCCATAGTGCTGCAAACATTGGCCACACAAGGTAAGGCCAGTTTGGGTCGGGCGCCTTGATATGACTGACTAGTGTGTTAAAGAATTAGTGACCAGTTCACAGGAAGGTCATTTTGCTTTTTGGCTCTGAAGAAGAAGGAACTCCTTCAAAGCGCGTTAGCCTACGAGGCCCCCGGTGAAGTCCCCCCTATGCTTGGGATACTTTCCGGTCTGCAAAACCAAGCCACAGAAGTGTGGCTGGATGAGTGCTTTTACTTATATGTTTGTGAGTAGCTTACTTTACCTCTAATTTATTCAAATCCATTGGATAATGCACTAGGCCTTTGTGCCCTCTTCTGTTTGCTTTTTCAGTGGCCTTAGGACATCTCTAATTCTAGAGGGCAACATGGCTTCAAGTGACTATCCATATGTGGAACAGCTCTTATACTTTAATGCTTATCACACGCATACGCAGGAGAAACATGTTGCTTCTGGTTGGCACTTGTAAGCAGGTGCAGTCTTTTTTCTCCACTGCAGGTGGCACTATCTGCAGTGGCTCTGCAATTGGAGAGGAAGTCAGGAAGAACATGGTTCCTCTATGGTTTCCTGGATCACTGGGGAAGCAATCTACGGTAATTTGATGCTGCCACCCCAAGTGACTCTGGCAACCATCTTGGGCCAGGCAGAGCCTTTTTAGGGTCCTGGCTACCAGGTTTGGCGCTCATTTGGCAAGTTAGTAGAGTGGGGACAGGTACCCCACCTGTGAGGGACAGTACCAGCACTAGGGAAAGTTTCCTGATGAAGAGGAGAAGTGTAGGGTCGCATCTCTTCTGGGCATTTTCCCAACTGGGTACAAGACGGACAGGCTGCATTCTGCCCCCTCTCAACCGACACTGTCAGTCCAGGTGGAATCTGTTCCTTCACGTTGTTGGAAACTGTAAGTGCACCTGGCTGGGCAGCCTTCCCACCGGGTTTGTTGTGAACTGTTGTTGCATTACTTCAATACAAGTTTCACATTGCATGCCACTGTGTGAATTATTGCCGCCACACTGCACCCCACCCACACACTGACTGGATGACCACTAGCTCCCTCAAACTCAACGGATCCAAAACAGAGCTTCTTCTCCTCCACGCAAACCGAAATACAAAAGATTAGACCCCATGGACACCACCCACCATCCGATGGATGCTCAAATAGGATCAGAAATTAGCGGATCTCACCATCTCCTCCGCCTACTACATAGACTCATCCCCTTCATTCCAGAAGAGGACAAAGCAGCAGTAGTTGGAACAATCATCAATTCCCCACTCAACTATGCGAGCTCCCTCTACATAGGACTACCTAAATATCAGATTGCACGCCTACAAGTCATCCAAAACACGGCAGCGAGACTGGTAACAGGAAAAAAACCCTGGGAATCCATCTCCCCATTCCTGAGGAGCCTACATTGGCTAACCATAAAGGATCGGATCACATTCAAGACCCTCTGCCTCACCCACAAATGCACACAAGGAAACGCTCCTCAATACCTATGCGATAAAATACAACACTACACACCCAATCGCAGTCTTCGATCAACTAACTAAAACCTCCTCCTCATCCCCAAGTCCCGATACAAATCAAAGGGAGAACAAAGATTCGCAGTCCAAGGACCACGGCTATGGAACGCTCTACCCGCCAACATCCGCATGGAAGAAAACCATCGGGCCTTCAGAAAAAAACTCAAGACCTACCTCTTCAAAGAAACAGGACAACACAGGACGGATCAAGCACCTTGAGGCGATTCAGTTTGTATTTGTAGCGCTATACAAATCTTTCATTCATTCATGTCAGTGGTAGCGATACGTCAATAGTGATTTCCATTCTGTGGAGTGAAGTTCATGTACACAATTATTCTATTTATTTTACCCCCATAACATTGGCTGCACAAGGTAAGGCCAGTTTGGGTCGGGCACCTTGATAAGACTGACTAATGTGTTAAAGAATTAGTGACCAGTTCACAGGAAGGTCCTTCTCCAAAGGTCGGCCCCGCAACTCCCCTCACATCAAGTCAGTCTGATTAATGTGAATTGGAGGAAAAAAAAAGGTAAATAATTCTGCAGCCCAAACCAACCAATCACATATCATCTTCTGTTCTCTAAGCAGCACTGAGAAGATAAAATATGGAATTTGATTGGTTGTTATGGAGTTGTTGATAAATCATTGTCTTTGTCGGTTGTCTGACCTATATCACATGTGAAGGTGATGACGGCAGATTGGATCTCCAGAATCCTCTCTATGTAGAAGTCCGTGGCCATGGATCTGTCACTGATATTCTCCACCAGGAGGTTTAATATTGCCGAAGTGCAGCTGTCCTGGACCTTCTCAATCAGAACCGGAGAGGACGAACGGCTGGGTGACAGCTCTTCTTTCTCTGGAGTTGGTTTCCCTGTGAGTAAAAATATTAAAGTATTATAAAACTGCATTAAAATGTAGACATATTATTGCTCTGTCCCAAATATCACCAACCATCCATAGTTATGTTACCTGTTATGTACATACACTATATTGTCAAAAGTAATGGGACGCCTACCTTTCAACACAAATGAACTTTAATGGCATCCCAGTCTAATGCCCTGTACACACGGTCCGATTTTCTGACGGAAAATGTGTGATAGGACCTTGTTGTCGGAAATTCCGACCGTGTGTACACAAATCTGATGCACAAAGTGCCACGCATGCTCAGAATAAATAAAGAGATGAAAGCTATTGGCCACTGCCCCGTTTATAGTCCCGATGTACGTGTTTTACGTCACCGCGTTCAGAACGATCGGATTTTCCGACAACTTTGTGTGACCGTGTGTATGCAAGACAAGTTTGAGCCGACATCCGCTGGAAAAAATCCTAGGATTTTGTTGTCGGAATGTCCGAACAAAGTCCGACCGTGTGTACGCCCTATTAGCCCGTAGGGTTCAATATTGAGTTGGCCCACCCTTTGCAGCTAAACAAGGTTTAGGAGTGTGTCCATGGGAAATTTGCACACCAGTGCACAAAGCAAGGTCTATAAAGACATGGATGAGCGAGTTTGGGGTGGAGGAACTTGACTGGCCTGCACAGAGTCCTGACCTCAACCCCATAGAACACCTTTGGGATGAATTAGAGTGGAGACTGTAAGCCAGGCGTTCTCAACCAACCTCAGTGCCTGACCTCACAAATGCTCTTCTGGAAGAATGGTCAAACATTCCCATAGACACACTCCTAAACCTTGTGGACGGCCTTCCCAGAAGAGTTGAAGCTGTTATAGCTGCAAAGGGCGGAGCCAACTCAATATTGAACCCTACGGACTAATGCCCCGTACACACGGTCGGATTTTCCGATGGAAAATGTCCGATCGGAGCGTGTTGTCGGAAATTCCGACCGTGTGTGGGCTCCATCGGACATTTTCCATCGGATTTTCCGACACACAAAGTTGGACAGCAGGAGATAAAATTTTCCGACAACAAAATCCGTTGTCGGAAATTCCGATCGTGTGTACACAAATCCGACGGACAAAGTGCCACGCATGCTCAGAATAAATAAAGAGATGAAAGCTATTGGCTACTGCCCCATTTATAGTCCCGACGTACGTGTTTTACGTCACCGTGTTCAGAACGATCGGATTTTCCGACAACTTTGTGCGACCGTGTGTATGCAAGACAAGTTTGAGCCAACATCCGTCAGAAAAAATCCATGGATTTTGTTGTCGGAATGTCCGATCAATGTCCGACCGTGTGTACGGGGCATTAGACTGGGATGTCATTAAAGTTCATGTGCGTGTAAAGGCAGGCGTCCCAATACTTTTGACAATACAGTGTATAAAGCCCAGAAAGGGGTCTGAGTAATGTCCTCCTTCCTCCTCCAGAAAATACTCAGTTGGTTTTATCTTTCTGTAGGTACATTTGCAACCTGTTTTTTTTTTTCTTTTGGCACTACTGATGGGTACTGTTGGGGCTGCACTGATATCACTGATGATCAGTGCAGATCTCCCTTTTTTACACTTGCTGGTTACCAGCTCTCCTCTCCTCCCGCAGCGTGAGGAAAGGAATGCTGATAACTGGCAAGTGTGCTTACATTGTGATCAGCTATGATTGGACCCAGCTGATCACATGATAAAGGGCCGCTCTGATTGGCCCTCTACCCTGATCTCTGATCAGCAGTGTCCGAAAGGACACAGCAATCACAGAGTGCGCCGGTCACACGCCACAGCGGGCGCGGTTCTGGGAGGACGTAAATAGACGCCCTTCCCAGGACTGGAGGACTGCGCTGTAGCCATCCTTCGGCCATAGCATGATGGGAAAGTGGTTAAATGATGACATTGTTGCATTATAATTTTTTATTTACACATTCATATCACAGAGCTGATCTCTTGTATTCGATTGTGAAAATACCCTGTGACTGGCTGTTTGCACCAAGTCGGGATCAGAACCTGGGCTGAACAGCGGGAGCCGTATAGAGTCTGCTCTACGGTAATATTTGCACATTTATTTCCCATACATTGCGGTCGTTGCCAGTTTGTTGACTAAACATTGCCCTGTTTCTCAGTGTTTGTTTGGGGACTGTACTACCCCGAAAAGGACTGTCTGTAATTTGTATGCACGTCACAATGTTACTATAGATCAGCCTTTCTCAACCCTTTTACTGGGGCTGAAACAACCAATCGATTAATCGACAACTAATCAATTACTATTTTCATAATCGATTAATCGGCCAGCCGATTAGTTGGCCTGCATACAGAATGCATTATTTGTTTACATATCAGGAAATACAGCTCAGTACACCGTCCATACATGTCAGTAAGTGCCTGAGAACTTGTGAATGTGTGAGGAGCAATGCCTCATGGGACATGTAGTCCTGGCCAGGAAGTGAGTGGTGCTAAAGGCAAAAGTTTTCTTTACCTGGCTATAGGGACTCTCTATACTGGACTCAACGCACAGCAAAAAGCAGTGTAGAAACAAATCAAAAGCAAACTGCATAGGTGAGTACCGAGCCTTATGCTGGCCACACCGATCAGTTTACAGACAAGAATATTCAGACGAAAAATCTTTGTACATTCGCTGAATGAAAGAATGTTGTTTGAAATTTTCACTTGTTTTTAACATTCTGTTTTAAAATGAATGTAATTTCTGAACGAAAACCAAATACACCGTCTGATAATTCCTTTCACCAAGAAGTTTTCTATTATTTCTAAATTTTCCTGTCACTGAGGTTGAAAATGAACGTCGATTTGACCTCCACTAATGATTAGAAAATCGAACGAACGTTCTTAAAATGACATTTTTTTAAAGGAAGACTGTTTTTGTATGGCCAGCATATCATATATTACAGTTCTGTTTGAAAATCTGCAAAACAATCTTTCATTTTTTTTTCTTTAAAAAAAGATCCGAGTCTGATATTTACCAGATTCAACCTCTAATAGTATATACAGTATATCTCTTCTAATAGTATATACAGTATATATCTCCTCTAATAGTATATACAGTATATATCTCCTCTAATAGTATATACAGTATATCTCTCTCCTCTAATAGTATATACAGTATATCTCCTCTAATAGTATATACAGTATATCTCCTCTAATAGTATATACAGTATATCTCCTCTAATAGTATATACAGTATATCTCTCCTCTAATAGTATATACAGTATATCTCTTCTAACAGTATATACAGTATATCTCCTCTAATAGTATATACAGTATATCTCTCCTCTAATAGTATATACAGTATATCTCCTCTAATAGTATATACAGTATAGCTCCTCTAATAGTATATACAGTATACATCTCTTCTAATAGTATATACAGTATATATCTCCTCTAATAGTATATACAGTATATATCTCCTCTAATAGTATATACAGTATAGCTCCTCTAATAGTATATACAGTATACCTCCTCTAATAGTATATACAGTATATATCTCTTCTAATAGTATATACAGTATATATCTCCTCTAATAGTATATACAGTATATATCTCCTCTAATGGTAAATATAGTATATCAACTCTAATAGTATATACAGTATATATCTCTTCTAATAGTATATACAGTATATATCTCCTCTATTAGTATATACAGTATATATCTCCTCTAATAGTATATACAGTATATATCTCTTCTAATAGTATATACAGTATATATCTCCTCTAATAGTATATACAGTATATCTCCTCTAATAGTATATACAGTATATATCTCCTCTAATAGTATATACAGTATATATCTCTAATAGTATATACAGTATATATCTCCTCTATTAGTATATACAGTATATATCTCCTCTATTAGTATATACAGTATATATCTCCTCTAATAGTATATACAGTATATATCTCTTCTAATAGTATATACAGTATATATCTCTTCTAATAGTATATACAGTATGTCTCTCTTCTAATAGTATATACAGTATATCTCCTCTAATAGTATATACACTATATATCTCTTCTAATAGTATATACAGTATATATCTCCTCTAATAGTATATACACTATATATCTCTTCTAATAGTATATACAGTATATCTCTTCTGTCTGTTATTCTCAGAGTGGATTAGAGATTTTGCTCTTTAACCAAATAGTTGGTTATTTATAATTGCTAATGCATAGAGATATTTTAGAATAAATTGCCTTTTTTTTAAACTTTACATATTAACTAAATTATACGCCACACTTTTTTTAAGGTTATTAATCAGTTAATCGAAACAATAATCGGCCAACTAATCGATCATGAAAATAATCGTTAGTTGCAGCCCTACCTTTTACAATTGAAGAACCGTTGATACAATATACAATATTCAGGTCTCGGGGAACCCCTGCTAATATTGATCATAGCTCCAACCCATGGTACATGAGCACCCCCACGTTGGTGGTCACTGAGAGAAGGGCTTCCTTGCACTGGTGGTCAGTGGAAAGCATGAGTGGTGTTGGTGTCAGAACTGTATGAACACCATTGGCCGGAGATCAATCCATCACTCTTAATAGTTAATGGAATCCCTGGAAACCCCCGGAGGAACCCGGGCAGAGAATGGCTGCTATACAGTGCCTTGAAAAAGTATTCATACCCCTTGACATTTTCCATATTTTGTCATGTTACAGCCAAAACGTAAATGTATTTTATTGGGATTTTATGTGATAGATCAACACAAAGTGTCACATAATTGTGAAGTGGAAGGAAAATGATAAATGATACAAATAAATATGTGAAAAGTGTGGGGGGGCATTTATATTGTGCCCCCTTTACTTTGATACCCCTAACTAAAATCTAGTGGAACCAATTGCCTTCAGAAGTCACCTAATTAGTAAATAGAGTCCACCTGTGTGTAATTTAGTATCTCAGTAATAATACAGCTGTTCTGTAAAGTCCTCAGAGGTTTGTTAGAGAACCTTAGTGAACAAACAGCATTATGAAGGCCAAGGAACACGCCAGACCAGGGGCGGACTGACAACTCTTGGGGGCCCCTGGGCAATAGAAGATCATGGGGCCCCCTGTGTCCTCACCCACACGCAAGCCACACCTACAAAAAAGCCCCACCTACATAAATCATGGAGCACACAGTAAGGCATACAGCAGGGCACAGGCACATCACAGGGCATGGGGTGCACAGCAGGGCACATCAAGGGGTACACAGCAGGAAACAACACAGAGCATGGGGCACACAGCAAGGCACCTCATGGGGCAAAGGGCACAACAGGGGGTACACAGCAGGGCACTGAGAACATCACAGGGCATGGGGCACATCACAGGACACACAGCAGGGCACAGGGCCGGACTGGCCAACCGGGATAGCGGGAGATCTCCCGGTAGGCTGGTTGCCTTGTGGCCGCTGTCAGCTAGGAACTGTGAGGAGGAGGCGGGGCTGGCTGAGGAAATGAATTCTAGCAGCGGAGGGACAGAGGAGCACGTGACTATCGTGCGGCAGGCAGGTCTGTGGTGTGCAGGAGGATAATGCAGGTCACAGGTGGGAGGGAGCATGGACACTGTGTGTTACCTGGGCAGTGGACTAATCATTTCTCGTAGTAGGGTTAGTAGGGAACCCACAGCCAATAACGCTGCTTAGGGGAGTACAAGGGAGGACCGTCCATCCACAGCCAATCAGCAGGCAGTGTAGTCCTCCCCCGCTCACACTGACTGTAAGTGCTGGAGTGAGACTGAATGGGGACGCCAGGAGGGAGATACAAGGAGGTATGACTACAATAATGCAAGTTCTCCAGGACACACAACTCTGGCTAAAAGGAAAAATCAGGTTCGTCTGGAGCACAGTAACACCAGCTGCAGTGTATTCCAGATATCTATGTGATCAGGCAGTGTGCAGGTTACCGATCAGTCTCCCCTCATTCATGTCTCCCTGGTTACTTTTTTTTATCTGCCTAACCTGACCTGCACATTGTCTGATCACACTGATAAGATCTCTGGAAGACGCTGCAGCAGCATTCTATGAGACCGGGGATACATTCTATGAGACCGGGGATACATTCTATGAGACTGGGGACACATTCTATGAGACTGGGGACACATTCTATGAGACCGGGGATACATTCTATGAGACCGGGGATACATTCTATGAGACAGGGACACATTCTATGAGACCGGGGATACATTCTATGAGACCGGGGATACATTCTATGAGACAGGGACACATTCTATGAGACCGGGGATACATTCTATGAGACCGGGGATACATTCTATGAGACTGGGGACACATTCTATGAGACTGGGGATACATTCTATGAGACCGGGGATACATTCTATGAGACCGGGGATACATTCTATGAGACCGGGGATACATTCTATGAGACCGGGGATACATTCTATGAGACAGGGACACATTCTATGAGACCGGGGATACATTCTATGAGATCGGGGACACATTCTATGAGACCGGGGACACATTCTATGAGACCGGGGACACATTCTATGAGACCGGGGACACATTCTATGAGACCGGGGACACATTCTATGAGACCGGGGATACATTCTATGAGACCGGGGACACATTCTATGAGACCGGGGATACATTCTATGAGACTGGGGATACATTCTATGAGACCGGGGATACATTCTATGAGACCGGGGATACATTCTATGAGACAGGGACACATTCTATGAGACCGGGGATACATTCTATGAGACCGGGGACACATTCTATGAGACCGGGGATACATTCTATGAGACCGGGGATACATTCTATGAGACCGGGGACACATTCTATGAGACCGGGGATACATTCTATGAGACCGGGGATACATTCTATGAGACCGGGGATACATTCTATGAGACCGGGGATACATTCTATGAGACCGGGGACACATTCTATGAGACCGGGGATACATTCTATGAGACCGGGGACACATTCTATGAGACCGGGGATACATTCTATGAGACCGGGGACACATTCTATGAGACCGGGGATACATTCTATGAGACCGGGGATACATTCTATGAGACTGGGGACACATTCTATGAGACCCGGGACACATGGCTGTTAACCATTTCAGCTTACAATCAGCTATTTAGCCAGAGCTCTGTGTGCTGCACAGTTTGTTTGATGGGTTTTATTTATTTTTTTTTTTTTTGAGGATTTACTGCTGGATCAGGCTAAAAGCTTCACAGACCTGTTAAATGGTTACTGTCCTCATCTAATCTTGAGCAGTTCAGTGTTTGCAAGAAAATTTGTATTTTGGAAACTGGGTGTGATGTTTTCTTCTGTCACTTGGTTGTACTTTCAAAGGAAAATGACTGACTTGATATTGCAGAGATGGTTTAAATAGAGTGGAGCAACCCTGCGATACTATATACCTGTACACTGAGTTCAGCTTTAAAGCGGAGCGCCACCGAAAGAAAATTTTTTAAAAGTCAGCAGTTACAAATACTGCAGCTGCTGACTTTTAAAACATGGACACTTACCTGTCCAGGGTGCCCGCGATGTCGGCACCCGAGGCCGAAGCGTCTCTCCGTCCTCGGGTGCTGCCGCCTCCATCTTCGGTAAGGGAATCAGGAAGTGAAGCCGTGCGGCTTCACTTCCCGGTTCCCTACTGCGCATGCGCGAGTCGCGCCGCGCAATACGGATGGTCCCTGCTGCCTCTGGGACCCGTGTGTGTTTCCCAGCAGGCAGCGGGGAGGGTGCAGGAAGTGGCGTAAATACCCGCAGATTCTGCGGCTATCTATGCCGGAAGTGGTACAGATACCTGTAATATACAGGTATCTGTACCCCCCTGAAAGGTGCCAACTGTGTCACCGGAGGGGGGGAGGAATCTGATGAGTGGAAGTTCCACTTTTGGGTGGAACTCCACTTTAAATGCAGTCTCTGACCATCTCCTGAATCAATCATGTCTGCAATCCCTAACCGTCTCCTGTACTATGTCTGCAGTCTCTAACCATCTCCTGTACTATGTCTGCAGTCTCTGACCATCTCCTGTACTATGTCTGCAGTCTCTGACCATCTCCTGTACTATGTCTGCAGTCTCTGACCATCTCCTGTACTATGTCTGCAGTCTCTGACCATCTCCTGTACTATGTCTGCAGTCTCTGACCATCTCCTGTACTATGTCTGCAGTCTCTGACCATCTCCTGTACTATGTCTGCAGTCTCTGACCATCTCCTGTACTATGTCTGCAGTCTCTGACCATCTCCTGTACTATGTCTGCAGTCTCTGACCATCTCCTGTACTATGTCTGCAGTCTCTGACCATCTCCTGTACTATGTCTGCAGTCTCTGACCATCTCCTGTACTATGTCTGCAGTCTCTGACCATCTCCTGTACTATGTCTGCAGTCTCTGACCATCTCCTGTACTATGTCTGCAGTCTCTGACCATCTCCTGTACTATGTCTGCAGTCTCTGACCATCTCCTGTACTATGTCTGCAGTCTCTGACCATCTCCTGTACTATGTCTGCAGTCTCTGACCATCTCCTGTACTATGTCTGCAGTCTCTGACCATCTCCTGTACTATGTCTGCAGTCTCTGACCATCTCCTGTACTATGTCTGCAGTCTCTGACCATCTCCTGTACTATGTCTGCAGTCTCTGACCATCTCCTGTACTATGTCTGCAGTCTCTGACCATCTCCTGTACTATGTCTGCAGTCTCTGACCATCTCCTGTACTATGTCTGCAGTCTCTGACCATCTCCTGTACTATGTCTGCAGTCTCTGATCATCTCCTGTACTATGTCTGCAGTCTCTGACCATCTCCTGTACTATGTCTGCAGTCTCTGACCATCTGCTGTAATATGTCTGCAGTCTCTGACCATCTCCTGTACTATGTCCGCAGTCTCTGATCATCTCCTGTACTATATCTGCAGTCTCTGACCATCTCCTGTACTATGTCCGCAGTCTCTGATCATCTCCTGCTGTATGTCTGCAGTCTCTGACCATCTCCTGTACTATGTCTGCAGTCTCTGATCATCTCCTGTACTATGTCTGCAGTCTCTGACCATCTCCTGTACTATGTCTGCAGTCTCTGACCATCTCCTGTACTATGTCTGCAGTCTCTGACCATCTCCTGTACTATGTCTGCAGTCTCTGACCATCTCCTGTACTATGTCTGCAGTCTCTGACCATCTCCTGTACTATGTCTGCAGTCTCTGACCATCTCCTGTACTATGTCTGCAGTCTCTGACCATCTCCTGTACTATGTCTGCAGTCTCTGACCATCTCCTGTACTATGTCTGCAGTCTCTGACCATCTCCTGTACTATGTCTGCAGTCTCTGATCATCTCCTGTACTATGTCTGCAGTCTCTGACCATCTCCTGTACTATGTCTGCAGTCTCTGACCATCTGCTGTAATATGTCTGCAGTCTCTGACCATCTCCTGTACTATGTCCGCAGTCTCTGATCATCTCCTGTACTATATCTGCAGTCTCTGAGCATCTCCTGTACTATATCTGCAGTCTCTGACCATCTCCTGTACTATGTCCGCAGTCTCTGATCATCTCCTGTTGTATGTCTGCAGTCTCTGACCATCTCCTGTACTATGTCTGCAGTCTCTGATCATCTCCTGTACTATGTCTGCAGTCTCTGACCATCTCCTGTACTATGTCTGCAGTCTCTGACCATCTCCTGTACTATGTCTGCAGTCTCTGACCATCTCCTGTACTATGTCTGCAGTCTCTGACCATCTCCTGTAATATGTTTATAGTCTCTGACCATCTCCTGTAATATGTCTGCAGTCTCTGACCATATCCTGTTGTATGACTGCAGTTTCTGACCATCTCCTGTGCTATATCTATAGTCTCTGACCATCTCCTGTAATATGTCTGCAGTCTCTGACCATCTCCTGTACAATGTCTGCAGTCTCTGACCATCTCCTGTACTATGTCTGCAGTCTCTGACCATCTCCTGTACTATGTCTGCAGTCTCTGACCATCTCCTGCACTATGTCTGCAGTCTCTGACCATCTTCTGTACAATATCTGGATTCTCTGACCATCTCCTGTACAATATCTGCAGTCTCTGACCATCTCCTGTAATGTGTCTGCAATCCCTGCAGGAGAGGACACACACATGATACACACACACACTGTATACACTTCCCCACCTGCCACAGCAGAATTATATTACAGCCCCCAGTCCTGGACCAGTACAGAGGGAGAATGCTTTATGGTGGGCGCTATGGCCAAGGCACATTTCACATTGGAATCCACCCTCCCCCAAAAGACAATTATTTATTCGGTGCAATATACATATAGGTGTAAATACGTACAGTGTATGTGTGTGTATAGATATAGAGGTGAGGGAGGGAAAAAAACAAAGAGGAGGAGAAGGAATAAAAAGAGGGAGAGGAACAAAGAAAGCGGGTGAGAAAGAACATGACAGATGGATAGAGAGCAATATATAGGGAAGAAAAGGAGAACAAATAGAGAGAGTGGTACATCCTAAGAGGTACCATAAGGGTACCTTATGCTAAATATACTGTATGAGTGGAAGGGACTCGGAGTGCTAAATGTCCGCGGGTTAGTGGCGCAAATTACTTGCCTTGGGTGCGGACAACCAACGCTACGCCACTGGGGCTGCTATGAAATTATTTCCAGGGCTGGTTTTTATGCCCAGTCCGGCCCTGCCAGGGCACATCAGGTGGTACACAGCAGGGCACAGGGCATGGGGCACATCACGGGGCACACAGCAGGGTTTATTATGCTGTATACAGCAGGGCACATTATTAAGCACAGCATGGTGCATCACAGGAGGCACAGGGAACATCAGGGTGTACACAGCAGGGCATGTGGCACATAGTAGGAACATAATGGGGTACACAACGGGGCACATCGCAGGGCACATCAGGAGGTACACAGCAGGGCATGTGGCACATAGTAGGGCACAGGGCACACAGTAGGGCACATCATTGGAAACAGGGCACCTTTAGCGGTACACATCAGAACACATCCCAGGGCATGGGGCACACAGTAGGGTACATCAGGGGGGTACACAGCAAAGCACAGGGCACATCAGGGAGTACACAGCAGGGCACAGAGTGCATCACAGGGTATGAGGCACACAGTAGGTCACATTACTTTTTGATCTAAAAACAAAACGCTATGTGTGGGGGAAAACTAACACTGCACATCACCCTGAACACACCATCCCCACCGTGAAACATGGTGGTGGCAGCATCATGTGGTGGGGATGCTTTTCTTCAGCAGGGACAGGGAAGCTGGTCAGAGTTGATGGAAAGATGGATGGAGACAAATACAGGACAATCTTAGAAGAAAACCTGTTATGCCATGTACACACGGGCGGACTTTTCGACAACAAAGGTCCGACGGTCTTTCCAATGGACTTTCAACAGACTTCCGATCGAAAGGACTTGCCTACACACGATCACACCAATGTCTGACGGATTCCTATGTGATGACGTATGACTGGACTAAAATAAGGAAGTTGATAGCCAGTATCCAATAGCTGCCCTAGCGTTGGATTTTGTCCGTCGGACTAGCACACAGACGAGCGGATTTTTTGACCGGACTCGAGTCTGTTGGAAAGATTTGAAGCATGTTCCAAATCTAAAGTCCATTTGATTTTTGACCAAAAAGGTCTGCAGGTCTGATGAAGCCCACACACGGTCGAATTGTCCACTGGACCAGTTCTGTCGAAAAGTCCGCTCGTGTGTACGCGGCGTTAGAGTCTACAAAAGACTTGAGACTGGGGCGGAGGTTCACCTTCCAGCAGGACATCCAGCGAGAGTTGCAATGGAATGTTTTAGATCAAAGCATATTCATGTGTTAGAATGGCCCAGTCACAGTCCAGACCTAAATCCCATTGAGAATCTGTGGCAAGATTTGAAAATTTCTGTTCACAGACGCTCTCCATCCAATCTGACAGAGCCTGAGATATTTTACAAAGAAGAATGGGCAGAAATGTCCTCTCTAGATGTGCAAAGCTGCTAGAGACATCCCCAAAAAGACTTGTAGAGAAAGGGGGTTCTACAAAGTATTGACTCCGGGGGGCGCCATACAAATGCCCCCCCCACACACACTTTTCACATATATATATTTGTATCATTTATCATTTTCCTTCCACTTCACAATTATGTGCCACTTTGTGTTGGTCTATCACATAAAATCCCAATAAAATACATTTACGTTTTTGGGTGTAACATGAGAAAATGTGGGAAATTCCTCCCTAGCCTTATAGGTTGCAGTTCACACATCTCTGTAATGTCAACATTGTTCAGTTACCTGGGAGGTTCTGTCTCTTCTCGGTTTTACAAGCCTGCATAAAAAAAGAAAAGAAAAAACACTCATCACATTTCTGTAGATGTCTCTTTTTATTTCCCAAACCCGGAGTCTTCTCAAGGGTTCAATATATTTTATTACAAGTCAAAGTGTCATTAAACTCAGACTATGAAAAACTCTCATTACATGCTATATAACAGGGTGTTCATACTGACAAAGCCACTAAAGCATTTGTTTCGTGAAGAGTGAAATATAAATGGTTGATCCTACCTTCAGCTGTCCCTCCCATCTTCTCTGTGTCCCCATTGCAGCCCGAGATTGTGTAGACCAGCTGTTGTCCTCTACAAAGCATGCTCAGTTCTAAGCTCTTCATTTCCTTGTATTTCTACCTGAGCAGCCCATGTGACTACAGAGTCACACATGTGGGCGTATACACAATGGTAAATGACACTCCCCTCTCTCTTCCTCCTCGTCCTCCTATTGCTAAACAATATGGGGGTTGGATATAGTATGCTGAATGATTATATTCACTATGAAGCTCAGATAAAGCTTAGTTTTAATATAAATCAGAATTAAATATATCTAATGTAATTACTAATACCTGGAAAGTAACAAAAAAAAAAAAAAAGAAAAAGAAAAGTTGTCTTGGATTCATATGCCGTCTGAACAAAGTGAACGCTACAGTCAATCATCTCTGACTCCGCCTACCAGTGGCGGCCCCATTAAGGGCGCACGGGCGCCGCCCCCTCTCTGTTACGGCAACCCCCTATATGACTAATGGATAGATTCATGGATTGTAGACATGTGCACTGCCAAAAAATGTGTTCGTTTTCGGGTCATTCGTTATAATCGCAATTCGTACATTCGTACATTTGTAAATTCGTACATTCGTAAATTAGAGAATTTGTACATTTGTAAATTAGAAAATTCAGAAATTTGTAACTTCGAAATTTGAAAATCCAAAAACCCGAAAATTCGAAAATCTGAAATAGTAACTAACTATTAAATGATAGGTATTGGAATTTCCTTTTACATTTGGCTGTTAGTGAACGTGACAAACACGAATTTATCCGAAGTTACGAATGCCGCATCTAAACAAATGGAACGGAACAAATTAATAATAAATAATAATAATAAAACGTTTTTATTATTATTATTGTTATTTATTATTATTAATTCATTACGTTCCATTCGTTTGGATGCGGCATTCGTTATTTCGGATAATTCGTAACTTCGGATAAATTTCTATGTGTCACGTTCACTGACAGACAAATTTGAAAATACCTAAAATGTAAAATAGTTAGTAATAGTTATTATTAGTTAACTATTATTTCAGGTTTCCGAATTTACAAATTTACAAATTCACTAATTTATGAATGCACGAATTTACAAATTTTTGCATTTACGAATATTCGGAAAAATTCGTTAAACCGGTTTTTGTTAATTCGGACATTTCCGAATTAACAAATTTGTTGAAATTCGTAAAAAAAATGAATTCAGAACGAAACGAATTGCACATGTCTAATGGATTGCACGAATCTATCCATGACCGCTGTTGCTACCCCCTAATCAGACATCCGGCCCCTTTTCGGACGCTGGGTGCCTGAATTACATAGTTACACAGTTAGGTTGAAAAAAGACACAAGTCCATCCAGTTCAACCATAAAAAAATAAATAAATAAAATACAAAATATCGTACAATCCAATATACTCAATCCTATACCCACAGTTGATCCAGAGGAAGGCAAAAGAAAAACAGCAGAGCATGCTCCAATTTGCTACAGCAGGGGAAAAAATTCCTTCCTGATCCCCCAAGAGGCAATCGGATTTTCTCTGGATCAACTTTACCTATAAATGTCAGTATCCAGTTATATTCTGTACATTTAGGAAAGTATCCAGGACTTTCTTAAAGCAATCTACTGAGCCGGCCAGAACTACCTCAAATTACAGCAGTGGGGTTTTTTTTAGCACCTGATTAGAGCCAGAGGCTCTAATGGGCTTCATAAAAGGTGGACTCGGAGCTCAGAGCATTGCACTTCTATTGCACAGAGCAGGTACGTATAACATGTTTGTTTTTCAAAAAAAAAAAAAAATCCTTTACAATCACTTTAACTAAATAAGGTTCAAAAGTCATATTTCTCCAACCTCTCTTCCGGGCATTCCCACCCATTGGAGGATCTCTAACTCCTTTTCCAATTCTGTCAACTAAAATAGCGAATAATTCTTCGCCTCTGGTCCTAATAAACCGCCTGGAAGAAATTCTCATGTGGATGTCAAAATCCTCCTCGTTACTCATTTTACCCGATATACCGGTAGTTACTCTTCATACAGATAAAGCTGCATTTACATTACTGTGGGGCAGTGTTAATTTCGTCGACTAAAACAACTAAAACATTTTCGTCGACTAAATGAATATTATTTTTGTCGATTTAAAATGCGACTAAAACTAAAATAACTGAAATGACTAAAAACTGACTAAAACTAAAATGGCATTTTAGTCAAAAGACTTATGCCCCGTACACACGGTCGGATTTTCCGATGGAAAATGTGCGATCGGAGCATGTTGTCGGAAATTCCGACCGTGTGTGGGCTCCATCACACATTTTCCATCGGATTTTCCAACACACAAAGTTGGAGAGCAGGAGATGAAATTTTCCGACAACAAAATCCGTTGTCGGAAATTCCGATCGTGTGTACACAAATCAGACGGACAAAGTGCCACACATGCTCAGAATAAATAAAGGGATGAAAGCTATTGGCCACTGCCCCGTTTATAGTCCTGACGTACGTGTTTTACGTCACCGTGTTCAGAATGATCGGATTTTCCGACAACTTTGTGTGACCGTGTGTATGCAAGACAAGTTTGAGCCAACATCCGTCTGAAAAAATCCTAGGATTTTGTTGTCGGAATGTCCGAACAAAGTCCGACCGTGTGTACGGGGCATAAAACTACATTGAAATTTGATTTCAAAATTAAAGCGGAGGTTCGCTGAAAAAAAATATTAAAAGGCAGCAGCTACAAATACTGCAGCTGCTGACTTTTAATATATGGACACTTACTGTACCTGTCCAGGGAGCCGGCGATGTCGGCAGCCGAAGCCGATCCGTCCTTCGGCTCTCAGCTGCTGCCGCTGCCATCCTCAGTAAGGGAATAAGGAAGTGAAGCCGTGCGACTTCACTTCCTGGTTCCCTGCTGCACATGCGCGAGTCGCGCTGCGCATCCTCTCAGGTCCCTGCTGTATTCTGTGTCTCACAGAATACAGCGGTGGAGGAGATTGTAGGCGCCGGAGGTGGCGTAGGTCACCACAAGTGCCGCAGTGATCTATGCCAGGAAGTGGGAGCAAATACCTGTATTAGACAGATATCTGCTCCCTCCTCCCCCCTGAAAGGTGCCAAATGTGACACCGGAGGGGGGGGGGAATCCGAAAAGTGGAAGTTCCATTTTTGGGTGGAACTCCGCTTTAACACATTGTTCTGTAGTGCATGTTCATACCTCAATGTAATAATAAATAATATATGAGATTTTTCCCTCCAGCCGTATATAATGAGTTTGGAAATTGTAGAGAGAGGTTCACTAATGTATTACAATTTAATTACACCCATTCGATTTTAGACGACTAAAATGAGTTTTAGTCGACTAAAATATACTGGAGATTTAGTTGACTCAATACGACTAAGACTAAAACAATTGCAGAAGACTAAATGGGGCTAAAACTAAAATACAATTTTAGTCCTAAGACTAATGCCACGTACACACGGGCGGGCTTTTCGACCGAACTGGTCCATCGGACAATCCGATCGTGTGTGGGCTTCATCGGACCTCCAGCGGACTTTTTCTGTTGAAAATCAGACGGACTTTAGATTTGGAACATGTTTCAAATCTTTCCGAGGGACTCGAGTCCGGTCGAAAAATCCGTTCGTCTGTATGCTAGTCCGACGGACAAAAAAGGACGCTAGGGCAGCTATTGGCTACTGGCTATGAACTTCCTTATTCTAGTCCGGTCGTACGTCATCACGTTCAAACGACCGGACTTTCTAACGGACTTTAGTCCGTTCGTGTGTGGGCAAGACCGGTCGTTTGCAAGTCTGTCGTAACTCTGTCAGAAAGACGGTCGGACGTTTGATGGTCAAAAATCCGCCCGTGTGTACACGGCATTATGCCCCGTACACACAAGCGGATTTTCCGTCAGAAAAATCTTGGATGGTTTTTCCGACGGGATTCCGCTCAGGCTTGCCTTGCATACACACGGGTCACACAAAGGTTCTCTGAACTTTCGACCATCAAGAACGCGGTGACGTACGACACTACGACGAGTCGAGAAAATGAAGTTCAATGCTTCCGAGCATGCGTCGAATTGTTTCTGAGCATGCGTCAAATTGTTTGCATGCGTAGGAATTTTGCGCGTCGGAATTGCTACAGACGATCAGAATTTCCGACTGGAACTTTTTCCGACCGAAAAATTGAGAACATGCTCTCAATCTTCTGCTGGCCGAAATTCCGCCAGCAAAAGTCCAGTGGAGCATACACATGGTCGCATTTTCCAACCAAAAGCTCTCATCAGTCTTTTTGCTGGCCGAATTTCCGAATTTCCGATCGTGAGTACGGGGCATTAGACTAAAACTGAATCGAAATTTACTGCCAAAATTAACACTGCTGTGGTGTCATCTTCTTCAAAGTAATAATATTTATGACTAGACCTATAACTATGCTCCTATGGATGGGTTGTAAAAAAGCTCAAGAATATAAAAATAGGAAAACGTTTCCAGATTCCTGTGTCCTCATTGGAGCAGACTATAGAGTCCCTTTGAAGTGATTGCACACCTTGTGAAGGCTGTGGGCCTCCTCCACTTACAGCACAGCCTGAGGACACACGCAGTCCCGGCACCAGACTTCAGAGCATTTTGAGGTTAACAGACCAGAACCCCAAATACCCTCCTCCGGTTCTTCGGCACGGCATACTTGTCTTGCTCCAGCCCATGGGTTTGAAAGCGGAACGCCATACACATGTAAGGTCTTGCTTCTTTTGTGGTCCAGGCCCTGTTCCTAGAAAAATGTTGCGCACCTCAACAGCCCTAGGATAGGGTCCCCCTGCTGAGAAGGACATGTTTAGACCAGGGTTTTTTTTTAACGGCAATCAGGGGGGGAATGCAGTTCTAGCACCACCAGCACCGAATGTATGTAACGGCAAGGGGTGCTGGGGAATCTATTGTTGAAGGGCGGATTTTTTGTTGAGGGGATGTCTATTGTTTTTGGGAGGTCTATCGTTCCTAGGTTGTCAATTGTTTCTGGGAGGGATCTGTTGAGTGAGGGGTCTATTGATGCTGGCTGCTGGGAAATCTATTGTTGCTGGCGGGGGTCTATTGTTGCTGGGGGGATACTTTGTTGTGGGGGGTACCTATCTTTGATCCATATCCCCCCCAGCAAAAGTCTGCTCCCTCCCCAAGCACCCCCCGTACATATCTGACCCCCCCAACACAAATTCGCTCCCCTCCCAAAGCCCCCTAATAAATATATCTGCCCCCAACACAATTCCGCACCCCTCCTAAACTCCCCCCAGTATGTATCTGACCCCCCAGCACAGGTCGACTCCCCTCTCAAAGCGCCCCTAGTACATTTCTGACCCCCCCTCCACCTCACCTTCTAGCACGAGTCCTCTCAGCACCCAAAGTGCCCCCCCCAGCGTATATGTGTGCCCCACTCTACGCCACATTCTATCACAAGTCCTCTACCCTCCCAAAGCGACCCCGAAGCACATATCCGAAGTCTGGGTTTTGTTTACCTATGCCATCTAGGCCCCTCCCAATGTAAAGCTTGGCCGCACCCACTTTTGGGGAGCCCACAGGGTGCCGCGGGCCTCTACCTCCCTCCAGTTTGAAAGTTGGGAGGTATGGGGTTCTATTGTTGCAGGGGGTCTATTGCTGCCGGCTGCTATTGGATTTATTGTTGCTGTTGAGGGATCTATTGTTACTGGGGGGGGGGGTCTATTATTGCTGGACGCATGGGATCTATTTTACCACTTTTATTAAAAGGGGCGGTACAAGGTGGGTAGGGGATGGAACCAAGAGGCGGTGCTTAGAGGTGAGTAGGGGACTGAGATAAGGGGTGACTCCTTCTGACTAGAAACATCCATCACTGGCCACCACCATCTCTGTCCCAAACTGTCTGCTCTTCCTTCTGTACCCCGATGTTACACAACCACTTGAAACACTCTTGTTCAATTACACTTCATTCCCGTCACTGTACACACTATGATGGCACACATGTCACACATTCTTTATGTGAGCTGTTAGTCAGGGTCAATTCAGTTTGTTGCAGGCTGGCTGGTAAATGAGCTTGGAATTTTATTTTGTTTGTTTTTTGACATGTGTCGCCCTTCTATGTGCTTCTTGCTGCAAAGGCCAGTTATACAGTAGGTTGTGGTGGCTGCCATTTGTTTGTATGCATGAGCCATTACCCAACTTTGCAGAATAAATGAACGTATTTAGTCCAGCTTCACATTGCTCCGACATGAAAGTCGCGCGACTTCCGATCTGACTTTGCCCTGCAAATTCAGTCCGACTTTGATCCGAATTTATCTGATTTTTTACACTTTATGGCATTGAAGTCATATCAAAGTACCACCAAAGTAGTGCAGGAACCTTTTCTAAAGTTGGAGTGACTTGTGTCGGATCAGTTAAGACGGCTTTCATAGGGAAACATTTCATTTGACATGTGATGTGACTTGTGCTCTCACAAGTCGGAACCCATGTCACTCGCACCACACCAGGGCCTTGCTGAGTGTGGTTCACGGTGTTGGTACCAGCGGCGGCCAGTGGTAATTTTTTTGGGGGTAGCAGCAAACAGTACCAACCCCCCCCCCCCCGGTCAGTCAGGTCTGGAGCACTTACCCCACCTATGGATCTATGGTATGCAGCACTTCACAGGCAGCTTCCCTTGCTCCTCGGCGGCAGCTCTCCCTTCCCCTGCTCTCCACAGGCATGGGGGTGGCTTCCGTTTCCTCCCTCCTGCTCTGCAGCCAATTGGGACTCTTCTCTTTTCGACCAATCGGAAAACGGGTCTCAGTCCTGCTTCTGATTGGCTGGATTGGGGATCAGTGCTACAACAGCAAATATTAATTCACTGTTGTAACACCTGGGTGGGTTCAAGGCGCAATGTTCTGTGCTCCGAGCCCACCCTATTTTGAAGCCTATTAGAGCCTATGGCTCTAATCAGATGCTTCAAAAAAACACCCTCGCCGCTGTAATTCTAATATTCTTGTAGCCACTTTATTTATATTTTGAACATAATATTTATTTATATTTTGAATATTTGAATATGTTCTCTTATTCGTTTCCACGATGTCCTCTTAGTCTTTCCCCACGTACCGCATTCCGCATGGGCATTGCAGTACATAAATGATCCCTTCTATTCCATTACAGCTAACAAAGGAATTGTAGTAATTTCCAAGGAAAAGAACCAAAGATAATAACAGGAAAAAGGAAGAATTTATGGCCACTTCCAGTAGCAAACAATATGAAATTTGAAATTTCATATCTTGTAGAACAGAAGGAGTAATGTATGTACTGCAATGCCTATGCGGTATGCAGTACAAAGGAAGAACAAAGAGGCCATTGTAAAAACGAATAAGAGAACAAATACAAAATATAACAGGTGGCTACAAGAAACGTAGAGACGCAGAGTGCTGACACAGTGCAGACACGGATCCCAGACACGGAGCGCAGACACGGAGCGCAGACACGGAGCGCAGACACGGAGCACAGACACGGATCCCAGACACGGAGCACAGACACGCAGCGCAGACACGAAGAGCAGACACGGAGCTCAGACAAGGATCCCAGACAGGGAGTGCAGTCACACAGCGCAGACACGAAGAGCAGACACGGAGCTCAGACAAGGATCCCAGACAGGGAGTGCAGTCACACAGCGCAGACACGAAGCGCAGACATGGAGCTCAGACACGGATCCCAGACACGGAGCGCAGACACGCAGCGCAGACACGCAGCGCAGACACGAAGCGCAGACACGAAGCGCAGACACGAAGCGCAGACACGGAGCTCAGACACGGAGCTCAGACAAGGATCCCAGACAGGGAGTGCAGACACGCAGCGCAGACACGAAGCGCAGACACGGAGCTCAGACACGGATCCCAGACACGGATCCCAGACACGGATCCCAGACACGGAGCGCAGACACACAGCGCAGACACGAAGCACAGACACGGAGCTCAGACACGGAGCTCAGACACGGATCCCAGACACGGATCCCAGACACGGAGCGCAGACATGACACGGAGCACAGACACAGAACGCAGAAACAGAAATCATTCAAGAGATGAGCACCCCGATATGTGTGTGATATACAGAATGAGTCTCTTATCATACATGGCGACATAATAAAAGTATTCAATGTGGTGACATTTATTTCTCATACAGATGGAGGATGGGAGCACAGAGACTGGAGGTGACATAAACACCAACAAAGACTGAAAATCTCTGCACCAGGGGTGCCCCTCCCCCTTCTCTGTACCCCAACACTTACCCCAGCCTCGTCCTGTGGGGGTGGGGAGGTCTCTGTACTCTGTATGTCTTCCGGTAATCGGACTTCCAGCTGTAATGTCGTCCCATCCGCTAATTTCAGTTCATGAGTCTTCCTCTGCAGAACCCGATCTCATGCTGTGATAGAGAAGATTACAGATATTGTATATTCTACCAATGGAGTTCTGTCCTCCAATGGAGGAAACATGTCAGCATTCAGAATTACTCTTTTAGTGTATGAGGATCCCCCTCCAGTCCTCAGTACTTACCTCCCTCCTCCTTGTAGTGTATGAGGATCCCCTCCAGTCCTCAGTACTTACCTCCCTCCTCCTTGTAGTGTATGAGGATCTCTTCCAGTCCTCAGTACTTACCTCCCTCCTCCTTGTAGTGTATGAGGATCTCCTCCAGTCCTCAGTACTTACCTCCCTCCTCCTTGTAGTGTATGAGGATCTCCTTCCAGTCCTCACTACTTACCTCCCTCCTCCTTGTATGGTATGAGGATCCCCTCCAGTCCTCAGTACTTACCTCCCTCCTCCTTGTAGTGTATGATGATCTCCCTCCAGTCCTCAGTACTTACCTCCTTCCTGCTTGAAGTGTATGAGGATCCCCTCCAGTCCTCAGTACTTACCTGTCTCCTCCTTGTAGTATATGAGGATCTCCCCCTTCAGCCCTCAGTACTTACCTCCCTCCTCCTTGTGGTGTATGAGTAACCCCTCCAGTCCTCACTACTTACCTTCCTCCTCCTTGTAGTGTATGAGGAGCCCCTCCAGTCCTCAGTACTTACCTCCCTCCTCCTTGTAGTGTATGAGGATCCCCTCCAGTCCTCAGTACTTACCTCCATCCTCCTTGTAGTGTATGAGGATCCCCCCAGTCCTCAGTACTTACCTCCCTCCTCCTTGTAGTGTATGAGGATCCCCCTCCAGTCCTCAGTACTTACCTCCCTCCTCCTTGTAGTGTATGAGGATCCCCTTCAGTCCTCAGTACTTACCTCCCTCCTCCTTGTAGTGTATGAGGATCCCCTCCAGTCCTCAGTACTTACCTCCCTCCTCCTTGTAGTGTATGAGGATCTCTTCCAGTCCTCAGTACTTACCTCCCTCCTCCTTGTAGTGTATGAGGATCTCCTCCAGTCCTCAGTACTTACCTCCCTCTTCCTTGTAGTGTATGAGGATCTCCTTCCAGTCCTCACTACTTACCTCCCTCCTCCTTGTATGGTATGAGGATCCCCTCCAGTCCTCAGTACTTACCTCCCTCCTCCTTGTAGTGTATGATGATCTCCCTCCAGTCCTCAGTACTTACCTCCTTTCTGCTTGAAGTGTATGAGGATCCCCTCCAGTCCTCAGTACTTACCTGTCTCCTCCTTGTAGTATATGAGGATCTCCCCCTTCAGCCCTCAGTACTTACCTCCCTCCTCCTTGTGGTGTATGAGTAACCCCTCCAGTCCTCACTACTTACCTTCCTCCTCCTTGTAGTGTATGAGTAGCCCCTCCAGTCCTCAGTACTTACCTCCCTCCTTCTTGTAGTGTATGAGGATCTCCTCCAGTCCTCAGTACTTACCTCCCTCCTCCTTGTAGTGTATGAGAATCCCCCTCCAGTCCTCAGTACTTACCTCCCTCCTTCTTGTAGTGTATGAGGATCTCCTCCAGTCCTCAGTACTTACCTCCCTCCTCCTTGTAGTGTATGAGGATCTCCTGCAGTCCTCAGTACTTACCTCCCTCCTCCTTGAAGTGTATGAGGATCTCCCTCCAGTCCTCAGTACTTACCTCCCTCCTCCTTGTAGTGTATGAGGAGCCCCTCCAGTCCTCAGTACTTACCTCCCTCCTCCTTGTAGTGTATGAGGAGCCCCTCCAGTCCTCAGTACTTACCTCCCTCCTCCTTGTAGTGTATGAGGATCTCCTCCAGTCCACAGTACTTACCTCCCTCCTCTTTGTAGTGTATGAGGATCTCCTCCAGTCCTCAGTACTTACCTCCCTCCTCCTTGTAGTGTATGAGGATCCCCTTCAGTCCTCAGTACTTACCTGCCCCCTTCCAGTATTATAATATAATGCCCATACCCCACCCTAGTACCTACCTGCCTCCTCCTTGTAGTATATGAGGACATATCCTCGGGTGCAGTCGGTGTCTTGGATCTCACACTCTCCTCCATCTGATTTGCTCTTACTCCCGAAATACAGCTGCAGTTTATTTTTCAGCTTTTTCAGTTTTTGTGGCCCCTGGCTCCATGTTAGGGCCACAGGGTGCAGGTACTTGCTGTCTCCCATGGTGGTGACATTTAATGGAAGTAGTTAGCGGAAGGTGAGGAGGTACAGCCAGGCAGGGTGTGGAGGTCGGGGTTTTCTGGGCGAGGATCAAATCTTTATGTACAAAGAACTCTGAAGACGCTTTCACTTTATGGTACTGCAGATCACATGACTCTCCATCTCTGATGAGGAAACATTTGGCGTGTCAGTCCCACAATCTATCATTGACTTTCTATGAGGGATTGCTGGGATTTGCAGTGCCATAGTGTACATTGGAGGGTCTCCTCTCAGGGCTGATTGGACAGGTAGAGGATATAGCTCAATATTAGTACAGAAAATCCTCCTCCATCCTCAGAAAGAGGAAATACAAAGATTGTTTCTTCTAAAGTTTTATATTTACAAAGTTTCAAATTACAGATAAAGAAGAAAGAGGAAATAAAAAGCCACATATTATGAGACAGAGAAAGTTACATATAAAGATAAATGTAATCCCTGAGGGCCCATCCACATCATATAAAAGCATTCCGGATACGTTCCAGGTGCATTTCTGCATGCATGTTTTTAAAGCGTTCTAGTGCATTTTTGATGCAGTCCGGTGCATTTTTTCCCCCTTCTTTCTTCTTAACCTTAAAGGCTCCATGCACACTGGGCTTAAAAAAACGTCTGTTCTCTTTGGAGTAAAAAACGTCCATATAGAGCGTTTTTTGTACAAAGTTTAGACGAGTTTAGGAGAGTTTTAAGTTTTTTCTGCCAGTGAGCTCCAATCAGAAACACGAATGAGAAGGGTTATTTTCCTGCCTCTAAACGCTGTTCTCAAAATATGCCTGTAAGCGTCCTAATGCGCATGAACACATAGGAGAACATTGAGTTGCTTCTACAGGCGGAACACAAAACTCCTGTAGAAGCAACATTTTTTATGCCAGTGTGCAAAAAAAAAGTACAGGCGCAGCGCTTGCGCAGTACGGAGGACAAAGGAGACGCCGAAAGTCTCCGAACATCAACAGCTGTTCATCAGCTCTACACGGCGCCTGCGCACTTAATACTACATTCTGTCACACGCTCACGCACGCTGCCAATGCTCGTAAAACTCTGCGGGGGGCGGTGTGCCTACACAATGGGCAGAGCTGGGGCAGTGATAAGAACGGGTAGTTCATCCCTTCAGTTGTGTAAACACGCCCCGCAAAGATTCGCCCATTTGAAAAATCCACCCCCACAGGCATCGGGAGCGTGCGTGAGCGTGTGACAGAATGTAGTATTAAGTGCGCAGGCGCCGTGTAGAGCTGATGAACAGCTGTTCATCTTCGGAGACTTTCGACGTCTCCTTTGTCCTCCGTACTGCGCAAGCGCTGCGCCCTGCGCAGCACAGGGCGGACACTATCCGATGGGGGGACCTTTCTCGTCAGAACACCGGCAGAAGAGACACATTGTTGGCACATGTAGAAACAATTCAGCCAACACAAAAGCATGAAAACAAGATGAGGCGGATCAGACACATGAAGGCTCAGGAGGTTGTCCCAGGAGACAGAAAGTGTGTCATCTGGGGCTTGGAAAGTGCGCCCTGGGATGATCCTGATTGTCCTCGGCTTTCACTGAGCAACTGACTGTTTAGCTACAAAACCAAAGCAGGAATGTTTGCTGTGTTGAACATTTAGAGTAAATTGAGTGCAGAAACGTGTGCATATTGTCATTCCTGAAGCCAGTTGTTAGGTGTGAATATTTTATACTTGAGACGTAACCGCTGTAAATTATAAACATTGGCGTAGACGTATCCTGTAGAGTAGACCATTGGTCTCGAAACTGCTGCCCGGTGGCCCGGGCAAGATACAGCTCTTTCCTTGCCTTTATCCGGCCATTGGACACCAACAAAGGGGCACCATTCCTTCCACTGACACCAATGATGGGACACTATTTCTTCTCCTGATATCAACAATTGGCACTATTCCACCTCCTAGTTCATGGGACTATTTCTCAGATTGACACCAATAATGGAGCATCATTCCTTCCACTGACACCAATGATAGGGCATTATTCCTTCCCTTGATACCAACAATCGTCACTTTTCCTCCCGCTATTACCAATGATGAAGCATTGTATACTCTTATTGATGCCAAAACATGTTTCCCAACGGCCACATTCCGGCCCCCAGAGAGTCTGAAGGACAGTAAACTGGCCCTTTGTTTAGAAAGTTTGGAGACCCCTGCTGTAGATGTATCCTGTAGACCTCGGCACATTTCCTGCCATTAGATTGAATCTCTTCAGAAGAGGAAAGGCAGATCTGCCACCCATAGACGCCAACCAGAGATTTCTGATGTGCTGTCTGCACACCTCCCAACATTTTGAGATGGGAATGAGGGACACCTACTAACAAATGTATGTAGGCATAGGACACGCCCCCTGCCACACCACCTTAAAGGAGAATTAACCCCAAAAAAAGGTTGATTAAATCCACAAGGACTTTTTTTTTACCATTATTATTTCTTTATATTGGCTTTTAAAATGTACAAATGCAGCAATTTAGAAATTACATAAAAGGTTTAGCTCTGGGAAACACTTTTTGAAAGATAAAAAGTGCATTTTATATACATCTATATAGATCAGACCAAAATGAGGGACAAATGAGGGGGAATGAGGGACAGAGGGACATTGCTCCAAATCAGGGACAGTTGGGAGCTATGTGTGTCTGGGGGCCCAGCAGGGATCTCCATAGGGTTCAGTGTCAGAGCTGAGCAAAGCTTTACATTTCCAGCAAATGCAAATTGTGACACGTCCTTGGGCTTTCTCAGTCATGGTGTTTTACATTTATTGGGCTTGTAACATACCACGAAAAACCATCACACCAAAGAAAATACAGAACTCTGGATGGAACCAGTGGAGTCCTCTCTGAACTGAGGTGACCACAATATACTGCAGACGGTACACCCTCCCCGGATTGCAATGTGCACCTGTGTGTGTGTAATTATACAATAAACGTTTATACAGAAAAGCCCGGAGCAAAGCAAATAAAATACATAGGCGGAGGGCTGACATGACAGTGGGAACAGTGGGAAGGTAACAGGAGAAGGGGTGGTAATTTTGGTGCCGAGGGGGAGGGGTTAAGGAGGTGATAAAAGGGAGACATGACGGGACATGATGATGATGAGTCATCACGGCGTGGGGGAAAGTTCCCGCCCACCCTCCCTAGTTGGGTTTGAATTTACATTTGGTAGGTGGTTGTTTTCTTGTTCTTTTTCAAGGCAGGTTCGTGGAAGGTTGGATGTCGTGGCAGTGGCGGGCGTTTGGTCTTTGCAGGGGAAGGAAGATATGTCAGAAGCAGTGGCGGCTGGTGAAGTTTTAGGATGGGGGGGCGGCAGGCCCCGCCTGTCAGAGATCGTACTTACCGAGGCCGAGATGCCGAGAGCGGTTTCGCCTTTGCGACTAAGCGCAGTCCGCCCCCTGGAGTTGGGACAGAAGGTGGACGGCACAAAGAGGCACAAGCTCCCCAATGGACCGTAGGTGGCTTGCTGATGAGGTCTTGGTAGAGAGGAGCCGCTGTGTAGGTACTGGTAAGCAGGTGCAGACAGAGACAACAGGCAAGAGGTCCAGAGCTGGGCAGAGGATCAAACACCGGGATGGTGCTATGGCACTGCAAGATCTGCAAGGTAAGGTGACAAGATCAAGAAAGTCCAGGTACAAGCAGGGGGTCAGGCTAGGAGACAGGAGACAGTCCAGGTAACAGGCCGAGGGTCAAACACAGGAGATTTGGTGGGAATCTGATAAACAGGCAGAGGTCAGGTCCAGGAGAGAGGCAAGAGAAGTCCAAAGGCAAATCCGGGTCACAACAGGTAGTCAGGCAGAGATCCAGGATACAGGTTCAGGTACTACAGGAAGCTGAGACAAACCAGCAATTTGTTTGATCCTCTGAGCACCTTTTATAGGCTGCCCAGGGAATCACGTTGGGTGTGCACCAGTGCGCGTGCGCGAGCGCCGTAACGGTGAGCCGCGAACGCGCATGCGCCGAAACGCTGTTCCGCCGGGAATACGAGAAAAACGACCGGACCGGAACGAAGGTTTCTTCTGACAGTGCCCCCCCCCCCCCCCCGAGGCGTGGCCTCTGGACACCCAAGGTTGACATCAGTTCTGGATGTTCTCGGTGAAAAGCCTGGAGAAGTTGAGGAGCATGTAGATTCCTGGCTGGTTCCCAGGAGTTATCCTCAGAAGGATACCCCTTCCATTTGATTAAATACTGCAGCTGTCTGCCATTTTTTCTGCAATTTAGAATTTTTTCTACCTCAAACTCGTCTTCTCCGTCGATTAGAACCGGTGGTGGTGGAGGCTTTTCTCTGTCAGGAAAACGACTGGGAGCCATAGGTTTTAAGAGGGATGCATGGAAGACTGGGTGTACCTTGTAAGCATCAGGAAGAGCTAATTCAAAAGCGACTCGGTTGATTACCCTTTTAAATTTTAAAAGGACCTATAAATTTTGGCCCCAGTTTCCGAGAGGGAATTGGCAGTCTGAGATGGATAGATGATAGCCATACTTCTTCGCCTACTTTAAAGGCCGGGTTCTCCTTCCTTCCCTTGTTGTAGTACTTTCGGTAGTCATCCTGAGCTTTTTGCATCGCTGCTTTGATCTTTTGAAAATTTAAGTGGATAGAGTTTACTCGGTCCTGTACTGCAGGGACGGATAATTCAGGGATGGAAACTGGAAGAAAGGAAGGGTGAAATCCAAAATTGGACCAGAAAGGTGTCTGGTTGGTAGCGGAATGGATGGAGTTGTTATATGCAAATTCTGCATATGGCAGGAGGGAGGACCATTCATCTTGGGAATCGGAACAGAAGCATCGGAGGTATTGTTCCAGGGTTTGATTTGTCCTCTCCGCCTGGCCGTTACTTTGAGGATGATAAGCAGAAGACAAGCAAATTTTTATTTCCAAGGTCTTGCATAATTCCTTCCAAAACTTTGAAGTAAATTGAACCCCTCTGTCAGAGGTGATGCTCGCTGGGGTACCATGAAGCCTGATAATTTCTTTAAATCCACAATAAAGTCCATGGAAATTTCCGCCCATGGGCGTTCAGGGATAGACAAGGGTTTGAGCAGACCCCATGACCTTGTATTTGAGCCCTTGCTGCGCTGGCACGGGATGCAGGATGAAACATAGTCTTTGCAGTCTTGTCTCCAGCCTGGCCACCAAAAGAAACGTGAGATCAATTCCATGGTCTTTAGTGACCCAAAATGGCCTGCTAGCTTGTGGTCATGAAAGGACTGTAGGGTTAGGAGCCTAGATTCCAGCGGGACGAAGATTTTTCCATGCGACCAAAATAAATCATTGCGTTTCTCCATAGAAGATACTTGGGGTTCAGAGCATTGAGCAGATGTGGATTTGATTGTGGACATTAGGTCTCCTTGAGTAACCAGAAGGAAATTTTGCGGAGACAAAATGGTACTTGGCTCTGTTACCTGGGAAGTTTCATGGAACATCCTTGAAAGTGCGTCCGCTTTTCCATTCTTTGAACCTGGTCTATAGGATATGTGAAAATTAAATCAGGAAAAGAAGAGAGCCCATCGGGCCTGCCTGGGTCTTAGACTTTTAGCAGTTCGCAGGTACTCCAGGTTTTTGTGGTCAGTAAAGATCATGATAGGATTGGACGCTCCTTCCAGCAAATATCTCCACTCCTCTAAGGCAAATTTGATGGCCAGTAACTCTCTATCGCCTACATCATAGTTTCTCTCGGGAATGCTTAATTTCCGGGATGCAAAAGCCACGGGATGTAATAGAGCCTTGAGCCCTTGTCTCTGTGAGAGGATGGCACCAGTAGCGGTCTCTGAGGCATCAACTTCCAGAATAAAAGGCAGGGCTGGATCCGGGTGTCGTAAGACTGGTGCAGACGAAAATAGTGCTTTCAATTTTAGAAATGCTTCCTGAGCCTCCAAGGACCATTGAAAACGACTATGCTGACGTGTCAGTTGAGTAATGGGAGCTACGATAGTTGAAAATCCTACAATGAATCTCCGGTAGAAGTTGGAGAAACCTAAGAAGCGTTGTACCCCTTTTCTGTCTACAGGAGCTGGCTATTCCTGGATTGCTTTGACCTTCTGGGGGTCCATTGCAACGCCGTCAATTGAAATTATGAATCCTAAGAATTGCACTGTAGTTTTCTCTAATTCACATTTCTCTGCCTTGAGGTATAATTTGTGTTTTCTGAGAATCGAGAGAACCAGTTTGACATACACCCGATGGAGTTCCAGGGTGGTTGAAAAAATGAGAATGTCGTCAAGGTAGACTACAAGAAAGTTGTCAAGATGTTCACGAAAGATATCGTTCACTAAGTGTTGGAACGTGGCCGGGGCATTACAGAGTCCAAACGGCATTACCAGGTACTCATAGTGTCCAAACCTGGATCTAAAGGCGGTCTTCCATTCATCGCCTGCTCGGATCCGGATGAGATTGTAGGCGCCACGCAAGTCTAGTTTGGAAAAGATGCGGGCGGATCTGAAGCGTTGGAATAATTCCGGGATGAGAGGAAGCGGGTATCGATTCTTGACGGTAATTTTTTTTAATTCCCTGTAATCGAGGCAAGGTCGGAGGGATCCATCTTTTTTTCTACAAAGAAAATACCAGCTCCAGCCGGTGATGAGGAGGAGCGAATGAACCCTTTCTCAAGATTTTCGTTAATGTATGTTTTAAGAGCCTTTAATTCTGTTTCGGACAGAGGGAAAATGCGACCAAAAGGAATTTCAGCACCTGGCAACAGATCTATGGGGCAGTCGTAAGGCCGATGAGGTGGTAGACAGTCTGCTTGTTGTTTATCAAAAACATCTCTGAATTCCAGGTAGCTCTCGGGTGCATGTTGCAGACTATCGGACGTGGTTGCAATGGTAGAAACAGAAGCTGGAGCCGGGAGAAGGCAATGTCTAGACCAATATTGACATGAGAAAGAGACTTCTCTCTTGTTCCAGTTGATCTGTGGTTCGTGGGCTTGAAGCCATGGGAGTCCCAGGATTATGGGGAACATTGGAGAAGAGATAATATCGAAGCGGAGGTATTCCTGGTGGCCGGTATCAGTGGTGGTAAGGATGGGTCTGGTTTCCTGCGTGATGGGCCCAGAGCGGGGAAGAGACCCATCGGCTAGGTGGATCCTTAGACTTTGGTTCTTTGTGGTCAAAGGAACATGCAAGCTTGCGGCTAATGAGGCATCCAAAAAACAGCTACACTCAATTAAAGTCAATTATAGCGGGTAGGTGAACCTCCTTTTCCGGGAGCTGTAAGGAGACAAAAAGAGTAACATAAGGTTGAGAAGACCTGGTAACTTGTTGATTAATAGCAGGCCGTAAGTAGGACTTACTGGGTCTCACGGGGCAAGAACGAAGGAAGTGTCCAGAACCCCAACAGTAAAGGCACAGATTGCCCTGGCGTCTACGTAGTCTTTCCTCCGAAGTGAGTGGGGCACGGACTAGGCCAAGCTGCATTGGTTCGGCTTCAGGAGCGGTAGGAACCGGTGGAGCTGTGTAAGGTGGATGGACAGGAGTCGGTTTAGGCATCATCCAGGTAGGGCGAGGAGTCTGAAAGCGCTCTGTGCGTCGCTCATGCATGCGACGATCCAATTTAGTGGTATTTTGGATGAGGTCTTCCAAAGAATCAGGGGTCTCAATCCTGGCCAGCTCATCCTTCAGTGCTTCAGACAGCCCTTGACGGAACTGATATTTAAGGGCAGGTTCATTTCCAGCTAGTATCAGCTGAACTTTTCCGGAACTCTACGATATAGTCCTCTACAGGCCTTCGTCCTTGGCTCAGGTTATGCAATAAGGTTTCGGCCGTGGCCGTGCGCTGGGGGTCGTCATAAAGTTGTGCCATACCTTCGAAGAAGGCATCTACTGAATTCAGGATAGGGTTCCTCTGTTCCATTAGGCTGTGAGCCCAAGCTTGTGGTTCATCGGCCAAGAGAGAAACCCAACTTTTACCACCTCTGACGAAAAGGTCCTGGGTTGCAGAGCCAAATACAGAGAGCAAGCGTTTTTAAAGGCCCTGAACTTCTTGCGATTGCCGGAGAAGCGCTCTGGTGTGGGAACCCTAGGTTCTGGAGCGGCCATGACCACAGTGGGATTAGTTGGCATCTGAGGAGAGGAAGCTCCACTGGGAGGTACAGAAGCCGCGGCAGGAGCTGGAGATGGTCCAGAAAGCTGCTGAAGGCGGCCATCAATTTGGGCGTAGCCGTCTTGCAATTTCTGGACGGCCTCAGTGAGGGCCGAGACCTGCTGACACAGGATCTCCAATGGGGAACGCGCTCTGTCGGCCTCAGACATGGCTGGTTTGTACTGTCAGAGATAGTACTTACCGAGGCCGAGATGCCGAGAGCGGTTTCGCCTTTGCGACTAAGCGCAGTCCGCCCCCTGGAGTTGGGACAGGAGGTGGACGGCACAAAGAGGCACAAGCTCCCAATGGACCGTAGGTGGCTTGCTGATGAGGTCTTGGTAGAGAGGAGCCGCTGTGTAGGTACTGGTAGGCAGGTGCAGACAGAGACAACAGGCAAGAGGTCCAGAGCTGGGCAGAGGATCAAACACCGGGATGGTGCTATGGCACTGCAAGATCTGCAAGGTAAGGTGACAAGATCAAGAAAGTCCAGGTACAAGCAGGGGGTCAGGCTAGGAGACAGGAGACAGTCCAGGTAACAGGCCGAGGGTCAAACACAGGAGATTGGTGGGAATCCGATAAACAGGCAGAGGTCAGGTCCAGGAGAGAGGCAAGAGAAGTCCAAAGGCAAATCCGGGTCACAACAGGTAGTCAGGCAGAGATACAGGATACAGGTTCAGGTACTACAGGAAGCTGAGACAAACCAGCAATTTGTTTGATCCTCTGAGCGCCTTTTATAGGCTGCCCAGGGAATCACGTTGGGTGTGCACCAGTGCGCGTGCGCGAGCGCCGTAACGCCGAGCCGCGAACGCGCATGCGCCGAAACGCCGTTCCGCCGGGAATACGAGAAAAACGACCGGACCGGAACGAAGGTTTCTTCTGACACCGCCCTTCCTTTTTGACCCCTCACACTTTGTGAAAATGGGCGTGGTTTCGGCTAAATAGTGGGCGTGGCTCTAAGGTGGTGTGGTTAGTGTCTGAGTTGAACGAGGGATGGAGGAGAGAGGGATGGAGGGACAGCAGGCCCAGATCCTACACAGCAATAGAAATATGTGTATTTTAGAAAGTTTAACAATCAGCAGATAAAGATACTCCAAACACCTGGTGTTAGCACTTCAATCATCCCGGCACCATGGTTGTTATGGTGTCAGGATGATTGAAGCGCATTATTTCTATTATTACATTGTAATATAAAATGAAATCATTCAACTCACCATAATGCAGAATCAGTGGGAGCCCCGAGTGTGTCACTAGCCACGTCGCCTGCCACCAGATGCCATCAGGTGTCCCCAGCGGAGTCCCTCCTTACATCAGGTGCCCCCAGCAGAGTCCCTCCTTACATGCAGCCTGTGTCACATAAAATGCAGCCTGTGTCACCACCAAATTGCAGCAGGCCGTGTCACCAAATTGCAGCAGCATGTGTCACCACCAAATTGCAGCAGCATGTGTCACCAAATTGCAGCAGCATGTGTCACCAAATTGCAGCAGTATGTGTCCCCAAATTGCAGCAGTGTCACCAAATTGCAGCAGTGTCACCAAATTGCAGCAGTATGTGTCCCCAAAATGCAGCAGTGTCCCCAAATTGCAGCAGTATCTGTCCCCAAATTGCAGCAGTGTCACCAAATTGCAGCAGTGTCACCAAATTGCAGCAGTATGTGTCACCAAATTGCAGCAATATGTGTCCCCAAATTGCAGCAGTATGTGTCCTCAAATTGCAGCAGTGTCACCAAATTGCAGCAGTATGTGTCCCCAAATTGCAGCAGTGTCACCAACTTGCAGCAGTATGTGTCCCCAAATTGCAGCAGTGTGTGTCCCCAAATTGCAGCAGTGTCACCAACTTGCAGCAGTATGTGTCCCCAAATTGCAGCAGTATGTGTCCCCAAATTGCAGAAGTGTGTGTCCCCAAATTGCAGCAGTATGTGTCCCCAAATTGCAGAAGTGTGTGTCCCCAAATTGCAGCAGTATGTGTCCCCAAAATTGCAGAAGTGTGTGTCCCCAAATTGCAGCAGTATGTGTCCCCAAATTGCAGAAGTGTGTGTCCCCAAATTGCAGCAGTATGTGTCCCCAAATTGCAGCAGTGTGTGTCCCCAAATTGCAGCAGCGTGTGTCCCCAAATTGCAGCAGCGTGTGTCACCACCAAACCCCCCTCCCCCCGTTACTTACCTTGCTATGTGTTGTCCTCTCCAGCTGTGTCTCCTGTTGAGAGCTCTGTTGTTCTCATACTTCCTGTTTCCGAGAGAGAGAGAGAGAGAAGCAGGAAGTGACATCATACTTAGATGTCAGTCAAACCGCCCGGCCATAGTAATAGCTACTAGGGCCGGGCGGAAGCTACTCGGCGCTTCACGAAGCGCCGCAAGGCGGGCTACACGCCCGCAAATGCAGCGCCTCATCTGCAATCTCGTGATTGCATAGACGTGGCGCTTCCCATAAGTGCACTGTGTTCCAGGGTCGCACTGTGTCCGGCGTCCGAACACAGTGCACTTAAGGACCGTTTTTTGTATTTGCCCCCTTTGGACTCCGCCATTGGTCAGAAGGAAGAGTTCGGGAACTATCGTTGGTATGGGTCCTGATGGTGGTTTCCGGCTAACGGAGGAAGGGTTAATGGGGCACTGCGATCATTGGTTGTCTCTGAGCCAGCCTGTCGGCTTGAGGCCTATTAATACACTTGGAGAGGGACCGCAGTGCAACATTGTTCTTTCCACAGATGGTTAGGAAGTTCCTGCAAAGTCCAACGCTAGATAGATGGATGGGTTGAATAACAGATGTTTTTTTGTATGTTTATGGTTTAATAAAGTAGGCTGCTACGGCCTTTTTTGTTACTCCAACCTTGGTGTGGTCTCAGTTTATAAGAGTAAGGTTAAGAGGTTGGGGGTTAGGTAATTGGTGATAATCACATCTGTTATACAACAGTCAAGCTGCAGCAATGACCCCCCCCCCCCCCCCATGACCCACAATATCCGATGTGTCAGGAGAGTCCAGCCAGTTATTGATTGTCTACAGACAGATGGCCTGGGCATGGGGGGGATATACTTCGGACAGAAATGGACCAATAACTGCATTCTGATCTTTGCACCAGGACAAGGAAGTGTCATACATCACAATGACCTTGCTGACAGTTTATTTACACATTCTTATGTCTTAAACATTCTTCATATAACTTTCTAGAGGAAATGATGGTGTCTGAGTTGTTCACTGTTAAAGAGTCACTCCACTAAGCTGCCAAGGGATATAGTATGGATCTGGGGGTGGGTAAGACTCTAATGTAAAAGGGAAGAGGGCTCATGACTCTGATGTGAAAAGGGAGGTGGGGAATGAAGACTCTGATGTGAAAAGGGGAGGGTCTCAGGACTCTGACGTGAAAGGGGAGGGACTTGTGGGTGGATGCAGTGTGGTGCAGCAGCAATAATACTAATAATAATAGAGTAAAGGCAAACACTCCACAACCACCCGGTGGGAGGAAACCCAAGAGAGGCCCAGTGGAGGAGGCTTCAGCTGAACTGACCGCGTCTGTCTGGAGGTGCGGAGTACGGCCTGGCCATTCCGAGTCCAAGCGGTAAGGTGTCCAAGAAAAGTGCGAAGCCCTAAGCTTTCCCTCCTCGACTGGAACCTTTTCCTACCGCTAACACTAATACTGTCCCTGACAGACAGGTAACCTGTCCCTACACTACCCACACGCGAATGCACGCCAAACCCAGAGGCCAGGGTTTTAAATAGATTTTGCCACACCTAAGATGGCCGCCAGAGCCACATGGGCAAACAGCATCCGATCGGATTACTGCCCCATTGACTCAGGAATCCATAAAGGATACACATGATTTCCTATCCCTCTGCATTGCTGCTGCAGTTGAGCACCACCTGCAGTGGAGACGACAGACTGTACCTGGCTACACCCCCCCCCCCCCTTTTCTTTGACAGATGCTGTCCTTGGCATTGCAACACAGAAAATAATTTAAACAGCACAACAAACATAGTTAAAATGATTGTAAAGGTTTGAAATAAAAAAACAAAAAAAAAACAAACATGTTATACTTACCTCCGCTGTGCAGCTCGTTTTGCACAGAGTGGACCCGATCCTCCTCTTCTGGGGTCCCTCGGCGGCTCTCGCGGCTCCTCCCCACATCTGATAACCCCCCATCAGATAATTCCCTGTTCCAATACCAATCCCCTCCCCTACAATCTCCTCACCTCACATGATACCACAGTGTCCAGGGCAGCCGCCCTTCCTGCCCACCCCTTGTCCCGGCCCGGCCTCCTGTAGCCTCCGGATAAAGACTCTGCACCTCAGCTCCAGAACTGTCACATTTTCTCTGAATAGGCCCTCCAGGTATGACACAATTTACTCCAGTATGTTGTCCAGTCCACTTCTAGCAAAGACATTACTGCTTGTGGGGCACATGCGGATGGAGATGACAGGCACGAAGAGGGGATTTTTGCAAAGAAGCAGAATCCAAAACCCCCCATAACCCCTTTTTTTTAACACCTTCCCGCCCAGCCTATAGCAGAATGACCGTCAGGAGGGGGCTTTATTGTTCTGACTGGACATCACATGCCGTCCTTTAGAACGGGGCGCTTAGCGTGGCGATCCGTGAAGCGGTGTGTCCCTCAGAAACACTGTATCATCAATCTCGGTAAAGAGCCTTATGACATGGGCCCTTTACCATGTGATCAGCTGTGTCCAATCACAGCTGATCGCAGTGTAAATAGGAATTGACGGTTATCGGCTTTCCTCTCCTCACACTGACAGCGCATGAGGAGAGGAGAGCCGATAAGCGGCTTTTCTCAAAGGGGAGATCTTCCCCATCGTTAATGCCTGTCAGTGCCTACCAGTGATGCCCATCAATGCTCACCAGTGCCCACAAGTGATTTCCACCAATGATGCCAATCAGTGTCCATCAGTGATGCCAATTTGTGCCCATTAGAACCTCCTCATCAGTACTGCCTATCAGTGCCCATCAGTGTAGAATATCAGTGGCCATCAGTACAGCCTATCAGTTCCACCTATCAGTGCCCATCAGTGCTGCATTTTAGTGCCGCCTCATCAGTGCCACCTCATCTGTACCCATCAGTGCTGCCACCTATCAGTGCTGCCTCATCAGTGCAGCCTATCAGCACCCATCAGTGCTGCATATTAGTGCCGCCTCATCAGTGCCCATCAGTGCCACCTTATCAGTACCCATCAGTGCAGCCTATCAGTGCCACCTATCAGTGCCCATCAGTGCTGCATATTAGTGCCACCTATCAGTGCCCATCAGTGCTGCATATTGGTTTCGCCTCATCAGTGCCTATCAGTGCCACCTCATCAGTACCCATCAGTGCAGCCTATCAGTGCCACCTATCAGTGCCCATCAGTGCTGCATATTAGTGCCACCTATCAGTGCCCGTCAGTGCCACCTATCAGTGCCCATCAGTGCTGCATATTGGTTTTGCCTCATCAGTGTCCATCAGTGCCACCTCATCAGTACCCATCAGTGCTGCCTCATCATTGCAGCCTATCAGTACCCATCAGTGCCACCTATCAGTGCTGCCTCATCAGTGCAGCCTATCAGAGCGTGCTGCCTCATCAGTGCAGCCTATCAGAGCCACCTATCAGTGTCACCTCAACAGTGCAGCCTATCAGTGCCATCTCATCAGCACACATCAGTTAAGAAGAAAAATTACTTAATTACAACATTTTAGACACTAAGAAAAACTTTTCTTTAGCAAAAAATAAAACACCCAGCTGTGGTTAAATACCACCAAACAAAAGCTTTATTTGTCTAAAAAAAAAAGATAAGAATATTGTTTAGGTACAGTGTTGTCAGTGTTGTATGACCGCACAGTTCTCATTAAAAGTGTGACAGAGCTGGAAGCTGAAGATTGTCCTGGGCAGGAAGGGGAGGAAAGTGCCCCCTGGTATTGAAGTGGTTAAAACTCAACATTATTGTATCACTACATAAAGACAACTGTGCTTTTGGGTTCACTAGTATAGATCTGATGTTGATCAAGATACTGATCCGCACAGACAGTAATGGAGGAGCTCAGCTACTAGGTAAGATTAGCTGAACTGAAATTATTGTCTCTTGAGAAGAGAAGATTAAGAGGGGATATGATCTCCATGTATAATACATAAGGGGGGGGATATGATCTCCATGTATAATACATAAGGGGGGGGGGTATGATCTCCATGTATAATACATAAGGGGGGGGTATGATCTCCATGTATAATACATAAGGGGGGGGGGGGTATGATCTCCATGTATAATACATAAGGGGGGATATGATCTCCATGTATAAATATATAAGGGGGGATATGATCTCCATGTATAAATACATAAGGGGGGATAGGATCTCCATGTATAAATACATAAGGGGGGATATGATCTCCATGTATAAATATATAAGGGGGGATATGATCTCCATGTATAAATACATAAGGGGGATAGGATCTCCATGTATAAATACATAAGGGGGGATATGATCTCCATGTATAAATATATAAGGGGGGATATGATCTCCATGTATAAATACATAAGGGGGGATAGGATCTCCATGTATAAATACATAAGGGGGGATATGATCTCCATGTATAAATACATAAGGGGGATATGATCTCCATTTATAAATACATAAGGGGGATATGATCTCCATGTATAAATACATAAGGGGGATATGATCTCCATGTATAAATATATAGGGGGGATATGATCTCCATGTATAAATACATAAGGGGGGATATGATCACCATGTATAAATACATAAGGGGGGATATGATCTCCATGTATAAATACATAAGGGGGGATATGATCTCCATGTATAATACATAAGGGGGGGGTATGATCTCCATGTATAATACATAAGGGGGGGGGGTATGATCTCCATGTATAATACATAAGGGGGGGGGTATGATCTCCATGTATAATACATAAGGGGGGGGGTATGATCTCCATGTATAATACATAAGGGGGGATATGATCTCCATGTATAAATATATAAGGGGGGATATGATCTCCATGTATAAATACATAAGGGGGATATGATCTCCATGTATAAATACATAAGGGGGATATGATCTCCATGTATAAATACATAGGGGGGGATATGATCTCCATGTATAAATACATAAGGGGGATATGATCTCCATGTATAAATATATAGGGGGATATGATCTCCATGTATAAATACATAAGGGGGGATATGATCACCATGTATAAATACATAAGGGGGGATATGATCTCCATGTATAAATACATAAGGGGGGATATGATCTCCATGTATAAATACATAAGGGGGGATATGATCTCCATGTATAATACATAAGGGGGGGTATGATCTCCATGTATAATACATAAGGGGGGGGGTATGATCTCCATGTATAATACATAAGGGGGGGGGGGTATGATCTCCATGTATAATACATAAGGGGGGATATGATCTCCATGTATAAATATATAAGGGGGGATATGATCTCCATGTATAAATACATAAGGGGGGATAGGATCTCCATGTATAAATACATAAGGGGGGATATGATCTCCATGTATAAATACATAAGGGGGATATGATCTCCATGTATAAATACATAAGGGGGATATGATCTCCATGTATAAATACATAAGGGGGGATATGATCTCCATGTATAAATACATAAGGGGGATATGATCTCCATGTATAAATATATAGGGGGGATATGATCTCCATGTATAAATACATAAGGGGGGATATGATCACCATGTATAAATACATAAGGGGGGATATGATCTCCATGTATAAATACATAGGGGGGATATGATCTCCATGTATAAATACATAAGGGGGGATATGATCTCCATGTATAAATACATAAGGGGGATATGATCTCCATGTATAAATATATAAGGGGGATATGATCTCCATGTATAAATACATAAGGGGGGATATGATCTCCATGTATAAATACATAAGGGGGATATGATCTCCATGTATAAATATATAGGGGGGATATGATCTCCATGTATAAATACATAAGGGGGATAGGATCTCCATGTATAAATACATAAGGGGGGGATATGATCTCCATGTATAAATACATAAGGGGGGATATGATCTCCATGTATAAATACATAAGGGGGGGATATGATCTCCATGTATAAATACATAAGGGGGATATGATCTCCATGTATAAATACATAAGGGGGGATATGATCTCCATGTATAAATACATAAGGGGGGGATATGATCTCCATGTATAAATACATAAGGGGGGATATGATCTCCATGTATAAATACATAAGGGGGGATATGATCTCCATGTATAAATACATAAGGGGGATATGATCTCCATGTATAAATACATAAGGGGGGATATGATCTCCATGTATAAATACATAAGGGGGATATGATCTCCATGTATAAATATATAGGGGGGATATGATCTCCATGTATAAATACATAAGGGGGGATATGATCTCCATGTATAAATACATAAGGGGGATATGATCTCCATGTATAAATATATAGGGGGGATATGATCTCCATGTATAAATACATAAGGGGGGATATGATCTCCATGTATAAATACCTAAGGGGGGATATGATCTCCATGTATAAATACATAAGGGGGGGATATGATCTCCATGTATAAATACATAAGGGGGGATATGATCTCCATGTATAAATACATAAGGGGGGGATATGATCTCCATGTATAAATACCTAAGGGGGGATATGATCTCCATGTATAAATACATAAGGGGGGATATGATCTCCATGTATAAATACATAAGGGGGATATGATCTCCATGTATAAATATATAAGGGGGATATGATCTCCATGTATAAATACATAAGGGGGGATATGATCTCCATGTATAAATACATAAGGGGGATATGATCTCCATGTATAAATATATAGGGGGGATATGATCTCCATGTATAAATACATAAGGGGGATAGGATCTCCATGTATAAATACATAAGGGGGGGATATGATCTCCATGTATAAATACATAAGGGGGGATATGATCTCCATGTATAAATACATAAGGGGGGGATATGATCTCCATGTATAAATACATAAGGGGGATATGATCTCCATGTATAAATACATAAGGGGGGATATGATCTCCATGTATAAATACATAAGGGGGGGATATGATCTCCATGTATAAATACATAAGGGGGGATATGATCTCCATGTATAAATACATAAGGGGGGATATGATCTCCATGTATAAATACATAAGGGGGATATGATCTCCATGTATAAATACATAAGGGGGGATATGATCTCCATGTATAAATACATAAGGGGGATATGATCTCCATGTATAAATATATAGGGGGGATATGATCTCCATGTATAAATACATAAGGGGGGATATGATCTCCATGTATAAATACATAAGGGGGATATGATCTCCATGTATAAATATATAGGGGGGATATGATCTCCATGTATAAATACATAAGGGGGGATATGATCTCCATGTATAAATACCTAAGGGGGGATATGATCTCCATGTATAAATACATAAGGGGGGGATATGATCTCCATGTATAAATACATAAGGGGGGATATGATCTCCATGTATAAATACATAAGGGGGGGATATGATCTCCATGTATAAATACCTAAGGGGGGATATGATCTCCATGTATAAATACATAAGGGGGGATATGATCTCCATGTATAAATACATAAGGGGGGGATATGATCACCATGTATAAATACATAAGGAGGGATATGATCTCCATGTGTATATATACATAGGGGGGGATATGATCTCCATGTATAAATACATAAGGGGGGATATGATCTCCATGTATAAATACATAAGGGGGGATATGATCTCAATGTATAAATACATAAGGGGGGATATGATCTCCATGTGTAAATACATAAGGGGGGGATATGATCACCATGTATAAATACCTAAGGGGGGATATGATCTCCATGTATAAATACATAAGGGGGGATATGATCTCCATGTATAAATACATAAGGGGGATATGATCTCCATGTATAAATACATAAGGGGGATATGATCTCCATGTATAAATACATAAGGGGGGATATTATCTCCATGTATAAATACCTAAGGGGGGATATGATCTCCATGTATATATACATAAGGGGGGATATGATCTCCATGTATAAATACCTAAGGGGGGATATGATCTCCATGTATAAATACATAAGGGGGGATATTATCTCCATGTATAAATACCTAAGGGGGGATATGATCTCCATGTATAAATACATAAGGGGGGATATTATCTCCATGTATAAATACATAAGGGGGGGATATGATCATCATGTATAAATACATAAGGAGGGATATGATCTCCATGTATATATACATAAGGGGGGGGTATGATCTCCATGTATAAATACATAAGGGGGATATGATCTCCATGTATAAATACATAAGGGGGATATGATCTCCATGTATAAATACATAAGGGGGGATATGATCTCCATGTATAAATACATAAGGGGGGGTATGATCTCCATGTATAATACATAAGGGGGGATATGATCTCCATGTATTAATACATAAGGGGGGATATGATCTCCAAGTATAAATACATAAGGGGGATATGATCTCTATGTATAAATACATAAGGGGGGATATGATCACCATGTATAAATACATAAGGGGGGATATGATCTCCATGTATAAATACATAAGGGAGATATGATCTCCATGTATAAATATATAAGGGGGGATATGAACTCCATGTATAAATATATAAGGGGGGATATGATCTCCATGTATAAATACATAAGGGGGATATGATCTCCATGTATAAATACATAAGGGGGATATGATCTCCATGTATAAATACATAAGGGGGATATGATCTCCATGTATAAATACATAAGGGGGGATATGATCTCCATGTATAAATACATAAGGGGGGATATGATCACCATGTATAAATACATAAGGGGGGATATGATCACCATGCATAAATACATAAGGGGGGATATGATCACCATGTATAAATACATAAGGGAGATATGATCTCCATGTATAAATATATAAGGGGGATATGATCTCCATGTATAAATACATAAGGGGGGATATGATCTCCATGTATAAATATATAAGGGGGGATATGATCTCCATGTATAAATACATAAGGGGGATATGATCTCCATGTATAAATACATAAGGGGGATATGATCTCCATGTATAAATATATAAGGGGGGATATGATCTCCATGTATAAATACATAAGGGGGATATGATCTCCATGTATAAATACATAAGGGGGATATGATCTCCATGTATAAATACATAAGGGGGGATATGATCTCCATGTATAAATACATAAGGGGGGATATGATCACCATGTATAAATACATAAGGGAGATATGATCTCCATGTATAAATAAATAAGGGGGATATGATCTCCATGTATAAATACATAAGGGGGATATGATCTCCATGTATAAATACATAAGGGGGGATATGATCACCATGTATAAATACATAAGGGGGATATGATCACCATGTATAAATACATAAGGGGGGGATGTGATCTCCATGTATAAATACATAAGGGGGGATATGATCTCCATGTATAAATAAATAAGGGGGATATGATCTCCATGTATAAATACATAAGGGGGATATGATCTCCATGTATAAATATTATTATTATTATACAGGATTTATATAGCGCCAACAGTTTACGTAGTGCTTTACAATTTGAGGGTAGACAGTACAAATACAATACACTTTAATACAGTAGGAATCAGAGGGCCCTGCTCCTTAGAGCTTACAATCTAAGTGGGAAGGTCAAGAGATATGAGAGGTAATAACTGTGGGGGATGTGCTGATGGAGAAAATAAATGTACAGTTGTTAGGTGGGGGGCCATATAGGCTTCTCTGAAGAGATGGGTTTTCAGGGATCATACGAGAATGTCCGACAGATTGGGGTAGAGCATTCCAGAGGATGGGAGAGGCTCTGGAGAAGTCCTGAAGGCGAGCATGGGATGAGGTGACAAGGGAGTTTGAGAGCCGGAGGTCTTGGGAGGAGCGAAGAGAGCAATTAGGCTGGTATTTTGAGACTAGGTTAGAGATGTAGCTGGGGGCCAGGTTGTGGATGGCTTTGTAAGTTATAGTTAGTATCTTGAATTTAATTCGGTGACTGAGTGGTAGCCAATGGAGGGATTGGCAGAGGGGTGTAGCAGACGCTGAGCGGTTTGTGAGGTGGATGAGCCTGGCAGCAGCGTTCATGATGGACTGAAGTGGGGAGGAGCCTATTTAGAGGTAAGCCAATGAGGAGGGAGTTGCAGGAGTCGAGGCGGGAGATGACCAGGGAGTGGATTAGAAGCTTTGTGGTGACATTGGTTAGGAAGGGACGTATTTTGGAGATGCTATGGAGGTTGAGGCGGCAAATTTTGATTAGCGATAGGATGTGGGGCCGTAAGGTTAGTTCGGAGTCCAGGATTACACCTAGGACCTTGGCGTGGGGGAAGACTTGATAGTTGAGCTGTTGATATTGACAGAGTAATCAGGGGAAGTGGCACCTGAGGGAGGAAATATCAGGAGCTCGGTTTTGGATAGGTTGTGTTTGAGGAAGTGATGTGACATCCAGGCTGATATGTCTGCTAGTAAGTTGGTGATAAGTGAGGAGACAGATGGAGAGAGTTGGGGGGTGGAGAGATAGATTTGGGTGTCATCAGCATAGAGATGATATTTAAAGCCGTGGGAGGCAATCAACTGACCCAAGGAGGAGGTGTAGATTGAGAAAAGGAGAGGTCCAAGAACAGAACCTTGGGGGACCCCAACGGAGAACGGAAGAGGAGAGGAGGAAGTAGAGTTGTAAGTGACAGTAAAAGGAGCGGTGGGACAGGTTTGGATGAGGACCAGCGAAGAGTACAGACACGGAGACCAAAGGAGTGGAGTTTATTGAGGAGGAGGGGGTGGTCTACAGTGTCGAAGGCAGCAGAGAGATCCAGGAGAAGTAGTACAGAATAGTCTCCTTTGGTTTTAGCCCTTAGTAGGTCATTTGAGAGTTTAAGGAGAGCAGTTTCTGTGGAGTGTTGAGGCGAAATCCAGACTAAAGGGGATCAAGAAGTTTATTCATAGTCAGATGGTCGCTTAGTCGGTTGTAGACCAGTTTTTCAAGAAGTTTGGAGGAGAAGGCGAGCAAGGAGATGGGGCGTAGGTTGTTTAGATTGGTGGGGTCCAGTGAGGGCTTTTTAAGTATGGGGGTGACTAGCGCATGTGTTAGAGAGTTTGGGAAGATGCCACAAGAGAGGGAGAGGTGGAAAATGTGAGTTAGAGAGTGTAGAATCGAGTCAGAGGGTGAGCGTAGCATTTGCGAGGGAGCAGGATCCAGGGGGCAGGTGGTTAGATGAGTGTTAGATAAAAGTTTAGCAACCTCGTTAATACTAGTAGGGTTAAATGAGGGAAGTAATGGTTATATCTGTGGACATGGGGTGTTGAGTGGGGGAGGTTTCTGCACATTGGAGATCTCCTCACGAATTGTATCAATCTTATTTTTGAAGTGATTGGCGATCTCCTGGGCAGTGAGCGAGTCGGTGGGTGGAGGCGATGGAGGACAGAGTAGAGTGTTGAAGGTAGAGAAGAGATGATGTGGACTGGATGAGAAGGTGTTAATGAGTGTGATACAATAGGTCTGTTTGGCAGTGTGGAGGCAGGAATAGTATTTTAGGAGGGCAGATTTATATTGGCTGAAATCCTGCTGTGACTTAGTCTTGTGCCACAGACACTCAAGAGCGCGGCTACCTTTTCTTGAGACTTCTGGTGTCGTCTGTTTGCCAGGGTTTTAGCGGTCGGGGCCTGATTCTGTGTGTAGTGAGGGGGCCAAGCTTGTCTAGGGAGGAAGACAGTGAGCTGTTGTAGAGAAGGGTTAAGGTTTCTATGTGTAACTGTTATGCCGCGTACACACGAGCGGACATTACGGCGGACTTTGCCCGGCGGACTTTTCGACGTACTTTCCGACGGACTTTGTGAATGAACGGACTTGCCTACACACAATCCACCAAAGTCCGTCGAATTCGTACGTGATGACGTACGACCGGACTAAAACAAGGAAGTTCATAGCCAGTAGCCAATAGCTGCCCTAGCGTGGCTTTTTGTCCGTCGAACTAGCATACAGACGGCGGACTTTTCGACCGGACTCGATTTCAACGGATAAATTTAAAACAAGTTTCAAATCTAATTCCGTCGAACTTTTGAGAAAACAAAGTCCGCTGGAGCCCACACACATCGAATTGTCCGACGAAATCCAGTCCGCCGGGCAAAGTCCGCCGTAATGTCCGCTCGTGTGTACGCGGCATTAGGCGGTTGGAGGGCGAGGAGGTGGAAGACAGGGAGAAGGCAAAACTAATAAGGTGGTGAGTGAGAGAGTGGGAGAGGATTGTGGGAGAGGATTGTGGGGGAGGATTGTTGGGGAGGATTGTTGGTGAGGATTGTTGGAGAGGATTGTTGGGGAGGATTGTTGGAGAGGATTGTTGGGGAGGATTGTTGAGGAGGATTGGTTGGAGAGCATTGTTGGTGGGAGGATTGTTGGAGAGGATTGTTGGGGAGGATTGTTGGGGAGGATTGTTGGGGAGGATTGTGGGGGAGGATTGTTGGGGTGAATTGTTGGAGAGGATTGTTGGAGAGGATTGTTGGAGAGGATTGTTGGAGAGGATTGTTGGAGAGGATTGTTGGAGAGGATTGTTGGGGAGGATTGTGGGAGACGATTGTTGGGGAGGATTGTTGGAGAGGATTGTTGGAGAGGATTGTTGGAGAGGTTTGTTGGGGTGAATTGTTGGAGAGGATTGTTGGGGAGGATTGTTGGGGAGGATGTTGGAGAGGATTGTAGGAGAGGATTGTTGGGGAGGATTGTTGGAGAGGATTGTGGAGAGGATTGTTGGGGAGGATTGTTGGAGAGGATTGTTGGGGAGGATTGTGGGAGAGGATTGTTGGGGAGGATTGTGGGAGAGGATTGTTGGAGAGGATGTGGGATGTGAGAGGATTGTTGAAGAGGATTGTGGGAAGATTGGGATTGTTGGAGAGGAT
>JBBDGP010003014.1:0-270978 GCA_037952835.1 Lithobates septentrionalis
TCCTGTACACAGGGGATTGTATATATTTTTATTTATTTATTTATTTTTTATGGTTGAACTAAATGGACTTGTGGTTTTTTTCAACCTGACTAACTATGTAAACACACAGCCACTCTCCTGTACACAGGGGAAACACACACACAGCCACTCTCCTGTACACAGGGACACACACACAGCCACTCTCCTGTACACAGGGTAGACACAGACACACAGCCACTCTCCTGTACACAGGGGACACACACACAGCCACTCTCCTGTACACAGGACACACACACAGCCACTCTCCTCTACACAGGACACACAGCCACTCTCCTCTACACAGGGGACACACACAGCCACTCTCCTCTACACAGGGGACACACACAGCCACTTCTCCTCTACACAGGGGACACACACAGCCACTCTCCTCTACACAGGGGACACACACAGCCACTCTCCTCTACACAGGGACACACACAGCCACTCTCCTCTACACAGGGGACACACACAGCCACTCTCCTCTACACAGGGGACACACACAGCCACTCTCCTCTACACAGGGAGACACACACAGCCACTCTCCTGTACACAGGGTAGACACACACAGCCACTCTCCTGTACACAGGGTAGACACACACACAGCCACTCTCCTGTACACAGGGTAGACACACACACAGCCACTCTCCTGTACACAGGGTAGACACACACACAGCCACTCTCCTGTACACAGGGTAGACACACACACAGCCACTCTCCTGTACACAGGGTAGACACAGACACACAGCCACTCTCCTCTACACAGGGTAGACACACACACAGCCACTCTCCTCTACACAGGGACACACACACAGCCACTCTCCTCTACACAGGACACACACACAGCCACTCTCCTCTACACAGGACACACACACAGCCACTCTCCTCTACACAGGACACACACACAGCCACTCTCCTCTACACAGGACACACACACAGCCACTCTCCTCTACACAGGACACACACACGGCCACTCTCCTCTACACAGGACACACACACAGCCACTCTCCTCTACACAGGGACACACACACGGCCACTCTCCTCTACACAGGGGACACACACGGCCACTCTCCTCTACACAGGGACACACACGGCCACTCTCCTCTACACAGGGACCACACACGGCCACTCTCCTCTACACAGGGGACACACACGGCCACTCTCCTCTACACAGGGGACACACACGGCCACTCTCCTCTACACAGGGGACACACACGGCCACTCTCCTCTACACAGGGGACACACACGGCCACTCTCCTCTACACAGGGGACACACACGGCCACTCTCCTCTACACAGGGGACACACACGGCCACTCTCCTCTACACAGGGGACACACACGGCCACTCTCCTCTACACAGGGGACACACACGGCCACTCTCCTCTACACAGGGGACACACACGGCCACTCTCCTCTACACAGGGGACACACACGGCCACTCTCCTCTACACAGGGGACACACACGGCCACTCTCCTCTACACAGGGGACACACACGGCCACTCTCCTCTACACAGGGGACACACACGGCCACTCTCCTCTACACAGGGGACACACACGGCCACTCTCCTCTACACAGGGGACACACACGGCCACTCTCCTCTACACAGGGGACACACACGGCCACTCTCCTCTACACAGGGGACACACACGGCCACTCTCCTCTACACAGGGGACACACACGGCCACTCTCCTCTACACAGGGGACACACACGGCCACTCTCCTCTACACAGGGGACACACACGGCCACTCTCCTCTACACAGGGGACACACACGGCCACTCTCCTCTACACAGGGGACACACACGGCCACTCTCCTCTACACAGGGGACACACACGGCCACTCTCCTCTACACAGGGGACACACACGGCCACTCTCCTCTACACAGGGGACACACACGGCCACTCTCCTCTACACAGGGGACACACACGGCCACTCTCCTCTACACAGGGGACACACACGGCCACTCTCCTCTACACAGGGGACACACACGGCCACTCTCCTCTACACAGGGGACACACACGGCCACTCTCCTCTACACAGGGGACACACACAGCCACTCTCCTCTACACAGGGGACACACACAGCCACTCTCCTCTACACAGGGGACACACACAGCCACTCTCCTCTACACAGGGGACACACACAGCCACTCTCCTGTACACAGGGGACACACACAGCCACTCTCCTGTACACAGGACACACACAGCCACTCTCCTGTACACAGGACACACACACACAGCCACTCTCCTGTACACAGGACACACACACACAGCCACTCTCCTGTACACAGGACACACACACACAGCCACTCTCCTGTACACAGGACACACACACACAGCCACTCTCCTGTACACAGGACACACACACACAGCCACTCTCCTGTACACAGGACACACACACAGCCACTCTCCTGTACACAGGACACACACACACAGCCACTCTCCTGTACACAGGACACACACACACAGCCACTCTCCTGTACACAGGGGACACACACAGCCACTCTCCTGTACACAGGGGACACACACACAGCCACTCTCCTGTACCCCGGGGAAACACACAGCCACTCTCCTGTACCCCGGGGAAACACACAGCCACTCTCCTGTACACAGGGAACACACAGCCACTCTCCTGTACACAGGGGACACACACACAGCCACTCTCCTGTACCCCGGGGAAACACACAGCCACTTTCCTGTACCCCGGGGACACACACATACTCTCCTGTACACAGGGGACACACACACAGCCAGCCACTCTCCTGTACACAGGGAACACACAGTCACTCTCCTGTACCCCGGGGAGACACGCGTACTCTCCTGTACACAGGGAACACACAGCCACTCTCCTGTACACAGGGGGCACACACAGCCACTTACCAACACAAAAGGTCACCCCCGGTCACACACTTCTATATTAAATCTCACTGAGGCATCCTTATTGGTATTTGGCAGCTCAGCGTTTCCCTTCTGATCATTGGACGGTATGCTGTCAGGCCCCGCCCCCCCATGTTGTATAACAGCGGACACATGGCGGCCGAATAGGAAGGATACATGGTGTGGGGCGGCTACTACTACTCTTCTATTGAACATTGGATTGGCAGACATTGCCCGCTATTGGTTATTAACAGGTGTCATTGAAGTGGAGGGAGTGACGTGTGGTCACATGACCGGGCTGTCCTACAATGGAGAAGCGTTATTGCTGAGGGTGTGTGCTGGGTGTTGCGGTTCATGGAATGATAGAGAGCGATGTGATTGTACAGTCCGCCCCCCCCCCACCCATCCTCTGTGTGTGAGGGGATTGCCTGTTTAGGAATACATCCCACGGGGTACTGAATAGGCGGGATCGATGCGGTGTGCTGATGATTGGAAATAATCATGGAATGATATTATGAGAAGTGGTATTCTTTCACTTTTTGCAGACAGATTATGGGAACATCCATTATATATATCTGTGTCACATTCACATATTATCAGTACAAGTGTTGCTTACCTTTTTTACTTGCTTAAACATCCTACCTAGATTTCCCTTCTATGTAATGTTAGGGGAAGTAGAGCTAAAGGCACAACGCTTTCATTTGGATAGAGTAATGGAGGGCTATAACCCGTCACTTTTTTTTTGCAATCTGTGTCCCGTTGGGGAGATTTCACTTCCTGTCCTGCAAAAGAAGGGAATCCCTTGGGGCCCCCCAGGTCACCAAAACTAGTGTCCCCATTGGAAGATTTCCCCTCTATTACTTTTCTCTAAATTCTGGATTTTCTTTTACCTTCAATGATCATGGTAAACAGGAGAGGATAGAGAGCGATAGTGAATCTTCCTAATGGGGACGGAGACAGCAGCGCCGTAACTAGGGTTGGTGTCACCTGGTGCAGTAAAACATGGTGTCACCAACCCCCCACATCCCAGGCAGACCCCCCCCAGCCCGCCACAGTGCTCTGTCCTGCCACTGCGGAGTGATAGCAGAAGTGGGACAGAGCAGTAGACACCGGGCAGCCTAGTGCATTGGGCTCTCTCCTGTCTAGCTTGCCAGTTCTCTACTGGGCAGACCAGCTTCTGGTCAGCAGTACATGGTCATGATGCACACCCCAAACCAGCTCCTGTAAATGATGCGGTTGGTGCCGGCGTGCCATTCCCTCTATCTTTCACAGATGGGGATGACACCATCGCAGTCGGATATCACTTCCTATTTAATGGTGTCGCCCAGGCCTGGACAGGGACAAAAGATAGGGGGGCTGGGCAGTTTAGACTGAGCAGCCTAGTGTAATCTATCAAGTCTAAATCCCCCGCACTGCAATTCTCCCCCCCCCCCCCCCAGTGTACTTTCTCAGTTTTTAATCCCAAGTAGTGTAACCCCACCATTGTATTCCCGCACAGTGTAAATCCTCTTAGTGTTATGCCCCATTGCCCGACGGAAAATGTGTGATAGGACCTTGTCGGAAATTCCGATCGTGTGTGGGCTCCATCACACATTTTCCATCGGAATTTCCGACACACAAAGTTTGAGAGCAGGCTATAAAATTTTCCAACAACAAAATCTGTTGTCGATAATTCCGATCGTGTGTACACAAATCCAACGTACAAAATGCCACGCATGCTCAGAATAAATTAAGAGACGAAAGCTATTGGCTACTGCCCCGTTTATAGTCCTGATGTACGTGTTTTTCGTCACCGCGTTCAGAACGATCGGATTTTCCGACAACTTTGTGTGACCGTGTGTATGCAAGACAAGTTTGAGCCAACATCCGTCTGAAAAAATCCATGGATTTTGTTGTCGGAATGTCCGATCGCGTGTACGGGGCATAAGTGTAATTCCCCACCCCCCTAAGTGTACTCTCTCAAGTGAATCCCCTGTAGTGTAACCCCACCATTGTACCCCCCCTCCCCAGTGTACATCCTCCCAGTGTAAATCCCTCCTCGTGTAATCCTCCCAGTTTAACAGTGTAAATCCCTCCCCAGTGTAAATCCCCCCCCCCCCCGTACAATCCTCCCAGTCTAAATCTGCCCAGTTTAACAGTATATTCCCCCCCCCCCCAGTGTACATCCTCCCAGTGTAAATTGCTCCTGATGTAATCCAGTTTTACAGTGTAATCCCCCACCCCCCCCCCTTGTACTCTCAGTTTAATCCCTCATAGTGTAACCCCACCATTGTACCCCCCTCCCAGTGTAAATCCTCCCATTTTAACAGTTAAATCCCCCACCCCCTCCGAGTACTCTCAGAGTTAAATCCCATGTAGTGTAACCCCAACATTGTATTCCCCCCAGTGTAACCCCCCCCCTCCCCATGTAATCCTCCCAGTTTGACAGTGTACCCTCCCAGTTTAACCCCCTGTAGTGTAACCCCACCATTGTACCCCTTCCCCATTGTACATCCTCCCAGTGTAAATCCTCCTAGTTTAACAGTTAAATCCACTCCCTTCAGTGTACTCTCCCAGCTTAATCCCCCATAGTGTAACCCCACCATTCTACTCCCCTGTGTAAAACCCCCGCAGTGTAATCCCCCTCAGTGTAAACTCCCCCAGCAAAATCACCCCCTTGTACTCCCCAGTGTAAATCCCCCTCAGTTTAAATTCCTGCAGTGTAATCCCCGAAGTGTAAATTCCAACTTCACAGTGTAACCCCTCCCCCCAGTGTCATCCCTTTGGTGTAAACCTGCCCAGTGTGACCATGCTCTGTTTAAATCTCCCTTTCCTACATTTACAGACCTCAGATCAGCATGGCTCTGTGCCCACAGATGTCCCTCCTCCTCCTGTTGTGGATGCACTGTCAGGGTGGAGGAGGAGCTTAGGCTCTGTCAGCTCTGAGGTGTGTTAATTGTGATAGGCAACTGGCACCTCTGTCCCAAATGTGGTGCTGGTTCCCGTAGAACATGTGGGTACTGGGCTCCTGGACTCCAAAGCAGTCTGCCTCACCATTCTATCTCCCCCTCCCTCCCCACACATCGCGGGCAGCTAAGGAGATACAGCAAAATAAAAAAGTTTTACCTTTGGTTATACTTTAAAGCTGAATTTTACTTTAAAGCTGAATTTTAGCCATAAAAAAATCTATATCTGTAGTGATCTATCTGAGGGGTTTCCAAACTTTCTAAACAAAGGGCCGGTATACCAGGGCCAATTGGAGTAGAAAATGTCCCAGTATCAGTAGGATTAAACAAAGTCCCATCTTTGGTATTAAGGGAACTACTGGTGCCCTATTGTTGGTGTCAGTGGGAAACATAGTGCCCCATCATTGGTGTCAGTGGGAGGAATAGTGCCCCATCATTGGTGTCAGTCGGAGGAATAGCACCATACCATTGATGTCAGTGGGAGGAATAGTGCCCCATCATTGCTGTCAGTCGGAGGAATAGCACCATACCATTGGTTTCAGTGGGAGGAATAGCACCATACCATTGATGTCAGTGGGAGGAATAGTGCCCCATCATTGGTGTCAGTGGGAGGAATAGTGACCCATCATTGGTGTCAGTGGGAGGAATAGTGTCCCATCATTGGTGTCAGTGGGAGGAATAGAACCACATCATTGGTGTCAGTGGGAGGAATAGTGCTCCATCATTGGTGTCAGTGGGAGGAATAGTGACCCATCATTGGTGTCAGTGGGAGGAATAGTGTCCCATCATTGGTGTCAGAGGGAGGAATAGTGCCCCACCCATCATTGGAGCACAGGTGTGTCAGGAGGAGGCTGTCTCTCTGGAGCTGCTGCAGATCCGTGTGAGAGGGGACTGGTGAGGAAATCTATCCCAGCTCTCCTGGCCCCTTTCTGGGGAAGCCATGGAGGCCAGCAGGGCCTCTCCTGCTGGAAGCTCCCAGCCATCTCCTGGGCCATCAGGTGATATGCCTTCCTCTCTACAAACCATGGCTTGTGATCTTTCTGCCCCTGGTAAGGATGAAGGCTCAGAGGCAATTCAGGAGCGAGTGGTGGCCGGGATTAAAGCCCTGAATAGAGAAAGAGACAAGCTCTATAAACTGAGAGCGGAGCTGAAGCGCCTGAGAAGGCAGCGTGAGGGCTTGCATAGCCAGAAACGAGGGTCCATGGATCCGGAGATCCAACTGGCCAAGGTCCGGGTTGAACATCAGGAGACCATTGTGTCCATCATGGAAGGAAGAGATGGGCCATTTAAGGAAAAGTTTTACAATGAAAAAAGGTTTGCGAGGATGACAAAGATGGAGGTGGAGGAGGAGACCCCCAGTTCTGACCCCCTGCCCCCTCAGGTAGAGGTAAGCAGCCCCATGCCTTCCCAGGACTCAGGAGGCATGCTCAGGGCCATCCAGGTAATGGAGTCTCCTGTGCGGGGGGATCAGCTGGCGTTTGGTGATGAGGACATAACTGATAATGTGCCTGATAATGTCAAGCCCCAAGCAGGGGATGAATCTGTTTTTGTGTCATCTAACACCATGAGCAATGTTGAAAGTGTGCCCAGTGACAATCAAGTTTCTAATGCTATGTGTAGCAATGTTGTACCTGCTAATGCTGCAGCGCAGCAAGAGCTGCATTTAAAAAATGACATTTCTGAAAAGGAACTACCGGTGTCAGCAGAGCCTATTAACTCTCCTTTGGCTGAGTCTAAAGATGTTTGCCCCACAGCTGCTGGAGACTCTACAGTGCAGCATCAGGAGACAGCTGGTATTGCAGCAACTGTGACTATTCCTGATGGGAAATTGAACGTGTGTGTGTCTGACAGCAATTGTACAAGTGTGATGGACAATCGTCCCAGCTCAGTCCAAGCAAATAATAATAATGATGAACAGACTACTGTGACTTCAGTGTGGGGCCTTGGCCCTGATAAACCCACGTTTGCTCAGGTGGTACGCTCTGCTCCTGGTGGCTCCGCCCCCAAGCGGGGTTTCCCCCTGCAGCCTACCACTTTGGGCACCCCAGGATCTGGTCTTGGGTCTCTGGCTTCTGCTGGGGGTCCGAGAAGAAATGTGGTAATTCTCAAATGGGAAGGTGGTGCGATCCCTCCAGCACGGCGTGCAGTGGTGGATTTGATTTTGGAGATGGGTTTTGGGGCAAATGACCTGTATGCTCTAATACATGTTGCTGGGACACGGGATTATACCATTAGTTTCACCAGGCCAGAGGGTCTTGACCTGTTCTGGGAGCGATATGAGGCTCGGTGCAGGTCAAGACCTGAATGGGTAGGTCTGGCCCCAGTTGCGGTTTCGCAAAGGTCAACGGTGAAAAAGATCACCATCATACTCACCAATGAGAGTGTCCCTGCCCGGGACCTAGAGGTCTGGTTAAGGAACTATGGTGAGGTTTTGACTAAGCCCAATAAAATCCTTGATGAACGTAACATCTGGACTGGGGGTTGGTCAGTAACAGTCAGGTTGGCCAGGGATGGGAATGTTGTGCGTCACCTGCCCTCCTCAGCTTTTATAGGGAGGGATAGGATGACTATTTTCTACCCTGGTCAGCCGAAGCTGTGTCACCGCTGTGGAGAAAAGGGGCATTTGAGCTCTTCCTGTTCAGCCTTGATATGTTCAGTGTGTCGGGGTCAGGGTCATATGGCCAAGGACTGCACCGAGATGATCAGGTGCAACCTGTGCCTGCGCCTTGGCCACCCCTACAGCAGATGTCCTGAAGCCTGGCACAATATGGAGAAGGAGGTAATTGATGACATGTCAAGGCTGGACAGGATGGAGGGTGAGGCCCCTGGTGTACCATCCTCCTCTGCGGTGACTGACTCCCCTGGTCCTGCTCAGGGTCCCTCCCCAGTTCCTGTGGCCACCCCTCATGTGTCTGTAAGTATTCCTTCTGTATCTGTCTCTGTGTCCCCCCAGCCTACTGTACCCTCTCCTCATGTGTCAGAACCTTCCAAGTCTGTGCCCCCCGAGTCAGTTACCCCCCAGGAGTCTACCCCTCCTAAGACAGATTCAAAGGGAGCAACCCCCCCACCAGGAGTGGTAGTGTGGGTATTAAAAAGGTCGCTTCTGCCTCTCTAAAGGAGTCTTCTGTAAAGACTTCAAAGAAAAAAACAGGAGATAAGGGCATCTCTGAAGCTGACCTGCAGTACCTGGAGGAGAGAAGGAAGGTTGGGAAGCGGAAGAAGCAGGCGGTGAGGACGGAACAGGCTCCAGTGCCTGTCCCCAACCATTATAGGTCCTCTAAGTGGGAGATTTCCTCATCTGGAGCTTCTTCGGAGCGAAGTTCTGATTCTGAGATGGAGTTTGAGGCGGCCTCAAGAAAGAGAGAGGCTTCTGGTGATGAGCAGCAGAGGGGAGCTAAGAAGCAATCCACCCAATAACCCAAATGGCGGTTCCCCCTCCGTTAAAAGTGGTGACAATAAATGTCGCCAGCATTAAGTCAGTAAGAGCTCGTTCTATGGCCTTCTTTTTGTTCAGCCAATTAGATGCTGAAATTTTATTTTTGCAAGAGACTAGGCTCACCTCCTTGGCAGATATTCATATGGCCAAGAGAGAGTGGAGGTATGGTCCATCTTACTGGTCTCTTGCGGCCGAGCCTTACGGCGGTGTGGCGGTGTTGTTTAAAACCGGCATGGTAACTATCCGGCGGGTTATTGAGGTGGAGATTGGGAGATGTATGGTCTTAGACGTCCTTGTGGGAGGGCAGGACCTGCGCCTAATTAATGTCTATGGGCCGCACACAAAGTGGGACAGGAAATGCCTTTTTACAAGGATCAAGCCATTTCTTTTTACATCTCGGCAAGTGGTCTTTGGAGGTGACTTTAATACAGTAACTAGGCCCAAGGACAGGAAGGACTTCAAGGACAGGCTGGGATATGATAGCGTTTTTTTAAATAGTATGGTTAGGGATGCTGGTCTTGTGGATGTGCACATTAAGCACCTCCCGGATGACACTGGGTTCACCTTTCATCGAGGTAATAGTCAGAGTAGAATAGATAGGTTTTTTTTGAAGGAGACCTCTGCTTTCTCACCCCCAGTGGTGCAGGCAGTAGAGTTCTCTGATCACTGTATGCTATCTGTGGTCCTGAATGCTTCAGACGCCCCTCAGAGGGGTAGGGGCATCTGGAGATTGAATTCGACTCTACTCAAGGAAGAACATGTTAGACAATCCTTTGAGGAATTCTTTCAGGCACAGGTGACCATCCTGGACTTTTGTAGCAGCAAGGCTGAGTGGTGGGAGCTGACCAAAAAGAGGATCGCTGGATTCTTCAGGGGCCTAGCCAATAGAAAGCAGTTTAATAAATACATGACCTACCAACGTTTACGGAGGAAGCTGGATATTCTTGTCTCGAGAGGAGGAGATCCTGGGGAAATCTCCGAAGTGAAACTCCTTCTCAGGAAGTGTCAATATGACCGGCATGCCTCTTTGGTTCTGGAGAGGGACTATGGGAAGTACCACTCGCCTGATCCTTACCAGAACTGCAAACAAGGTGTAGCTGTTAAAACGGTCGTTGGCCTTAAAGACAGTACAGGTTCCTTGACAAAGTCCAGGTCAGGGATTCTGGAGGTCGTGAGGTCCTTTTATGCTGACCTTCTTGGGAGGAAAGAGCTTGACCGTGACAAGATGGAAGGCTTTTTGGACTCTACTCCAGGTCTAAATGATGAAGATGTCCCATTGATGAATTTGACAGAGGAGATCACAGTTGAAGAGGTGATGAGGGCAATTGAACAACTTGCCATCAAAAAGTCACCTGGACCGGATGGCTTGACGGCTGAGTTTTACAAAGCCTTTAAGTCTATTCTGGCCCCACATTTGGTAGAGGTTTTTAACAGTTGCCTTGCTGAGGGGGTACTTCCCCCTTCCATGAGGCACTCGGCTGTGATTCTTCTTTCAAAGGGTAAAGATCCTTCGATGATTGAGAATTGGCGCCCCATCAGCCTTCTTAATGTCGATAGAAAGATACTGGCAAAGATATTTTTCTGGCGCCTATCGTCAGTAGCAGAGTCTTTGCTTTCTCGCCATCAGCACTGTTCGGTCCAGGGTAGGTGCACCTTCACAGCGGTTTTAGCTGTCCGGGAGGCCTTGGAGCGGTGCAGGGCTGCAGGCTGGGGAAAGTATTTGCTGACATTGGATCAGGCAAAGGCTTTTGATCGTGTCAACCATGAGTACCTGTGGTTGCTCCTTAGTAAGTACGGTCTGCCGGGTGGTTTTGTCGATTGGTTAAAAGTCTTGTATAAGGGGGCAGAAAGCTTTCCTCTTGTTAATGGTTGGGTTGGGCAGTCCTTTGAGGTTGGCTCCGGGGTGCGCCAGGGTTGTCCCCTGAGTCCCCTGCTCTATGTGTTTGCAATCGACCCTTTCATTAGGAGGCTAGAGAGCGGCATGTTGTGTGGGGTACCAGTGGGTCTCCCGGGTGAGCCGCCTTTGAGGGTTGTTGCCTATGCGGACGATGTGTCAGTGATTGTCACCGGGGCGGATGAAGCAGAGGAGGTGGTCTCTCTGACATCACGGTATTCTGAAGCATCAGGCTCCAAGATCAATCAGGAAAAGAGTGAAGTCTTCTGGATGGGAAAGGAAGGTGAGGGTTTTGATCTCCCGGACACCTTTCCAGTGCCCCAGGAAAGAATTAAGATTCTAGGCATTGAATTTGGACCCGGCGATTATGGCCTCAAAAACTGGGAAGGCAGACTGGAAATTGCCAATACTAAGGTGGTCAGCTGGAAGAAATGGAAGTTATCTATGAGGGAAAGGGTTGATCTGATTAAGACTTACCTGATTCCGATCTTTTTGTATGTCAGCTTTGTCTGCATCTTGCCAGTGTCTCTCTATGCTAGGGTCAGTAGTGTGTTCTTCCAGATGTTGTGGGGGAACAGACTGAACCCCATCAAGAGGAATGTCACCTATCTATCCAGGAGGGAGGGTGGCTTAGGTATGGTCAACCCAGTTCTTTTCTTTTCACTGCTTTTTCTCAAGTTTAATATTGGTAATATGCTTGCAGTGGAACCTCCTGGATGGGCAGGCATTTTTAGATCTTGGTTTAGGCCTTTTCTGCGACTTTGGGAAGAAGGTGGCCAAGTGAAGAATCTCAGGGGTCATCGTGGTCAGCTACCAGCCTATGTCGCTCCGTGCCTGAAGTTATTACGGCAGTGGCGATTGTCGGCTGAAGATCTCAGATCGGTTCCGAGGAAAGTCCTTATGAGTCGAGTCTTGAGCGAAGTCTTTCATGACCCACTGGCCTTAAGGGATTGCCCAGGCCCAGTTTTGAGGGCAGGGTTAAGACTTATTAATTTGGACAGAGTACCTCCTAAATTCAGGGATCTGGCCTGGATGTGCTTCCATGGGAGGCTCTATGTTAGGGGCAATTTGAAATTCCGCAGTGGGGTGGATCGTAGCTGTCCTCGGGAGGAGTGTGCAGGTGAGGAGGAGACTATGGACCATTTTCTGCTTCATTGCCCTTTTAACATAGAGGTGTACAAACAGGTGGGACGGGCCCTCGGTGTCCCTTTCCTCTCCAGGCTGGGTTATGCTGAGTGGGTGTATGGAGCATTCAATACTGGTGGGGTATTTTGTTTAGATACACTTTTTCTAGTTAGCCTAGTAGTCCGTTATTTCACTTGGAACGCACGGTGTCAGGTCTGCATTCGGCGTAAAATCCTTCCTGTTCAGGTGGTGGTGTATGACATTCTGCATGACGTGGAGAAGATTCGGGTGCTCGAGAGAGACAAGCGGAGTCAGGAGGCTTGGTTGAAGGCGTGGAGGGGTTTCAAGCCTCCCTGACTGCCAGGAGTCTCTTTCCTGGGTGTGGCTGTCTGTCTCTTATCACCCTAGATTATTTTTTGGATTAATTTTTGATAAATGGCTGCGTACATAGGTGATGGGTTGTGCCTCTTAGGCCCTCTCTGCTGCTTTATGTAAATAGTTTTGGTAATGGATTATGTATATATTGTATATATTCTGAACATGGATGTGTATTCCTTGGATTTCTGTTGAAGTTTTGTACTATGGTTTTGTTTTTTACTTTTGTATAAAATTGGTTGCTTGATTCTTTTTAATAAAAGATCAATAGTGCCCCACCCATCATTGGAGCACAGGTGTGTCAGGAGGAGGCTGTCTCTCTGGAGCTGCTGCAGATCCGTGTGAGAGGGGACTGGTGAGGAAATCTATCCCAGCTCTCCTGGCCCCTTTCTGGGGAAGCCATGGAGGCCAGCAGGGCCTCTCCTGCTGGAAGCTCCCAGCCATCTCCTGGGCCATCAGGTGACATGCCTTCCTCTGTACAAACCATGGCTTGTGATCTTATTGCCCCTGGTAAGGATGAAGGCTCAGAGGCAATTCAGGAGCGAGTGGTGGCCGGGATTAAAGCCCTGAATAGAGAAAGAGACAAGCTCTATAAACTGAGAGCGGAGCTGAAGCGCCTGAGAAGGCAGCGTGAGGGCTTGCACAGCCAGAAACGAGGGTCCATGGATCCGGAGATCCAACTGGCCAAGGTCCGGGTGGAACATCAGGAGACCATTGTGTCCATCATGGAAGGAAGAGATGGGCCATTTAAGGAAAAATTTTACAATGATAAAAGGTTTGCGAGGATGACAAAGATGGAGGTGGAGGAGGAGACCCCCAGTTCTGACCCCCTGCCCCCTCAGGTAGAGGTAAGCAGCCCCATGCCTTCCCAGGACTCAGGAGGCATGCTCAGGGCCATCCAGGTAATGGAGTCTCCTGTGCGGGGGGATCAGCTGGCGTTTGGTGATGAGAACATAACTGATAATGTGCCTGATAATGTCAAGCCCCAAGCAGGGGATGAATCTGTTTTTGTGTCATCTAACACCATGAGCAATGTTGAAAGTGTGCCCAGTGACAATCAAGTTTCTAATGCTATGTGTAGCAATGTTGTACCTGCTAATGCTGCAGCGCAGCAAGAGCTGCATTTAAAAAATGACATTTCTGAAAAGGAACTACCGGTGTCAGCAGAGCCTATTAAAGTGGTTGTATACCCTTTTTGTTAACTTTTACCTACAGGTAAGCCTATAATAAGGCTTACCTGTAGGTAAAAAAAATATCTCCTAAACCTATACGGTTTAGGAGATATTCCCCTCGCAATGAGCCGCTGACTCCAGCGGCGCATGCGCACAGGGGATTCTCGGCTGACAGCCCGGCATACTCCGGAGCTTGCCGGGCAGAAGTCTCCTGCGCGCATGCGCGGGAGTGACGACATCGCGGCTCCGGCCACTCACAGTGCCGGAGCCGCGATACCCGGAAGACACGCCGAGGGGAGATGTCAGCTCCCTCGGCGTGGACAGGATGAGATGCCGGCGCCTCGTTCTAAGGTAAGTATATCATAATGAGCTAGTATGCGGTGCATACTAGCTCATTATGCCTTTTCCCTTGCAGGTATAGGAAAAAAAAAAAAAAAAACGCGGGTATACAACCGCTTTAACTCTCCTTTGGCTGAGTCTAAAGATGTTTGCCCCACAGCTGCTGGAGACTCTACAGTGCAGCATCAGGATACAGCTGGTATTGCAGCAACTGTGACTATTCCTGATGGGAAATTGAACGTGTGTGTGTCTGACAGCAATTGTACAAGTGTGATGGACAATCGTCCCAGCTCAGTCCAAGCAAATAATAGTAATGAACAGACTACTGTGACTTCAGTGTGGGGCCTTGGCCCTGATAAACCCACGTTTGCTCAGGTGGTACGCTCTGCTCCTGGTGGCTCCGCCCCCAAGCGGGGTTTCCCCCTGCAGCCTACCACTTTGGGCACCCCAGGATCTGGTCTTGGGTCTCTGGCTTCTGCTGGGGGTCCGAGAAGAAATGTGGTAATTCTCAAATGGGAAGGTGGTGCGATCCCTCCAGCACGGCGTGCAGTGGTGGATTTGATTTTGGAGATGGGTTTTGGGGCAAATGACCTGTATGCTCTAATACATGTTGCTGGGACACGGGATTATACCATTAGTTTCACCAGGCCAGAGGGTCTTGACCTGTTCTGGGAGCGATATGAGGCTCGGTGCAGGTCAAGACCTGAATGGGAAGGTCTGGCCCCAGTTGCGGTTTCGCAAAGGTCAACGGTGAAAAAGATCACCATCATACTCACCAATGAGAGTGTTCCTGCCCGGGACCTAGAGGTCTGGTTAAGGAACTATGGTGAGGTTTTGACTAAGCCCAGCAAAATCCTTGATGAACGTAACATCTGGACTGGGGGTTGGTCGGTTACAGTCAGGTTGGCCAGGGATGGGAATGTTGTCCGTCACCTGCCCTCCTCAGCTTTTATAGGGAGGGATAGGATGACTATTTTCTACCCTGGTCAGCCGAAGCTGTGTCACCGCTGTGGAGAAAAGGGGCATTTGAGCTCTTCCTGTTCAGCCTTGATATGTTCAGTGTGTCGGGGTCAGGGTCATATGGCCAAGGACTGCACCGAGATGATCAGGTGCAACCTGTGCCTGCGCCTTGGCCACCCCTACAGCAGATGTCCTGAAGCCTGGCACAATATGGAGAAGGAGGTAATTGATGACATGTCAAGGCTGGACGGGATGGAGGGTGATGCCCCTGGTGTACCATCCTCCTCTGCGGTGACTGACTCCCCTGGTCCTGCTCAGGGTCCCTCCCCAGTTCCTGTGGCCACCCCTCCTGTGTCTGTAAGTATTCCTTCTGTATCTGTCTCTGTGTCCCCCCAGCCTACTGTACCCTCTCCTCATGTGTCAGAACCTTCCAAGTCTGTGCCCCCCGAGTCAGTTACCCCCCAGGAGTCTACCCCTCCTAAGACAGATTCAAAGGGAGCAACCCCCCACCAGGAGTGGTAGTGGGTATTAAAAAGGTCGCTTCTGCCTCTCTAAAGGAGTCTTCTGTAAAGACTTCAAACAAAAAAACAGGAGATAAGGGCATCTCTGAAGCTGACCTGCAGTACCTGGAGGAGAGAAGGAAGGTTGGGAAGCGGAAGAAGCAGGTGGTGAGGACGGAACAGGCTCCAGTGCCTGTCTCCAACCGTTATAGGTCCTCTAAGTGGGACATTTCCTCATCTGGAGCTTCTTCGGAGCGAAGTTCTGATTCTGAGATGGAGTTTGAGGCGGCCTCAAGAAAGAGAGAGGCTTCTGGTGATGAGCAGCAGAGGGGAGCTAAGAAGCAATCCACCCAATAACCCAAATGGCGGTTCCCCCTCCGTTAAAAGTGGTGACAATAAATGTCGCCAGCATTAAGTCAGTAAGAGCTCGTTCTATGGCCTTCTTTTTGTTCAGCCAATTAGATGCTGAAATTTTATTTTTGCAAGAGACTAGGCTCACCTCCTTGGCAGATATTCATATGGCCAAGAGAGAGTGGAGGTATGGTCCATCTTACTGGTCTCTTGCGGCCGAGCCTTACGGCGGTGTGGCGGTGTTGTTTAAAACCAGCATGGTAACTATCCGGCGGGTTATTGAGGTGGAGATTGGGAGATGTATGGTCTTAGACGTCCTTGTGGGAGGGCAGGACCTGCGCCTAATTAATGTCTATGGGCCGCACACAAAGTGGGACAGGAAATGCCTTTTTACAAGAATCAAGCCATTTCTTTTTACATCCCGGCAAGTGGTCTTTGGAGGTGACTTTAATACAGTAACTAGGCCCAAGGACAGGAAGGACTTCAAGGACAGGCTGGGATATGATAGCGTTTTTTTAAATAGTATGGTTAGGGATGCTGGTCTTGTGGATGTGCACATTAAGCACCTCCCGGATGACACCGGGTTCACCTTTCATCGAGGTAATAGTCAGAGTAGAATAGATAGGTTTTTTTTGAAGGAGACCTCTGCTTTCTCACCCCCAGTGGTGCAGGCAGTAGAGTTCTCTGATCACTGTATGCTATCTGTGGTCCTGAATGCTTCAGACGCCCCTCAGAGGGGTAAGGGCATCTGGAGATTGAATTCGACTCTACTCAAGGAAGAACATGTTAGACAATCCTTTGAGGAATTCTTTCAGGCACAGGTGACCATCCTGGACTTTTGTAGCAGCAAGGCTGAGTGGTGGGAGCTGACCAAAAAGAGGATCGCCGGATTCTTCAGGGGCCTAGCCAATAGAAAGCAGTTTAATAAATACATGACCTACCAACGTTTACGGAGGAAGCTGGATATTCTTGTCTCGAGAGGTGGAGATCCTGGGGAAATCTCCGAAGTGAAACTCCTTCTCAGGAAGTGTCAATATGACCGGCATGCCTCTTTGGTTCTGGAGAGGGACTATGGGAAGTACCACTCGCCTGACCCTTACCAGAACTGCAAACAAGGTGTAGCAGTTAAAACGGTCGTTGGCCTTAAGGACAGTACAGGTTCCTTGACAAAGTCCAGGTCAGGGATTCTGGAGGTCGTGAGGTCCTTTTATGCTGACCTTCTTGGGAGGAAAGAGCTTGACCGTGACAAGATGGAAGGCTTTTTGGACTCTACTCCAGGTCTAAATGATGAAGATGTCCCATTGATGAATTTGACAGAGGAGATCACAGTTGAAGAGGTGATGAGGGCAATTGAACAACTTGCCATCAAAAAGTCACCTGGACCGGATGGCTTGACGGCTGAGTTTTACAAAGCCTTTAAGTCTATTCTGGCCCCACATTTGGTAGAGGTTTTTAACAGTTGCCTTGCTGAGGGGGTACTTCCCCCTTCCATGAGGCACTCGGCTGTGATTCTTCTTTCAAAGGGTAAAGATCCTTCGATGATTGAGAATTGGCGCCCCATCAGCCTTCTTAATGTCGATAGAAAGATACTGGCAAAGATATTTTTCTGGCGCCTATCGTCAGTAGCAGAGTCTTTGCTTTCTCGCCATCAGCACTGTTCGGTCCAAGGTAGGTGCACCTTCACAGCGGTTTTAGCTGTCCGGGAGGCCTTGGAGCGGTGCAGGGCTGCAGGCTGGGGAAAGTATTTGCTGACATTGGATCAGGCAAAGGCTTTTGATCGTGTCAACCATGAGTACCTGTGGTTGCTCCTTAGTAAGTACGGTCTGCCGGGTGGTTTTGTCGATTGGTTAAAAGTCTTGTATAAGGGGGCAGAAAGCTTTCCTCTTGTTAATGGTTGGGTTGGGCAGTCCTTTGAGGTTGGTTCCGGGGTGCGCCAGGGTTGTCCCCTGAGTCCCCTGCTCTATGTGTTTGCAATCGACCCCTTCATCAGGAGGCTAGAGAGCGGCATGTTGTGTGGGGTGCCAGTGGGGCTTCCGGGTGAGCCGCCTTTGAGGGTTGTTGCCTATGCGGACGATGTGTCGGTGATTGTCACTGGGGCGGATGAAGCAGAGGAGGTGGTCTCTCTGACATCACGGTATTCTGAAGCATCAGGCTCCAAGATCAATCAGGAAAAGAGTGAAGTTTTCTGGATGGGAAAGGAAGGTGAGGGGTTTGATCTCCCGGACACCTTTCCAGTGCCCCAGGAAAGAATTAAGATTTTAGGCATTGAATTTGGACCTGGCGATTATGGCCTCAAAAACTGGGAAGGCAGACTGGAAATTGCCAATACTAAGGTGGTCAGCTGGAAGAGATGGAAGTTATCTATGAGGGAAAGGGTTGATCTGATTAAGACTTACCTGATTCCGATCTTCTTGTATGTCAGCTTTGTCTGCATCTTGCCAGTGTCTCTCTATGCTAGGGTCAGTAGTGTGTTCTTCCAGATGTTGTGGGGGAACAGACTGAACCCCATCAAGAGGAATGTCACCTATCTATCCAGGAGGGAGGGTGGCTTAGGTATGGTCAACCCAGTTCTTTTCTTTTCACTGCTTTTTCTCAAGTTTAATATTGGTAATATGCTTGCAGTGGAACCTCCTGGATGGGCAGGCATATTTAGATCTTGGTTTAGGCCTTTTCTACGACTTTGGGAAGAAGGTGGCCAAGTGAAGAATCTCAGGGGTCATCGTGGTCAGCTACCAGCCTATGTCGCTCCGTGCCTGAGGTTACTACGGCAGTGGCGATTGTCGGCTGAAGATCTCAGATCGGTTCCGAGGAAAGTCCTTATGAGTCGAGTCTTAAACGAAGTCTTTCATGACCCACTGGCCTTAAGGGATTGCCCAGGCCCAGTTTTGAGGGCAGGGTTAAGACTTATTAATTTGGACAGAGTACCCCCTAAATTCAGGGATCTGGCCTGGTTGTGCTTCCATGGGAGACTCTATGTTAGGGGCAATTTGAAATTCCGCAGTGGGGTGGATCGTAGCTGTCCTCGGGAGGAGTGTGCAGGTGAGGAGGAGACTATGGACCATTTTCTGCTTCATTGCCCTTTTAACATAGAGGTGTACAAACAGGTGGGGCGGGCCCTCGGTGTCCCTTTCCTCTCCAGGCTGGGTTATGCTGAGTGGGTGTACGGAGCATTCAATACTGGTGGGGTTTTTTGTTTAGATACACTTTTTCTAGTTAGCCTAGTAGTCCGTTATTTCACTTGGAACGCACGGTGTCAGGTCTGCATTCGGCGTAAAATCCTTCCTGTTCAGGTGGTGGTGTATGACATTTTGCATGAGGTGGAGAAGATTCGGGTGCTCGAGAGAGACAAGCGGAGTCAGGGGGCTTGGTTGAAGGCGTGGAGGGGTTTCAAGCCTCCCTGACTACCAGGAGTCTCTTTCCCGGGTGTGGCTGTCTGTCTCTTATCACCCTAGATTATTATTTTTTTGGATTAATTTTTGATAAATGGCTGCGTACATAGGTGATGGGTTGTGCCTCTTAGGCCCTCTCTGCTGCTTTATGTAAATAATTTTGGTAGTGGATTATGTATATATTGTATATATTCTGAACATGGATGTGTATTCCTTGGATTTCTGTTGAAGTTTTGTACTATGGTTTTGTTTTTTTACTTTTGTATAAAATTGGTTGCTTGATTCTTTTAATAAAAGATCAATAGTGCCCCATCATTGGTGTCAGTGGGAGGACTAGTGCCCCATCATTGGTGTCAGTGGGACTTCCCCTCTGTCAGAATACACTGATCAGCACACCGATTGGCTGCATGTGCTGATCAAACAGTCCTGTTAAAGAGAAGATCACTAGGTCAGCTCCTCTTAAATGGGAACAGCCATAGATGGACCGAAATTCAGCTGGCCCTTGCTGAACCGGCCAAATTTCGATCCATCGGGCTGGGTTCATACCCATGCGAATTGGATGCGGGTTTCCCCGCATCCAATTCCCATAGCAGGAGAATATGACCAGCTCTCTATGGCGCTGGTTCACATGTCTTCAGGGTGGCTGTGGAGCACACTGCATAGAAATGCTGTGTGTCTTTGCCTCCATTTCAGGGCTGAATTCAGGCAAAGGTTCTGCCCTGATTCGTCCCTGAAACGGAGAACAGGGATGGACAGCATTGCCGTGCGATCCGCGGCCGGTTTAGGTGTGAACCGAGCCTAATGGCCAGTTTTAGTGTGAACAAATTCTAACTCTCAGTGCCAGACACTGTGCTGACTGACTTGTACTGGAGTGAGTGCCAGTCAGGCCTCATGCACACTGGGTGTTTTTGAAGCTACTTCTAGGGGCATTAGGTGTTTTCTTTTTTTTTTCCCTGCCTCTAAACTCCCCTGCATGTTATACTATGGGGGTTATTTACTAAAGGCAAATCCACTTTGCACTACAAGTGCACTTCCATGTGCAGTCGCTGTGGATCCGAGGGGGACATGCAAGGAAAATAAAAAACAGTATTTTAGCTTGCGCATGATTGGTTTCAGATCTACCCCTCAGATTTACAGTGACTGCACTTTCAAGTGCGCTTGTAGTGCAAAGTGGATTTGCCTTTTGTAAATAACCCTCTATGTGTCCATGCACAATGGGAGGTTGATTTACTAAAGGCAAATATATTGTGCACTGCAAGTGCACATGCTCTAGATCTGAGGGGAAGCTCCGCTAATTTCTATCATCCAATCATGTGCAAGCAAAAATGCTGTTTTCTCAAGTCGTCTTCCAGGACGGCACCCTGAGAGATGACTGGTCCTCCTGACAGGAAACACAATCAAGAAAGAGGTTAAAAACCCCGCCCCTCCCTGCACTCCTCAGTTTTTGATTGTGTTTCCCCACAGTGAAACAGTTTGTTTTTTTCTAATAGACTGAAGGCCGTGGGCTGGAAGTCTCCCCCTGGGCGCCAGACTGCAGGTTTTTGGAAAACCTTTGGGTTTGGTAGGGCTTGCCCTTCCCGGGGGGGTTCGTTCCCCTATTTTTCTCAGGGGGGCAATGAAGAGCTCCCCATGAGAACTGAAGGACCCTGGGCACTGTGAGTCTCCAGAACTCCAGGGACCATGTTCCTGCTCCCACCTCTCCTTACCTCATGGTTTCTAGAGAGGATTTGCCACATTCTGCCTGTTTCAGCTCCATGCTGGGTCTCCTGGCCGCCTCAGCGCCGGCGGCTGTGTGTAGTATCGGCGCCATTTTGCGGTGGTCATTTCTGGGAGGAAATGACGTCACGGCCGCCCGGTCACTAGAGCACGCCGCCCACAGAGGAGGAAGTGGCCTCGGCAAGATGGCGGCGGCGTTCGGAACGCCGTGAGGAGCCAGCAGCCGGCTTGAACCGCAGGTACCAGCAGGGGTAATTCCGGGCGGCAGAGGCAGCATCAGGCAAGGAGCAGGCGTCCACTACTCACTCACTGCAATGGAGCAGGAGGAGTTTCCAGCCGTTGTGGAGGCCACTGGGGGTGAGTCTATCAGGCTGGAGGAGATAAGGGAGGGGGTGCCCCTCTAGCTTTTCCCTCATAAGAGATCTCAGTTTAAGTGTTACTGGCTAAATGGGCTTCTTATTTTTGCAGATACAGAAACCCAGAGTGTTGCCAGTAGACCGAGACCAAAAAATCCTTCCCGTTCCAAGAGGTGTGGGTACTGAAATGATAAACTAACTGCAGAGCACACCAAGCCGTTCTGTTACAAATGCATTCATAAATTATCAGGGAAGGAGACTTCTGAGGTTATGAGAGATTTTCTCTCAGTACAATCTGAGATGTTGTCCACACTTAAAGCCTTCCAGGCTAGCCTTAATGCTAGGCAGGATAGCAGAGAAGGCTCATCCTCTCAGGAAAGTGCTTTTTCTAATATTAGACAGGTGAGCACTGCTCTGCAGAAACCGCCATCTTCTCAGGATTCGGAGGAGGAGGCGGAGGAAGTGGAAGGTCCCTGCCAAAGTCTCCTTGAAGAAGGGGAAGACGCAGAAGATAGCCAGGAGGAAGGGGAACACTCCAGGCCAGGCAGACATATCTTATCAACAGATGATATGGAGGGCCTCCTAGGGGCTATTTATGCTTCTGAGGAGATCCAGGAGCCGGAGGCTCAGACTTCTGTACAGGATAGGTTGTATCAGGGGTTGTCTAAGGCTTAGTCTAAAGTGTTACCTATCCACCAGTCTCTGAAAGACATTGTTTTAAGAGAATGGAAGGAGCCAGAAAATAAACTTCAGAAGTTTAAAACCTGGAAACGCAGGTGTCCGTTTAAGGAAGAGGAGCAGGAGAAGTTTTTTAAACTTCCCAAACTAGATGCATCTCTGGCCCAGGTGTCTAAACAATCTGACCTGTCTTTTGAAGACGCAGGTAACAAATGGACCGTAGGTCAGAGACCCTTTTACGCAGGGCCTGGGAGGCCAATGCGGCTACTTTAAGTCCGGCTTTAGCTTCAGCTTGTATAGCCAGGAATACTAACATGTGGCTGAATAAGCTGACTGATCATGTGGCGAGTTCTTCCAAGTCCAAAGATCTTTTGGATTCCTTGGAAGTAATTAGTAAGGCAGTAGCCTTTCTTGCGGATGCGGCAGTGGAGTCGGTGCGGACTTCAGCTAAGACAGCAGCGCTTCTCAATTCTGCCAGAAGAGCCATATGGGTTAAAACCTGGGATGGGGATCATACCTCTAAGACCAGGTTATGCGGTCTTCCTTTTGAAGGATCTCTCCTGTTTGGTACAGGGTTGGACCAGACCCTCTCCAGATCTACGGAGAAGGGAAAGAAATTTCCGGTTAAACCTAAAAAGGCCAAAAAAATTTTTCGAGGCCCCCGGGTCAACAACCGGTTTAAAGACCGTAAGGAAGGAAAGCAGTGGGGTGTTGGTAAAGCCAAACAGAAAGGAGCTCTCCTTTTCTCCAGCCCTAAGGTCGCAGACAGGGATCCTAAGTGACGCCAGCACCAAGGTGGGAGGGAGGCTGGCACAATTTATCCCACAGTGGGAGCGGGTAGCCCAGAGCCCTCTGGTCCTTCAGTGGATAAGAGAGGGCTACGGGCTAGAGTTTGCTTCCAGGCCTCCACAGACTTTTCTACTGACCTTTTTACCCAAAGAAAAGCCATAGGACTCATGGAAAATATCGAGCAGTTGGCGAGTCAGAGAGTCATTCTCCCAGTTCCGGCGGATCAGCAAGGAAGGGGTTTTTATTCCCACGTCTTTGTTGTTCCAAAACCGTCCGGGAAATTCAGATTAATCCTGAATCTAAAGAAATTAAATACCTTCCTGCGATACAAAATATTTCGCATGGAATCGGTCTATACGGTCAGAAAACTTCTGTTAAAAGAGGTCTTCATGGCTACCATAGACCTGAAGGATGCATATCTGCATATTCCCATTCTACCGCAGCACCAGGTATTCCTTCGCTTTGCTATCCGCACGGATCTGGGTACACAGCACTGGCAGTTCCAGGCCCTACCATTCGGACTGGGGGCCAGTCCAAGGGTGTTTATACAAAGATCCTTGCAGAGGTCATCTCCTACTTGCACCTTCAGGGGATTTCCCTGATACCATATTTAGACGATCTGTTGGTCTACAACCTTTCCAGGGAATCCCTTCTCCAGGATCTGGACAGGGTAATATCCACCTTGGAGTCCCTGGGATGGTTGATAAGTCAGGAGAAATCCTCTCTGATTCCTTCCCAGACCAAATTCTACCTGGGTCTGTGGGTGGACTCGGTAAGGCAGAAACTGATCCTTCCGCAGGAGAAGATAGAAGCACTGATTGCTTCAGTGTCTTCAATCCGGCACCAGAAGGTAGTATCCAGAAGAGTGATCATGAGGATTCTAGGTCTCATGACCTCATGTATCCCAGCAGTACCTTGGGCCCAGCTCCATTCAAGACCCCTGCAAACCTTCCTTCTATCCTCATGGGATGGAAAGAAGGAATCCCTAGATACTCTGGTGACCATCCCTCTAAGAATAAGAAATTCCTTACTTTGGTGGCTCAACCCCCAAAGGTTGGGGGCAGGCCATCTTTGGTTCCAGCTCCAGCCAGTCAGAATAACGACCGATGCAAGCTCGTGGGGATGGGGGGCCCATCTAGAAGAACTGCAAGCTCAGGGTGTGTGGGACACACGACAGAGAATTGCGTCTTCCAATTTCCGGGAATTGTTAGCTGTCAGGGAGGCTCTAATAACCTTCGAGGACAGGATCAAGGGGAAGGAAGTTCAGATCCTCTCCGACAATTCCACGGCAGTGGCCTTTCTGAACTGTCAGGGGGGTACACGGTCGCTTCCCCTAATGAGTCTGACACAGGAGATTCTAGAATGGGCGGAGCAGAGAATTCCGTCCATTTCTGCGGTACACATAAGGGGAGTTTTCAACATAAAGGCAGACTTCCTCAGTCGTCAGATAGTACAACAGGGAGAATGGGAGCTAAACCCCGAAATTTTCACCAGGGTCTGTCAACAGCTGGGTACACCGGAGATAGATCTCTTTGCCTGCAGGGAAAACAGGAGAGTCAAGAGATACTTTTCCCTCTGCAGGGAACGAGGGTCCGAGGGGGTGGACACATTGGCTCAGGAATGGGATTTCAGTCTGGCTTATGCGTTTCCTCCCTTACCTCTGATTCCAAGAATCCTTCAAAGACTGAGTCGGGCCAGGGGCAATTTGATCCTGATTGCCCCCTGGTGGCCCAAAAGGTCCTGGTTTCCCACGTTGTGGAACTGGGCGGTGGTGCCTCCGGTTCAGCTTCCAGAACGTCAGGATCTTCTGCTTCAAGGCCCTCTTTACCATCCGAACCCCGGTTTCTTCAGGTTGACAGCCTGGCTGTTGAAAGGGAGTGCCTGCGCAACAAGGGGTGTTCAGAGAAGGTGATTGACACCCTGTTACTAAGTAGAAAGCCGGTAACTAGACACATTTATGTTAGGGTCTGGGGGGCTTTTTCCCGTTGGTGTGAAGCAAGAAAAGTTCCCCAGAAGGAAATACCAGTTATTTTATACTTCCTACAAGAGGGAGTAGACCAAGGTTTAGCCACCAAAACTCTGAAGGTTCAGGTGGCGGCCTTGTCTAGTTTTCTGGATGTTAGATTAGCCCTAGATCCTTTAATTAAAAGATTCTTGTCGGCTAGAGAGAGACTTTCCCCGGTGCAAATGAAGGAATTTCCACCGTGGGATTTATCTTTAGTCTTGGAAGCCCTGACCAGGGCACCTTTTGAGCCGTTGGCTCAATCTTCAGTCAGACTGATTTCTTTTAAAACCGCCTTCCTTCTGGCTGTTACTACAGCCAGAAGGGTGGGCGATTTACATGCTCTTTCTATGAAGGAGCCTTTTTTCCGCCTGTTAGAAGACCGAATTATTCTTAGGCAGGACCCTTTGTACCTTCCCAAGGTGGCTTCACGCTTCCATAGGTCACAGGAGATTATTTTACCCTCCTTCTGTCTCAATCCACAGAACGAGAAGGAAAGGGCCTTCCATACGTTGGATGTCAGGAGATGTCTGTTGCTTTACCTAGAAAAGGTTAAAGAGTTTAGGAAATCTCAACATCTGTTGGTTAGTTTTTGTGGAGTTCGAAGAGGCGAACAGGCCTCTAGAACGACCATTGTTAGATGGATTAGACAGGCTATTGCCATAGCTTATGAGCATTCAGGTCAGACGGCTCCAACTAATCTTAAAGCTCACTCTACAAGGTCTCTGGCAACCTCTTGGGCAGAAAGAGCCGGAGCATCGGTAGATCAAATCTGTAAGGCAGCAACGTGGTCAAGCCAGAACACGTTCCTGAAACATTACAGAGTGGAACTTCTGTCACCCCAGGATCTGGCCTTCGGCAGAAAGGTCCTGCAAGCGGTGGTCCCGCCCTAAGGTAGGCCTGAGCTACTTGCTCCTCTCTCAGGGTGCCATCCTAGAAGACGACTTGAGAAAATGACCAGTTACACTTACCGGTAACGGTGTTTCTGGGAAGTCTTCCAGGACGGCAGGCCTACTTCCCACCCGGTTTGTATTTTTATATAGTGGTACATTGGAGGTGTTTTTGTTTCACTTTCATGCACTGGTGTGGGTCAATACTTTTGCACAACTGAGGAGTGCAGGGAGGGGCGGGGTTTTTAACCTCTTTCTTGATTGTGTTTCCTGTCAGGAGGACCAGTCATCTCTCAGGGTGCCGTCCTGGAAGACTTCCCAGAAACACCGTTACCGGTAAGTGTAACTGGTCATTTTTATCTTCCTTCATTGTGACTGAGTATTCTTTTGCAAAGTGAAGCTTTACTTCAATAACTAAGCTCTGGAGTAACTGCACTTGTAGTGCACAGTATATTTGCCTTTAGTAAATCAACCCTATAGGCTTCTGGCAGCGTTTTTTTCAGGCAGGAGAGTTTAGTGGCAGGAAAAAAATCCCACTGCCCATGCATCTTGTAGCGGCAGCGTTTTGGCAGAAAAAACTATTGAAGCTGCTAAACACTAGGCACTCTTAGCGCTTCAGTGTTAATTTAATTCAATAATTTATTCTGGCCAATGAATTTTAAGTAATGACCAAACACCTAATGTGAGTAAACGTGGTATACACTATCACAAGTGTCAGGCGATTTGTAATTTTTTTTTTGGCCAAAACCCTGCTGCCAGGAGGAGGTTTCTAGGGGAACTAAAGTGGTATAAAATCTTGTGTTTTTTTTTTTTTTAAATCACAAACAAGCACTCTCCGTTGGTTTGAATCTTCCCTATCTCATCGGACCTTCAGTGTCACTAATGCCGCGTACACATGGGCGGACTTTTCGACAGGCTAGGTCTAGCGGACTTTTCGACGGACTTTCCGAATGAACGGACTTGCCTATACACAATCAACCTAAGTCCAACGGATTCGTACGTGATGATGTACGACCGGACTAAAACAAGGAAGTTCATAGCCAGTAGCCAATAGCTGCCCTAGCGTCGGTTTTTGTCCGTCGGACTAGCATGCAGACGAGCTGACTTTTCGACCGGACTCGAGTCCGTCGGAAAGATTTGAAACATGTTTTTAATCTCTAGGTCCGTCAAACGTTTGAAAAAAAAAAGTCCGCTGGAGCCCATACACGATCGATTTATCCGACGGACTCCGGTCCGCCGGACCAAGTCTGCCGTAAAGTCCAGTCGTGTGTACGCGGCATTGCAACTCCACTTCCTCTTCTCCAACTCCTCTTACCGTTGGGGTCCCCCAAGGTTCTGTCCTTGGACCTCTGCTATTCTCGATCTACATGTCCTCCCCGGGTCAGCTGATAGCCTTCCATGGCTTTCACTACCATTTATATGCTGATGACACCCAAATCTATCTCTCTGCCCCTCAGCTCACCCCATCAATCTCCTCACACATCACTGATTTACTAACAGACATATCAGCCTGGATGTCACACCACTTCCTCAAACTTAATCTATCTAAAACTGAGCTCTTAATATTTCCTCCCCCACGTGCCCCTTCCCCTGACTTCTCTGTCAAGATCAATGGCACATCTATCAGTCTGTCCCCACATGCCAGGGTGCTAGGGGTAACCTTAGACTCTGAACTGTCCTTTCAGGCCCACATACAATCCCTGTCCAAATCATGCCGCCTTAGCCTCCGCAACATTTCCAGAATATGTCCCTTTTTAACTAATGACACCACCAAGCTTCTAATTCACTCCCTGGCCATCTCTTGCCTCGATTACTGCAACTCCCTCCTCATTGGATTACCTTTACATAGACTATCCCCCTTCAGTCCATAATGAATGCCGCTGCAAGACTCATCCACCTTACCAACTAACAATTCAGTGTCCTCCACCCCTCTCTGCCAATCCCTCCACTGGCTTCCACTCACCCAACGAATAAAATTCAAAGTACTAACAATAATTTACAAAGCCATCCATAACTCTGCTGCCAGCTACATCATTAACCTAGTCCCAAAATACCAACCAAGCCGCTCTCTTCGGTCATCCCAAGACCTCCTGCTCTCTAGCTCCCTTGTCACCTCCTCCCATGCTCGCCTCCAGGATTTCTCCAGAGCTTCTCCCATCCTTTGAAACTCCCTACCCCAATCTGTCCGACTGTCCCCCAATCTATCCATCTTTAGGCGGTCCCTGAAAACCCTTCTCTTCAAAGAAGCTTATCCTGCTTCTAACTAACACTGTTTTACTTCCTCCATCAGCTCATCCCCCCCCCCCCCCCCACAGCCATTACCCTTTGTATCAATTGACCCTTCCTTTTTAGATTGTAAGCTCTAACGAGCAGGGCCCTCTGATTCCTCTTGTACCAAATTGTAATGTAACTGTAATGTCTGTCCTCATGTTGTAAAGCGCTGCGCAGACTGTTGACACTATATAAAACCTGTATTATAATCGTAATAAAAAAAAAATACTTACCTGCTCTGTGCAATGGTTTTGCACAGAGCAGCTCCAATCTGCTTCTTCTTTTCGGGTCCCTTGCTGTCACTCCTGGCTCCTCCCCCTCAAGCAGTACCCACAGAGAAAGCTGGTTGCCCTGGGGGCATCGCTGCATGATCGCTCTTGAGCTGCTCCTCTATGTGTCCATAAGACACATGGAGCTGCGGCTTGGCCCTGCCATACCCCCCCGCTCTCTCCTCATGGGCTCCTGCTGCTGTCTTAGCCAATGAGGGGGGAGAGTCCCAGGACAGCCAGGGCTATTGTGAACATCGCTGGATTGGAGGGAGCTTTTAAAAGAGAAAACGTTAGTGTACATGAGGCCTCAGAGTTGTACAGAATTCTGCAACCAAGACACAAGGGACACACTACTTTAGTCTAGATTTACACACATGTAGGTCCTGGAAAGCTTGTCAATCACAAACATTCCGCAACCACAGGCAAAATGTGCTGCTCTTGAGCAGATGCACAGGGGGGCCATTCATTTTTAATCCTTAATCGCAACCCCAAACATCTGAAAACGCAGCATGTTTTCAAGTGCATGGAACTGCATGTTCCCATAGCACCATGAGGTTCTGTGCGGTTGCCCTGCTGGTGTGTTTTAGAAAAAGGGTTGGGGACTTTTTTTTCCTGTGTTTTCTGCAGGGAAAATGATTGGGCTTCACATATTTTGGGCAAAATATATGAACCTAGGCTTAAGCCTCATACACCTAAGAATATCAGAAAAACACTCGACTTTTTTTTTTAAATTTTATTTATTTTTGTTTTGTTTTTTGCATGCTAGTCTTATATCGAAAATCAATAGGTTACTAAAGTTATGAAAATTCTCATATGACAGAATACAACTTCAGAAGAGATGTAATGTATTGTATTTGTAATGAAATGTATTCTTTTATTTCCCAGCATGTGTGGTCTTGGTTTTCCGATTTATATTTTTTATTTCATTTTAGGGTCAAAAATCCTGTACTGATTATTTGAAAATCGTATGTTCTGTTATTGCTTGTCTCTTCGGATGTTTTCGCAGCTGTTTACTAACAAATAGATTATCAGACGATTGCTCCGAAAGCAGTATTTTTCGCCTGATTTTCTCGTGTGTTTATTTTTACTGTGTCAGAAGAAGGTTTTGGCCAAAGTTCAGTTTTTTGACTATTTTTGACCTGTTGTGTCAGAAAAACTCTTCTTCAGTATCCTCATTGTTACATTTTTTTCACAAAAAGAAAACAAACAAAAGTAAAATAAAAATTTGAAAGCCACAAATAATTAGCAAAAGCACAAAACAAAAAAAGCTAAATTATATAAAATAAACTACTCTAAAAACACCAGAAAAAACAAATGCTTTGAAAAAAATAAATAAAAATACACGCACATTGCGCCTAAACACGCCATAAGTGAAATTGGGAATTGACAAATTCAATTTTGACAATCACTCTGCTCATCCCTACAGACATCTACTAATACTGAGCAGAGCTCTGCCTTTCTTCTATAACCACGCTTTATTTAATCATGCTAGAAGGGCTGGAACTCAGAAGCAGGATTAGTAACAAGACACTAGTTTGAGGAGTTCGAGTCGTCCACGTGAAACATGACAAGTTGGGAGATGTAGAGAAATTTCTATTGTGACATCTGACCTGGAACAAATCGAAATGGAAGAAAACTCCTCTTCCTGTACATAAAGAATGCAGTATTAGCCAATGGTGCTGGTGAGCAGCCAAGGCTTGTGCAGAGCTGGGAGTGACACAGTGGAGGAAGACACACACACTACACGGCACTCACAGTGAGTAGCAGTTCAGGGTAATGTCTGCCTTTCAAGGGGAAATCTTCCAGTCTACACCTATGTGTAGGATCTGTAACCTTTCTGTTTGTTTCCATACAGCTTTCATAGACCATGCACAATGTATTGTGCTGCTTGCATTCCTACTCACATGGCGCACGCTACTGTGGTTACAGAATAATGCATGATATTGTTTTCTACATCAATTATTCAGCATGACGTTTGTGTTGTTCTGCAGGTAGGAAGGATTTAACCTCTGTGGAATTGAATGCTCTGGCTCTGAGAACTTGCAAGTAATTAACATGGCTGAAGAGGGCATCCTGGTGGAGATCTTCACTTCTCCTTTAAATATATGTCTGCTGTTACTCTGCCTGTATCTGCTGTACAAGATACTGAGGGGGGATAAACCCAGCCAATCAGAAGAGCGAGAAGAGCAACTACCTAAGATGAAGAAGAGAGACTTCACGCTGGCTCAGCTTAAAGAATTTGACGGTCTACAAAATCCCAGGATTCTGATGGTCATTAATGGCAAAGTGTTTGATGTCACAAGAGGGAAGAAGTTTTATGGACCAGGTGAGAGCAAGTCTCATTTAATGCATGAAAGTGTTAAAAGTAGATTGATTTATTACAGTTATTTATTTAGAATTTTACATATATCTTGTACATTCACCTCAGTCTCTACCGTCAAGGAGCTAACTTTCTTTCATACATACACAAACTAGGACCATTATAGACCAGAGCCAATCAACCTACCAAAAAGTCTTTTGATTTATTTTAAGTTTTGCAACTTTTAAAACAATATTACATGAGCTAAATTCAGCTCTCAGAAGCTGCAAGATAGTTAAAGTGTTTGCTAACCCACTTATTATTGTTGCGACCATCCCCCCTTTTTAAAATAAATGCTGTGCCCCACTGTATGTGTTTTCTAAAAAATCCGGCCATGAATGCCTTATTTTATAGCGCTGATGGGTGGTCACATGACCGGCCATCTCTCTCCTCCCCAGATCTAACAGCAAAGCGGGCGGAGCCAAGAAACCCCCGCTGACGTCAGTCAGGAGGAAGAGAGGAGAGAGACGGCCGGTCAATTGACCGCCGATCGCTGCTATAAAATAAGGTATTTATGGGTGGATTTTGTAGAAAACCCATAAGTGGGGCACAGCATTTATTATAACACAGGGGATGGTAGCAACAACAATGTCTTATGATACCAGCAGGGGGGGGGGGGGGGGCAGGCACTGGTACGAGCTGACAGGCAGGGAGGGGAGGGGGGAGGAGGACACAGGAGGGCTGCGGATGACTGAGGCACATAAACCAAGCACGGTGTCAGGGCTCAGCAGCCATGATTTTATTATTAATGGAAATTCAGACTCCAGATTCACTTGCACTGCCACTTGCTGGTGAATTGGGGCTCATCTCTACACATATAATGGTGTTCTAGGTACAGTGTTTTATGTGAATAGACAGATGTAAGACTACCTACAGACACTTAACAAGTGGCCAGGTATGCTCAATCCAGCAGCCAAATTATATTTCTAAGGCAAGCTTGCTTTTAAAATGTGCATCTTGGCATTTAATGATTATGTACATTTGTGAGATCTGTCACATACAGATCAGCCACGATCGACTTTCTCAGGCAGCACATGTCTGGCATGCTCTTAGAGTGCTGTAAATCCATGGCTTGGGCAAAAATTCTCTGACGTTGGTCGGCTTCTGTATGACTTATTCATGGAAGCACTTTTTGGCAGGTGTACTCCTGCCCCTGGGATACACGCTACTGTGAAAAGCCACTATTATTCACGTAAAACCACTAATGCATACCAACATACGACCCTAGATGCACACAGTCGACATCTAGGGGCATGCAGCTTTACCTATGTTTGGGTTTACACATGTAGCAGCATAAACCTGCCTACAGACATTTTATCTCTATACTCAGCTAAAATATGCTTGCAATTTATATTGTATACACAATGGGGTTGATTTACTAAAGGCAAACCGACTTTGCACTACAAGTGCACTTGGAAGTGCAGTCACTTTAGATCTGAGGGGAAGATCTGAAATGAGGGGAAGCTCTGCTGACTTTATCATCCAATCATGAACAAACAAAAAATTTTTTTTTTTTTCTTGCATGTCCCCCTCAGATCTACGATGACTGCACTTCCAAGTGCACTTTTAGTGCAAAGTGGACTTGCCTTTAGTAAATAAACCCCAATGTGTCTATGTGCACGAGGCATTACTGTGTCGGGAATTGTAAACCGCCACAGGACAAGGGTCATGGTATTGCTTCCAATGGGCTTTGCTACTTCCTTGCTACTATATGGTGAGGCAAATTCATTGTTATATTTTGTGGAAAAGCTTTTTAAAAACAGAAAACGTAGTAACACCAGAATCATAGAGAGCGACAAGGGTCAATGCATTCAGCATTAACAATTTATTGGTTGTGAAATTTACACTTGCCTGACTTGACAGTACTTAAAGGGAAAGTGACTTTAAAGGGTAATTATAGACCATTATAGATGTGAAAGAGATCAATTTTGCAGAAGCAATAGCACCAAAGTGTATATTTAAAAAAAAAAATAAAAAATAAAAAAAAAAAACCTGCTCTGTTGTGTAGTTTTATGTACATGTCGGCAGCCTTTTTGGTTGTCTTATTTCACTGCTAAATTTAAAAAAATAGACTTTTCAGTAATGTTTGTGAGCCACAGACTTTGTGATCAAAGTTGCTTTTGTTTATCGCAAGAAAGGTATTTTTTGCCTAAAATCAGGTGATTTCATAATGCTGAGCAATGTACTGATATGTGACATATGAATTTCAATGATAGGCTCATTTCAATGGTAGTAACATGATGCATCATGTGTGGTGGTGTGTAGTAATCATTTAGTAACCAATCAGACGTCGGTGCTAAAAAATAGTAATTTGTGTGTATGTAACATATTTAGCACCCATTTTTACATTTGGATGGGAATTCCATCCAAATGTAAAATGAGTGCTGAATATGTTAAGTACACACAAATTTCTATGTGATTGTATTGATATACAGGATGTGTATGGAGGCCGCATCCATCTTTGCCTGTCTTCCAGCTGTGTGACTGGTCGAAGCCACGTGATCCGACAGTAACGGCACAGGCTTTTGAAGAAGCGACACGGGTGGCCGTTCCTTCAGAGTGCATGTGCCGATGATGTCATCAGCGCAATATACAATAAATATCTCCTAAACCGTGCAAGTTTAGGAGATATTTACAGTACCTATGGGTAAGCCTTATTATAGGCTTACCTATAGGTACAAAGAATAGGGGAAAGTTTACTTTCTCTTTAATGAGCTGTTAATTTTTATCTTGTTGTTTTTGACTGGAGTTATAATTTAGCGCTCATCTCCAAAATATTAGTGAACACCTTCCCACCCCTAACTAACCACTTGGATGAAACCCCCCCCCCCCCCCCCACAAATATCCATTTTACTTAACTGAAGTCAGTCATGTGACACCCCCAGCCGAATCCTTCTCTCTTGTGTTTATTTCCAGGGGTCTACTCACTGCCTCCATGATGTGGACTTCTTCTATTGGTGAAGGCAACACTTGGTATTTTAAAGAAGAAGTAAATCCATCAATTTAACAGATTAAAAAAAAACGTTACATTTCCGACATGTGCCGGGAATGTAACTGTCACATTGGTGGTGCTCTCAACCAAACTGTCCAACCATCCAATGGCTGGTGTCTTAACTGATCACATGTGCAGCACCATGGCAGTTAAAGAATTAATAGAGGCCAAGATGGCAGCTTCCTTGGCTGAAAATGATAGGAGGGTTTACTTCCACTTTAAAACAACTAAAACCATACAGATTATTGAAACCGAAAACAACTGTATGTATCAAATTATAGACACATATATATCCTTAAAGGATAGGTTCACCTTTCATAACAACATGTTACACCCGTATTTAGGGTGGAACATGTTACTAAATCAGCAGCCCCCGCACCCCCTGAGGCCTGATTGTGACAGTGGTCAGGTGATCTTTTCCCTGCACCCACTATCAAAATTTAAAATGAGCGAGGGCTCCACCCACCTGTTCCCGACGTTCATTCATTCAGAGTTCTGTGAATAAATGAACTACAGCTACCATCAAACATTGCAGCTGAGGGCTTGTAGTTCTCAATGAACTACAAGGGCTCTATCATTCAGTAACTGCCTGCTCGTACAAGGTACAGGCAGGCAGCTACACTGACAGTCTGCAGGACCCTGACATTGCAATGCTTTACAGGCTTGTAATAAATGTAAAAACAAAATGATAAATGCACATTAATTTTTTTTTTTAAAGGGTGAACTTGGCCTTTAAAAGATTTCAATCCCGCTGCCTAAAAACCCCACCTGGGGAAACCCTTTTTCCATTTTTGTTAAAAAAAAAGATTTTTATTTTTTTTTGTGTTTTTTGTTTTTTTTTTAGGTAGGCAAATTAGTTATCCAGTAAAATTTATCCTGGGCATCTAGGCATTGACCCCTGTTCACAGAAGGATAAAGCAGCAATTGCAGACAGTGGTATTGTCACTTGCCGTACACCTGCTAAACCTGATATACACTACCGTTCAAAAGTTTGGGGTCACATTGAAATGTCCTTATTTTTGAAGGAAAAGCACTGTACTTTTAAATGAAGCTAACTTTAAACTAGTCCTAACTTTAAACAAATATACTCTATACATTGCTAATGTGGTAAATGACTATTCTAACTGCAAATGTCTAGTTTTTGGTGCAATATCTACATAGGTGTATAGAGGCCCATTTCCAGCAACTATCACTCCAGTGTTCTAATGGTACAATGTGTTTGCTCATTGGCTCAGAAGGCTAATTGATGATTAGCAAACCCTTGTGCAATCATGTTCACACATCTAAAAACAGTCTAGCTCCTTCCAGAAGCTACAAAACTGACCTTCCTGTGAGCAGATTGAGTTTCTGGAGCATCACATTTGTGGGGTCAATTAAACGCTCAAAATGGCCAGAAAAAGAGAACTTTCATCTGAAACTCGACAGTCTATTCTTGTTCTTAGAAATGAAGGCTATTCCATGCGAGAAATTGCAAAGAAATTGAAGATTTCCTACAACGGTGTGTACTACTCCCTTCAGAGGACAGCACAAACAGGCTCTAACCAGAGTAGAAAAAGAAGTGGGAGGCCGCGTTGCACAACTAAGCAAGAAGATAAGCACATTAGAGTCTCTAGTTTGAGAAACAGACGCCTCACAGGTCCCCAACTGGCATCTTCATTAAATAGTACCCGCAAAACACCAGTGTCAACATCTACAGTGAAGAGGCGGCTGCAGGATTTTGGGCTTCAGGGCAGAGTGGCAAAGAAAAAGCCATATCTGAGACTGGCCAATAAAAGAAAAAGATTAAGATGGGCAAAAGAACACAGACATTGGACAGAGGAAGACTGGAAAAAAGTGTTGTGGACGGATGAATCCAAGTTTGAGGTGTTTGGATCACAAAGAAGAACGTTTGTGAGACGCAGAACAAATGAAAAGATGCTGGAAGAATGCCTGACGCCATCTGTTAAGCATGGTGGAGGTAATGTGATGGTCTGGGGTTGCTTTGGTGCTGGTAAGGTGGGAGCTTTGTACAGGGTAAAAGGGATTCTGAATAAGGAAGGCTATCACTCCATTTTGCAACGCCATGCCATACCCAGTGGACAGCGCTTGATTGGAGCCAATTTCATCCTACAACAGGACAATGACCCTAAACACACCTCCAAATTGTGCAAGAACTATTTACAGCAGAAGCAGGCAGCTGGTATTCTATCGGTAATGGAGTGGCCAGCACAGTCACCAGATCTGAACCCCATTGAGCTGTTGTGGGAGCAGCTTGACCGTATGGTACGCCAGAAGTGCCCATCCAACCAATCCAACTTGTGGGAGCTGCTTCTAGAAGCGTGGGGTGCAATTTCTCCAGCTTACCTCAATAAATTAACAGCTAGAATGCCAAAGGTGTGCAATGCTGTAATTGCTGCAAAAGGAGGATTCTTTGATGAAAGCAAAGTTTGATGTAAAAACAATGTTATTTCAAATACAAATCATTATTTCTAACCTTGTCAATGTCTTGACTCTATTTTCTATTCATTTCACAACGTATGGTGGTGAATAAGTGTGACTTTTCATGGAAAACACAAAATTGTTTGGGTGACCCCAAACTTTTGAACGGTAGTGTATGCATATACATTTCTTTTGTGGTGTGAATCCATAGAAATCCCCTTGTACCGTATATACTCGAGTATAAGTCGAGTTTTTCAGCACATTTTTTTGTGCTGAAAGTGCCCCCCTCGACTTATACTCGAGTCAAGCACTTTTCTGCAGCAAAAAAATTTCATTTTCTGAACCGAATTTGGAGCCCCGTATCTCAGGGCCACTTTGTGCTAGGAACCCCAAATTTGGTGTGCGAACCCAGTGGAACTTTTACCATGACATATCCAAAGATAGGGTTCCTAGGACCAAGTGGCCCCGAGATACGGGGCCCCAAAATCGGTTTGGAAAATGTCATTCTCTGCTGCAGAAAAGTGCTTGACATTTTCTGAACCAAATTTGGGGCCACGTATCTCAGAGCCACTAGGTGCTAGGAACCCCAAATTTGGTGTGCAAACCCAGAGGAAATGGTACCATAACATATCCAAAGCTGGGGTTCCTAGGACCAAGTGGCCCCGAGATACGGGGCCCCAAAACCGGTTCAGAAAATGTCATTCTCTGCTGCAGAAAAGTGCTTGACATTTTCTGAACCGACTTTTGGGGCCCTGTATCTCGGGGACACTTGGTGCTAGAAACCCCAGCTTTGAAAATTTTATGGTGCTAGTTCCACTGAGTTTGCACACCAAATTTGGGGTTCCTAGCACTAAGTGGCCCCGAGATACGGGGCACCAAAGTCGGTCAACTGTGTTCATCTGCATTAATGTCATTTCGGGACCATTTGGGTTCAGAGACCCCAAATTTTGGCTGCAGCTAGGGGGAATCTAGGAACCCTTAACTACCGAGTTTGAAGTTCGGGGAACCTATGGCTGCAAATGGGCACAGTGAGGCATGCAAATGGGCACAGTGAGGCTGCAAATGGGCATTGTTGACCCTCTTTTCCACTTACAGTAGCTGTGCATTTCTCACCCTCGTCTTATACTTGGGTCACTAAGTTTTTCCCATTTTTTGTGGTAAATTAGGACCTCGACTTATACTCGAGTATATACGGTATTTCTTAAGATTATCACAGACAGTAAACAGTCTTTTATCAGAAACCCGAGTTCAGAAATCCTTCAGGCTAGTGTCAGATTTCATAGGTTTGTTGGCATAACTGGTTCATCCAGTTTAGATGTTAGCAAATCAATGTGGTGATTGCTCAGTTTTAAATAATAAGAAAAGTGTGTTTGGGCAGTATGCCTTGAGCGTTTATTGCATATACATAATATATGAATGTGTGCACATTTTATCCTTCTACTTTATATGTGGAACATATACTGGGACATATGTAATTGTAGACTCTTGGAATTTTTAAGGATGTTATGGATATTAACCACTTTCCGTCCAAGATACGTCATATGATGTCCTGGACTTTGAGTGGGGATATCTTAATGATGCCTGCAACTACAAGCATCATCCAGATATCATCTTTCTCGGCTGGCGTTTTACCTGCACCGTAAGAACAATCATAGCTGCAGTTCAGTTCGTTCTTACAGGCAGCGGGAGGGGACGTTCTTCCCATTTCCAACCCCCCCCCCCCCCGGTGCTTCTACCGGCTCGCCTGCGAGATTGGTAGCTGGAGAAGGAATCCACCAGCTCCAGAAGTTGGTCCGATGGTCCCTGGCAATCTCTATGACCATCAGAAGAGGCCTGGGTGCAGCGCTATGATGTCACGTCCGGCCTCGCGGAAGTAAACATTGACGGGGACTCGGCTGGAAAGGCCAAGATTGTTTATTTTTTTTCTTTTGATCTTGGTCTTTCCTGCCTGGAGGAGAGATGTGGGGTCTTATAGAGGACCTGTTACGCACTATTCCTATAAAAGGGATTTTTACATTCCTTGTAATAGGAATAAAAGTGATACTTTTTTTTTTTTTTTTTTTAAGGGAAAGTGTAAAAAAAAAAAAAAATTAGGGGTGCACTAAATGGAAAATTCTGGTGCCGAAAACTGATACCGAAAATTACAGTTTTTAAAAAAATATATATATTTTTTTTTTATATATAATTGTATTTGATTCAACTTTTTAATTAATATCATCAATTTAAATTAATATGAATTCGTTGTTGGCCATTATTGGCATCTTTAGTGCAAGAAAGGTCAAGAAAAATACAGTTCTCAGTCTATAACCATCTCTTGTATCATGTCTGCAACCTCTTACTTAAACACATTGCTAATAGTATTAGCAAAATTTCCATTTGGTGCACCTCTAGCCGATATGATATAGGAGATGGTCAGAGACTGCAGACATAGTACAGGAGATGGTCAGAGACTGCAGACATGATACAAGAGATCAATGCAGCATCACCAGTGTCCATCAGATGCAGCCTCGACTGTGCCCAGCAGCCTCACCAGTGCTCGTAATATGCAGCCTGCCTGTGCCCATCATATGCAGTCTACCAGTGCCCAGCAGCCTCACCAGTGCCCCGTCATATGCAGCCTCACCAGTGCCTGTCATATGCAGCCTGCTTGTGCCCAGCAGCCTCACCAGTGCCCGTCATATGCAGTCTCACCAGTGCCCTGCAGCCTAACCTGTGCCCATCATATGCAGCCTGCCTGTGCCCAGCAGCCTAACCTGTGCCCATCATATGCAACCTACCAGTGCCCAGCAGCCTCACCAGACACACTGAGATCGTGGGGAGGAGGGAGGACTGGGCACGCCAGGGTGACACTCCCACAATGGGCGGCACCTGGGGCGGACCCTGCCCCCTTTCGGTATCGGCTTTTTTTTTTCTTTCGGCCGAATGAAAAAACAGTTTTTTGCCAATAATTTTCATCAGCCAAAATTTCGGTGCACCTCTAAAAAAAAAAAAAAATTCAAATAAAATAAACAATAAAGTAAAAAAAAAAAATGTAAGCGCCCCCGTCCCCGCATGCTCACACACAGAAGCTAACGCGTATGTACGTCGCTCCCACATGTGTAAACGGCAGTCAAACCACACATGTGAGGTATCACCGCGAACATTCGAGCGGGATTAACAATTCTAGCCCAAGACCTCCTCTAACTCTAAACAGGTAACCTGTAAAAAATGTTTAAAGTGTCGCCTATGGAGATTTTTAAGTACCAAAGTTTGGTGCCATTCCACAAGTGTGCGTAATTTTAAAGTGTGACATGTTGGGCATCTATTTATTTACTCGGCATAACATCCTTCACAATATACAAAAAAATTGGGCTAACTTTACTGTGGTGTATGTTTTTGTCCATCCCCCCCCCCCCCAAAAAAGCGTTTGTAAAAATCGCTGCGCAAATAACATGTAAAATAAAAAGTTGCAACGGCCGCCATTTTTTTCCCTAGGGCAGTGATAGCGAACCCATGGCACCCACAGCTGGCATGCAGAGCCCTGTCTGCGGGCACACGAACAGGGCCACCATCTTTTCTCTTTTTCGTAACAGAAGTGCCCGACTACCTGTTAAAAATATGCTGGTGTTCGGTCTATTGACTGAGCTCAGACTTTACCAGCAGCACACGCAAGGTCTCTTGCCCCATTCCGGCCTCTATGTATCTCGCCTTTTGGCTTCCCCGAGACACCCAGGTCCCGTGCAAGGATGCAATTGGCCAGCGCAGGTTTCAGTCATGTGAGCCGGGTCAATGCGTGCGTCCGCTGCTTTGGCCAATTGAGTGGTGGGTGGGCTGGGCAGGGGAAAATTTAACAAAGCCGGGCCAGCCAGTAGGGTGGCGGGGAGAGTGTCCCAGGTGTTCACTATCAGGCCAGGGCAGAAGTTTCCCAGAGTTCTGGCTGGAGCCCAGTAAGGCTGCTTGGAATGTGGGGGGGAAAGAGCTGACTGGTTGCCCATAGCAACTTAATACAAGCCTTTTATTTTTCAGTTGTGCACTGCAGTAGAGGAAGGAGCTGATGAGGACTCCTGGTTGAATGCAGCCAGGGACCAATGAGGAGCCAGGACAAGTGCACCAAGGGACATGTAGTACATGTAGAGGGACAGCCTGGAGCCGTGGGAAAGAAAGGGCTGAGGGAAAAGAGAGAGCAAGGGTGAGAGGAGTGTGGAGACGAGAGAGGAGGCAGAGGTAGTTTGGAAAAGAGAGCCCAAGCCACAACAGCCCCTGGAGTTAAACCAGCCAGAGAGGAGCGAGCGGATGAGGGGTGCTGAGAGGTAGACATGTGCACTGCCGAAAAAAGTTTTAATTTTGGGTTTATTTTTAGTTTTTTTTAGTTTTTCAGGTCATTCGTTATGGTGTAAATTCGAAAGAACGAAAACTTGAAAATTCAAAATAACTACCGTAACTATTAATAATTATTAAATTTATAGGTATTGGAATTTCCTTTCAAATTTGTCTGTTAGTCAACGTAAGGAATACAAATTTTATCCAAGGTTACGAATTATCCGAAATAACGAATGCTGCACCTAAACAAATGGAACGGAATGAATTAATAATAAAACATTATTATTATTTATTCGTTACGTTCCATTCGTTTAGACACGGCATTAGTTATTTTTGATAATTCGTAACTTCAGATAAATTTGTATTTGTTACGTTCACTAACAGCCAAATTTGAAAGGAAATTCCAATACCTATATTTTTATAGTTAACTAATAACTTAACCAGTTGCCGACCGCCGCACGCCGATGTACGTCGGCAGAGCGGCACGGGCAAGCAAAAGGGCTTACCTGTACTTCCCTGCCTGCCCGCGGGTGGGGGGTCCGATTGGACCCCCCCCCCGGTGCCTCCGGCGGTCGGCAAATCTCCCCCGGCGATCGGTGGTGAGGGGGAGGCCATCCATTCGTGGCCCCCCCCTCGCGATCGCTCCCAGCCAATGGGATCATTTCCCTGCCTCTGTATTGTACACAGAGGCAGAGGAAATGATGTCATCTCTCCTCGGATCGGTATTTTCCGCTCCGGGCCGAGGAGAGAAGACTGTAATGTGAGTGCACAACACACACACACACAGTAGAACATGCCAGGCACACAAAACACCCCGATCCCCCCCCGATTGCTGCCCGATCCCCCCCAATCACCCCCCCCCCTGTCACAAACTGACACCAAGCAGGTTTTTTTTTTTTTCCTGATTACTGCATTAGTGTCAGTTTGTGACAGTTAGTGTGTTAGGTCAGTTAGTGTTAGCCCCCTGTAGGTCTAGGGTACCCCCCTAACCCCCCCTAATAAAGTGTTAACCCCTTGATCACCCCCTGTCACCAGTGTCACTAAGCGATCATTTTTCTGATTGCTGTATTAGTGTCGCTGGTGACGCTAGTTAGGGAGGTAAATATTTAGGTTCGCCGTCAGCGTTTTATAGCGACAGGGACCCCCATATACTTCCTAATAAATGTTTTAACCCCTTGATTGCCCCCTAGTTAACCCTTTCACCACTGATTACCGTATAACCGTTACGGGTGACGCTGGTTAGTTCGTTTATTTTTTATAGTGTCAGGGCACCCGGCGTTTATTACCGAATAAAGGTTTAGCCCCCTGATCGCCCGGCGGTGATATGCGTCGCCCCAGGCAGCGTCAGATTAGCGCCAGTACCGCTAACACCCACGCACGCAGCATACGCCTCCCTTAGTGGTATAGTATCTGAACGCATCAATATCTGATCCGATCAGATCTATACTAGCGTCCCTAGCAGTTTAGGGTTCCCAAAAACGCAGTGTTAGCGGGATCAGCCCAGATACCCGCTAGCACCTGCGTTTTTCCCCTCCGCCCGGCCCAGCTCAGCCCACCCAAGTGCAGTATCAATCGATCACTGTCACTTACAAAACACTAAACACATAACTGCAGCGTTCGCAGAGTCAGGCCTGATCCCTGCGATCGCTAACAGTTTTCTTGGTAGCGTTTTGGTGAACTGGCAAGCACCAGCCCCAGGCAGCATCAGGTTAGCGCCAGTACCGCTAACACCCACGCACGCACCGTACACCTCCCTTAGTGGTATAGTATCTGAACGGATCAATATCTGATCCGATCAGATCTATACTAGCGTCCCCAGCAGTTTAGGGTTCCCAAAAACGCAGTGTTAGCGGGATCAGCCCAGATACCTGCTAGCACCTGCATTTTGCCCCTCCGCCCGGCCCAGCCCAGCTCAGCCCACCTAAGTGCAGTATCGATCGATCACTGTCACTTACAAAACACTAAACGCATAACTGCAGCGTTCGCAGAGTCAGGCCTGATCCCTGCGATCGCTAACAGTTTTTTTGATAGCGTTTTGGTGAACTGGCAAGCGCCAGCGGCCTAGTACACCCCGGTCGTAGTCAAACCAGCACTGCAGTAACACTTAGTGACGTGGCGAGTCCCATAAGTGCAGTTCAAGCTGGTGAGGTAGCGAGCACAAGTAGTGTCCCGCTGCCACCAAAAAGACAAACACAGGCCCGTCGTGCCCATAATGCCCTTCCTGCTGCATTCGCCAATTCTAATTGGGAACCCACCGCTTCTGCAGCGCCCGTACTTCCATTCACATCCCCAACCAAATGCAGTCGGCTGCATGAGAGGCATTTTCTTTATGTCCTCCCGAGTACCCCTACCCAGCGAACCCCCCCCAAAAAAGATGTCGTGTCTGCAGCAAGCGCGGATATAGACGTGACACCCGCTATTATTGTCCCTCCTGTCCTGACAATCCTGGTCTTTGCATTGGTGAATGTTTTGAACGCTACCATTCACTAGTTGAGTATTAGCGTAGGGTACAGCATTGCACAGACTAGGCGCACTTTCACAGGGTCTCCCAAGATGCCATCGCATTTTGAGAGACCCGAACCTGGAACCGGTTACCGTTATAAAAGTTACAGTTACAAAAAAAAGTGTAAAAAAAAAAACACATACAAAAATATAAAATAAAAAAAAATAGTTGTCGTTTTATTGTTCTCTCTCTCTCTATTCTCTCTATTGTTCTGCTCTTTTTTACTGTATTCTATTCTGCAATGTTTTATTGTTATTATGTTTTATCATGTTTGTTTTTCAGGTATGCAATTTTTTATACTTTACCGTTTACTGTGCTTTATTGTTAACCATTTTTTTGTCTTCAGGTACGCCATTCACGACTTTGAGTGGTTATACCAGAATGATGCCTGCAGGTTTAGGTATCATCTTGGTATCATTCTTTTCAGCCAGCGGTCAGCTTTCATGTAAAAGCAATCCTAGCGGCTAATTAGCCTCTAGACTGCTTTTACAAGCCGTGGGAGGGAATGCCCCCCTCCCCAACGTCTTCTGTGTTTTTCTCTGGCTCTCCTGTCTCAACAGGGAACCTGAAAATGCAGCCGGTGATTCAGCCAGCTGACCATAGAGCTGATCAGAGACCAGAGTGGCTCCAAACATCTCTATGGCCTAAGAAACCGGAAGCTACGACCATTTTATGACTTAGATTTCGCCGGATGTAAACAGCGCCATTGGGAAAGCATTTTATCACACCGATCTTGGTGTGGTCAGATGCTTTGAGGGCAGAGGAGAAATCTAGGGTCTAATAGACCCCAATTTTTTCAAAAAAAGAGTACCTGTCACTACCTATTGCTATGATAGGGGATATTTACATTCCCTGAGATAACAATAAAAATGATTTAAAAAAAAAAAAATGAAAGGAACAGTTTAAAAATAAGATAAAAAAAATAATAATAATAAAGAAAAAGAAAAAAAAAAAAAGCACCCCTGTCCCCCCTGCTCTCGCGCTAAGGCGAACGCAAGCCTCGGTCTGGCGTCAAATGTAAACAGCAATTGCACCATGCATGTGAGGTATCACAGCGAACGTCAGATCGAGGGCAGTAATTTTAGCAGTAGACCTCCTCTGTAAATCTAAAGTGGTAACCTGTAAAGGCTTTTAAAGGCTTTTAAAAATGTATTTAGTTTGTCGCCACTGCACGTTTGTGCGCAATTTTAAAGCATGTCATGTTTGGTATACATGTACTCGGCCTAAGATCATCTTTTTTATTTCATCAAACATTTGGGCAATATAGTGTGTTTTAGTGCATTAAAATTTCAAAAAGTGTGTTTTTTCCCCAAAAAATGCGTTTGAAAAATCTCTGCGCAAATACTGTGTGAAAAAAAAAATGAAACACCCACCATTTTAATCTGTAGGGCATTTGCTTTAAAAAAATATATAATGTTTGGGGGTTCAAAGTAATTTTCTTGCAAAAAAAAAAAAAAATTTTTATGTAATCAAAAAGTGTCAGAAAGGGCTTTGTCTTCAAGTGGTTAGAAGAGTGGGTGATGTGTGACATAAGCTTCTAAATGTTGTGCATAAAATGCCAGGACAGTTCAAAACCCCCCCAAATGACCCCATTTTGGAAAGTAGACACCCCAAGCTATTTGCTGAGAGGCATGTCGAGTCCATGGAATATTTTATATTGTGACACAAGTTGCGGGAAAGAGACAATTTTTTATTTTTTTTATTTTTTTTTGCGCAAAGTTGTCACTAAATGATATATTGCTTAAACATGCCATGGGAATATGTGAAATTAGACCCCAAAATACATTCTGTTGCTTCTCCTGAGTACGGGGATACCACATGTGTGGGACTTTTTGGGAGCCTAGCCGCGTACGGGACCCCGAAAACCAAGCACCGCCTTCAGGCTTTCTAAGGCCATAAATTTTTGATTTCACTCTTCACTGCCTAGCACAGTTTCGGAGGCCATGGAATGCCCAGGTGGCAAAAAAAACCCCCAAATGACCCCATTTTGGAAAGTAGACACCCCAAGCTATTTGCTGAGAGGTATAGTGAGTATTTTGCAGACCTCACTTTTTGTCACAAAGTTTTGAAAATTGAAAAAAGAAAAAAAAAAATTTTTCTCGTCTTTCTTTATTTTCAAAAACAAATGAGAGCTGCAAAATACTCACCATGCCTCTCAGCAAATAGCTTGGGGTGTCTACTTTCCAAAATGGGGTCATTTGGGGGGGGTTTATGCCATCTGGGCATTTTATGGCCTTCAAAACTGTGATAGGTAGTGAGGAGTAAAATCAAAAATGTACGCCCTTAGAAATCCCGAAGGCAGTGATTGGTTTTCGGGGCCCCGTACGCGGCTAGGCTCCCAAAAAGTCCCACACATGTGGTATCCCCATACTCAGGAGAAGCAGCTAAATGTATTTTGGGGTGCAATTCCACATATGCCCATGGCCTGTGTGAGCAATATATCATTTAGTGACAACTTTTTGTAATTTTTTTTTTTGTCATTATTCAATCACTTGGGACAAAAAAAAAATGAATATTCAATGGGCTCAACATGCCTCTCATCAATTTCCTTGGGGTGTCTACTTTCCAAAATGGGGTCATTTGTGGGGGTTTTGTACTGCCCTGCCATTTTAGCACCTCAAACGACATAGGCAGTCATAAATTAAAGGCTGTGTAAATTCCAGAAAATGTACCCTAGTTTGTAGGCGCTATAACTTTTGCGCAAACCAATAAATATACACTTATTGACATTACCAAAGACATGTGGCCGAATACATTTTGGCCTAAATGTATGACTAAAATTGAGTTTATTGGATTTTTTTTAGAACAAAATGTAGAAAATATCATTTTTTTTCAAAATTTTCGGTCTTTTTCCGTGTATAGCGCAAAAAATAAAAACGGCAGAGGTGATCAAATACCATCAAAAGATAGCTCTATTTGTGGGAAGAAAAGGACGCAAATTTCGTTTGGGTACAGCATTGCATGACCGCGCAATTAGCAGTTAAAGCGACGCAGTGCCAAATTGTAAAAAGTGCTCTGGTCAGGAAGGGGGTAAATCCTTCCGGGGCTGAAGTGGTTAACTTATTACTATTTCAGATTTATAAATTTACAAATTTATGAATTTTCGAATTTACGAATACTTGGAAAAATTTGTTAAATGGGCTTTCGTTTATTCCGATATTTCCGAATGAACGAATTTGTCGAAATTTGTTTAAACTAATTCATAACAAAATGAATTGCACATGTCTGAGAGGACACGATCGAGAGTGAGTAGGGCAATCGCAGCCACCAGCAAAAGAAGAAGCTGCTACCAGGCACACCATCACTTGACGCAGAAGCCGAGTGAGTGTTGAACTGACTGCAAACCCTCTTGGGGTGGGCGATCATCACCAGTGTTGGCACTTTGAAATAAGTTGGTGTTGTGTCGCAGTTTGGGCACTCTGGCTCAGCAAGGTTTGCCGTCACTGCCCTAAGGTCTCTGCTAAAAAAAAAAAACAAATATAATGTTTAGGGGTTCTGAGTAATTTTTTAGAACAAAAATTATGATTTTTACATGTAGGAGCGAAGTGCCAGAACTGGCTCACATGGGAAGTGGTTAATTAGCGTTTTGCCTGAGTGTTACTATTGGTGCCAGGGTTTAACAGATCCTCTGAGCCATATAACCAGCAGGCCTAAGAGCTGCCATTAACTTTTTGTTGACAGTGGACTCTCGTACCTTCCTCCACCTTGGTAATTTACATTTGCTTCCAGACTCCTAAACAGAACTCCTATAATGCATGAATTTTTTTTTACCACTAACATTTCAGACTAGAATGACACTACAGTCCAGTCAAATTAACCAAACTTGGAATACAAGTTTTTGAACATCTGGAATAGCTAATTCACCAGGGCAGTGTTTGATTTTCAGAAATATTACAACCGTTAATGTATACGTTGATATATCTTCATAAAGTATTTTGTCAAATGAATAAAAATGTAAAAAAATGATATTAATGATAATATTACTATAGCATGTGCAGTTTGAATTTTGACTGCAGTTTTGACTGCAGCCTGATCACCTCAAAAGTAAAGAATTCTAAAGTCCGCTTGTGTGTGCTAAGCCCAGTTACCTGTCTGTGACCATGAAAAGAATTCAAGTTTCACAACACTTAGTTGAACATTGAAATGATTTGCGAAACCGTGAATGACTTGCACAGTTTAGACTGCACTTTGAATTTTGACTGATTATACTCAGAAAGGAGCCATTATGTGTAAGCTCGTATCTGAATAGTGTAGGTGTTTTTTAGTATGCAGTGAATAATCTTGAATTTTATACAGAAGAGACTTAAAGTGGTTCTACAGCCTTAAGGTTTTTCATTCATACACGACTTGCAGGGACCAGCCAAATTTCAATCCATGTATGTTCAGGCTGGTTGTACACAAGTCGATTAATCATCTGGAAAGTTTCCCCCATCCACATCGAATATGTGGATGGGGGAAATCAGCTCCTTTTTGTTCAACCTGCTGGATGAGTGGGAAAAAAAACAACCTGTATGCCCAGCTTTCATGTGCGTCTTTGTATGTATGTATGTATATGTGTGTGTATGTATAAGTATATATGTGTGTGTGTGTATATATATATGTGTGTGTGTGTGTGTGTGTGTATGTGTATGTGTATATATATATATATATATATATATATTTCCCCTACCCCACCGTGTAAAATTCAAAATGCTAACCATAACATACAAGGCCATTCACAACATCGCCCCCATCTACATCACCAACCTCATCTGCAGATATCACCCAAATCGCCCCCTCCGCTCCTCCCAGGACCTCCTGCTCTCTAGCTCCCTTGTTACCTCCTCCCATGCTCGCCTTCAGGACTTCTCCAGAGCCTCTCCCATCCTCTGGAATTCCCTGCCCCAGTATGTCCGATCAGCCCCTACCCTGTCCACCTTTAGGAGATCCTTGAAAACTCATTTATTCAGGGAAGCCTATCCCACACCCACATAACTGTCCCTGAGCCACCCCCATCAAATCATTCTTTGCAGCTATTACCTTTTGTACCACCACCCCCTCCCTTTTTAGAATGTAAGCTCTACGAGCAGGGCCCTCCTGTACCTTTTGTATTGTACTGTAATTGTGTTGTCCCCCTTATACATTGTAAAGCGCTGAGTAAACTGTTGGCGCTATATAAATCTCGTATAATAATAATAATAATAATATATATACACTACCGTTCAAAAGTTTGGGGTCACCCAAACAATTTTGTGTTTTCCATGAAAAGTCACACTTATTCACCACCATACGTTGTGAAATGAATAGAAAATAGAGTCAAGACATTGACAAGGTTAGAAATAATGATTTGTATTTGAAATAACATTGTTTTTACATCAAACTTTGCTTTCATCAAAGAATCCTCCTTTTGCAGCAATTACAGCATTGCACACCTTTGGCATTCTAGCTGTTAATTTATTGAGGTAAGCTGGAGAAATTGCACCCCACGCTTCTAGAAGCAGCTCCCACAAGTTGGAATGGTTGGATGGGCACTTCTGGCGTACCATACGGTCAAGCTGCTCCCACAACAGCTCAATGGGGTTCAGATCTGGTGACTGTGCTGGCCACTCCATTACCGATAGAATACCAGCTGCCTGCTTCTGCTGTAAATAGTTCTTGCACAATTTGGAGGTGTGTTTAGGGTCATTGTCCGGTTGTAGGATGAAATTGGCTCCAATCAAGCGCTGTCCACTGGGTATGGCATGGCGTTGCAAAATGGAGTGATAGCCTTCCTTAGCTTTTACCCTGTACAAAGCTCCCACCTTACCAGCACCAAAGCAACCCCAGACCATCACATTACCTCCACCATGCTTAACAGATGGCGTCAGGCATTCTTCCAGCATCTTTTCATTTGTTCTGCGTCTCACAAACGTTCTTCTTTGTGATCCAAACACCTCAAACTTGGATTCATCTGTCCACAACACTTTTTTCCAGTCTTCCTCTGTCCAATGTCTGTGTTCTTTTGCCCATCTTAATCTTTTTCTTTTATTGGCCAGTCTCAGATATGGCTTTTTCTTTGCCACTCTGCCCTGAAGCCCAAAATCCCGCAGCCGCCTCTTCACTGTAGATGTTGACACTGGTGTTTTGCGGGTACTATTTAATGAAGATGCCAGTTGGGGACCTGTGAGGCGTCTGTTTCTCAAACTAGAGACTCTAATGTGCTTATCTTCTTGCTTAGTTGTGCAACGCGGCCTCCCACTTCTTTTTCTACTCTGGTTAGAGCCTGTTTGTGCTGTCCTCTGAAGGGAGTAGTACACACCGTTGTAGGAAATCTTCAATTTCTTTGCAATTTCTCGCATGGAATAGCCTTCATTTCTAAGAACAAGAATAGACTGTCGAGTTTCAGATGAAAGTTCTCTTTTTCTGGCCATTTTGAGCGTTTAATTGACCCCACAAATGTGATGCTCCAGAAACTCAATCTGCTCACAGGAAGGTCAGTTTTGTAGCTTCTGGAAGGAGCTAGACTGTTTTTAGATGTGTGAACATGATTGCACAAGGGTTTGCTAATCATCAATTAGCCTTCTGAGCCAATGAGCAAACACATTGTACCATTAGAACACTGGAGTGATAGTTGCTGGAAATGGGCCTCTATACACCTATGTAGATATTGCACCAAAAACTAGACATTTGCAGTTAGAATAGTCATTTACCACATTAGCAATGTATAGAGTATATTTGTTTAAAGTTAGGACTAGTTTAAAGTTAGCTTCATTTAAAAGTACAGTGCTTTTCCTTCAAAAATAAGGACATTTCAATGTGACCCCAAACTTTTGAACGGTAGTGTATATATATATATATATACACATATACAGTACTTTTGTTCTCAGAAGAGAGGAGACAGGTTTTTCCTGAGATTTGATTAGAAGCCCAGATAGCAAGGATAACTTGCCACAAATTTGTGGCAGTGTTTAAGTGTAAAGTCTTGTTAATTTGCTGAACATTTTCACTGGCCAGTTGTACAGTTGCAGAGCACTTGAAGCACAAGTTCTAGTTGACACTTTTCCAATTTGTAGCAAATTTGCATGGCAAGTCTCTAGCAAGAGCAAAGTTGCAGTGGTGAGTCTACAGCAAGAGCTCTGCCAGTCATAGTGACCCCTGTGGTGGGATGCCTATTGCACAACATAACTGAACCAGAACTTGCAGGAGACTTGCAGAATGTTTGCAAAGAAAGTTGATCTTGAGTCATGCAATGCGGACTTGCTGCAATTGTGCAACAAACTTGTGAAGCCTGGCAAGTCTAGAAAAAGCTTGGCACGTAATTTTAAACTTTCAACTCAATTGCTTGCTATCTGGGAGGGGGGGGGGGGGGGGCTGCCTGTCATCTAGTGAGATATTGTAAAGGTTACAGTGCAGCCTAGTTTAAAAAGCCAGATCAAATTTAAAAGAAAAACGCATAATTATGTAGCACCCTCCTAGTTAGGTTGCTAGTAGGAATAATGCAAGTTTCGTTTTTTGCTTCTTTGTAGCCAGTGGAACAAAGATTGATTGCTTTTGGCTGTTCTGGGTTCTGCTGGTTGTAGGCTCAACTGCTTCCCCCTGGTTTCTAGTGAGTTCTAGAATTTAGTGGGTTGAAAGAGGGGGACCCGGGACTTGCATATTCATACAGCCTCAGCAGGGGCGTATCTAGAGCATTTGGCAGATCCTATATCTGGCACCCCCCTACTTTTAAAATGTAAAAAAATATCTCTGTCTACCCCCTCTCCACAACTGCACCCCTTTACATACAGCCCCCGCACCTCTGGACCATTTTACATTACACAGCCTCCCGCAGCTCTGGACCCCTTTACATTACACAGCCCCTGCATCTCTGGCCCCCTTTAAATTACACAGCCCCCTGCACCTCTGGACCCCTTTACATTATACAGCCTCTGGACCCCTGCACATTACACAGCCCAGAATATAAACAATCAGCACAAACAAAAGTAAATGTAGTCAAACTATTGCAAGCTGAACACTAAGGGTTAACACCAAGCCCAAATGACATAATAAAAAAACAATTAAAGTGCAGCGCAAAAAATATAAATGAATAAAGTCCTAAATAAGGGAACACAGTTCTTCTGTAATCCTTCTTCTTAATATGAAAAACCGTAAGCTCTTCTCCGTTACTGTGCATATAAAAATGCTTACCAAATGGAAGGTCATATAGGCATAGATACCACAGATACTGGATACACACGGATCGGATGATCTGGTTGTCCTCACTGATGGCCAGCAGTTGTCTCTCCAATGCACCAGATGTATGAGTACACTCCAAAATGCAATGTAACAGGAAAGGAGAAGATTAAAATCACAATCTCCGCTCTAGATCGTGATTTTATTGTTCTACTAGCGCTACTCATATGCTCTTTTTATGGATTGTATCCTATTTTTACAATAAATTACCACTGATTGAATCATACGGAACGCTCTTAGATGTCCCTTTCGTTTTCTCCTTTCCTGTTACATTGCATTTTGGAGTGTACTCATACATCCCCACACTAAATCTGGACCCCTGCACATTACACATTTCTCCTTCCTACCTTACTGGGGCATGCATGCAGAGCTGGAGTCACAGCAGCGCTGGACAGAGGGCGGGAAGTGCTGGAGTTAATTTCTCATATTAAACTAATAATTGGTTGATAGGAGCAACCACTGCCACTGAGCCTCAGCCAATACAAGGGAGGAAGAATGACCAGTAGGGGACTGAGGGGTGCATAAATAGGCTGTGGTCTGGAACAGCAGGATCCTTGTCCTGGCGAAGGAGACCCAGCCTGGAGGGCTGTGGCCCTCTGGGTCAATTAGCTGAAGTTGCAGGAAGCCATCGGGGGTCCAAGCTCAGGGAGAGCTAAGGGACATAATTCTAAAATTGCTGTAAACAGTTTGGAGGATGTCCACTCAGGATCTGTCCTGAAGGCTTACAGTATAGAATCTGGCTGGTGCCTGCAGAAGGCACTCAAGTACTCAGGGCACAGTGAGTAAGGCAGATTCTATACAAAAAATACTGCGCTATTAATCAAAAGCACAAAGCTGCTAGCACCACAATTGACAAAAAATCGTGCAACAAACCAAAATTAATAAGTGCTGTACTATATAAAGTATACAATATCCCACAAAAGTGAGTACACCCCTCACATTTTTCAAAATATTTTATTATATTTTTCCATGTGACAACACTGAAGAAATTACCCTTTGCTACAATGTAAAGTAGTGAGTTTAAAGCTTGTATAACGATGCAAATTTGCTGTCCTCTCAAAATAACTCAACACACAGCCCATCATGTCCAAATTGGGCCCAATTAGCCATTTTCCCTCCCCGATGTCATCTGATTTGTTAGTGTTACAAGGTCTCAGGTGTGAATGGGGAGCAGGTGTGTTAAATTTGGTGTCATCGCTCTCTCTCTCTCATACTGGTCACTGGAAGTTCAACATGGCACCTCATGGCCAAGAACTCTGAGGATCTGCTCTACATAAAGATGGGTGTAGGCTATAAGATACAGGAGGACAGGTTCCACTCAGAACAGGCCTTGCCACGGTTGACCAAAGAAGTTGTCGTGTGCACGTGCTCAGCGTCATATCCATAGATTGTCTTTGGGAAATAGACGTATTAGTGCTGCCAGCATTGCTGCAGAGGTTGAAGGGGTGGGGGGGTCAGCCTGTCAGTGCTCAGACCATACGCCGCAAACTGCATCAAATTGGTCTGCATAGCTGTCGTCCTAGAAGGAAGCCGCTTTTAAAGATGATGCACAAGAAAGCCTGCAAACAGTTTGCTGAAGACAAGCAGACTAGGGACATGGATTACTGGAACCATGTCCTGTGGTCTGATGAGACCAAGATAAATTTATTTAGTTCAGATGGTGTCAAGCGTGTGTGGTGGTAACCAGGTGAGGAGTACAAAGACAAGTTTGTCTTGCCTACAATCAAGCATGGTGGTGGGAGTGTCATGGTCTGGGGCTGCATGAGTGCTGCCGGCACTGGGGAGCTACAGTTCATTGAGGGAACCATTAATGCCAACATGTACTGTGACATACTGAAGCAGAGCACGATCCTCTTCCATCGAGACTGGGCCGCTGGGCAGTATTTCAACATAACGACCCCAAACACACCTCCAGGATGACCTCTGCCTTGCTAAAGAAGCTGAGGGTAAGAGTCAGGGACTGGCCAAATAGGTCTTCAGACCTAAACCTTATTGATCATCTGTGGGGCATCCTCAAATGGAAATTGGAGGAGTGCAAGGTCTCTAACGTCCACTAGCTACGTGATGTCGTCATGGAGGAGTGGAAGATGAATCCAGTGACAACCTGTGAAGCTCTGAACTCCATGCCCAAGTGGGTTAAGGCAGTGCTGGAAAATAATTGTGGCCACACAATGGTGACACTCTGGGCCCAATTTGGACATTTTCACTTAGGGGTGTATTCACTTTTGTTGACAGCGGTTTAGACAATAATGGCTGTGTGTTGAGTTATTTTGAGGGGAGATCAAATTTAAACTGTTATACAAGCTGTACACTCACTACTTTACATTGTAGCAAAGTGTAATTTCTTCAGTGTTGTCACATGAAAAGATATAATAAGATATTTACAAAAATGTGAGGTGTGTACTCCCTTATGTGAGATACTGTACCAAAGATATATGAAACTTCAAAGTGCAAATAATTTAAAAATGATGTGTAAAGCTATATAAAAGATGTCCAAATGGAAGGACACTTCCAATATTCAGTACTAAGTGCAAGTTATATATAAAGTGCTAAAAAATAAGTGTTGAATAATAAAGTTCAAATGGTGTGAAAAAAATCGACTCTGCAAGTCCCAGTGATATACATCAAAATTGCTGTGGATAGCTACTGGAAGTGTCTATATGCTCACATTCAATGCATTTCACCAGGGTGTAAAGATCTATCACCAAAGGGGGGGGGGGGGGGGTAGGGGTAAACACACCAGGGAACGTGGACTCAAATACCAAAGGCACTGAATCATACGAGCTGATGTAAACATGCATCTCAAGTAGAGCTGCACGATTCTGGCCAAAATGAGAATCACGATTTTTTTGCTTAGCATAAAAAGATCACAATTCTCGCAACGTAAAATCTTTCACATTATACAAAGAAAAAAAAAATGGGCTAACTTTACTGGTTAGATTTTTTTTTTAATTCATTAAAGTAATTTTTTCCAAAAAAATTGCATTTGAAAGACCGCTGCGCAAATACAGTGTGACATAAAATATTGCAACAACCACAATTTTATTCTCTAGGGTGTCTACTAAAAAAATATATATGTTTGGGGGTTCTAAGTAATTTTCTAGCAAACAAAAATGATTTTAACTTGAAACCAACAAATGTCAAAAAAAGGTTTTAGTGTTTAAGTGGTTAAACTTTTTTCACTTACACAGGAAGTCTATTCCATTGACAAATTGTTACAATGTTTAAACTTAAGTTCAACTGATAAAGAATGTTTTTTGTTTCTTGGCAGACTGCCCAGTTTTTCTCTTCCTTTCTTTTAATGACTGTGGCTTGAGAAGAGCAGAGAGAATTCTTTGCATAGAAAGAATTGTGAAACACTTTAGTCAAGATCGCGATAATGATTAATTGTGCAGCTCTAAAGGGAAATAATCCATCTGTATCTTAATGTAGAACAGCTCCAAAATTTTCACACAATATCAATATGGAAGGGACACTCCTCTTAGCTGCATCACACGATTGGTGAATCCATGTAAAAATATATAAAGCATCCCCACATAGTAAAACTGCACAATAAAATGTTATTCATAAGAGTACAAAGCACTTTCAAAGATGAGAAGACCACAGCACTATTCAATTCTTCCAGCATAGCTATAGTCAGGGGATAATCATATGGTACGCAATGGCCTGGATGGGACTCGAACCGGCGCGTTTTGTCTACATAGTCATCATCTGTTAGCACTTTTGCACTTTATATTAATGTAACTTGCACTTTGGTACGGAATATTAGAAATGTTCTCTCATTTGGACATCTTACATATATGTTTATACTGCATTTTTAAATCATTATTTGCACTTTGAAGTTTCACAGTGAGTAAAGGTCTGATTAGAAGAGATCCTATTGACTGTCCTTGTTAACCCTTGGAGAGACTGTTCCAGTAATTATTTATTTTATTTTATTTACATCTTGGAGAACTAACCACAGATCAACTGTGGCTGTAGGCTGTCTCAAATGTTTCTGTCTCTTCACATAATCCCAGACAGACTTGATATTGAGATCAGGGCTCAGTGGGGGCCAAACCATCACTTCCAGGACTCCCTGTTCTTATTTACACTGAGGATGGTTCTTAATGACATTAGCCTTATGTTTGGGGTTATTGTCCTGCTGCAGAATACATTTTGGGTCCAATAACACACCTCACTGATGGTGTGGCATAATGAATAAGTATCTGCCTGTATTTATCAGCAATGAGGACTAGGGATGAGCTTCGAGTTCGAGTCGAACCCATGTTCCACTCGAACATCGCCTGTTCGATTGTTCGTCGAATTGCGAACGTTATGGGCCATTCGCGCCAACTTCGAGTGGCGCGTCACAGCCCATAATTCACTGCGGCATCGCAGTGCATTGCTGGCTGATGATGATGTTCTGATCCTATTAATACCATCTAATATTTCACAGCAGGGCCCATTCCTGCGTCCACCAAGAGTAACTGTGAGGGCTTACAGTGTGGCGGCAATGCCACCACCACCACCAGAGGCCCAATTTTTCTGCCCCTGTTCAACAGCTGCATGTAATTACAATTCTTGACATAATATTTCACAGCAGGGCCCGTTCCAGCACCCACCAAGAGTAACTGTGAGGACTTACAGTGTTGTGGCACCAGCACCACCACCAAAGGTCCATTTTTTTCTCCACTGTTCAACAATGGCATGCAATTACAATTCTTGATCGAATATTTCACAGCGGGGCCCGTTCCTGCGCCCACCAAGAGTAACTGTGAGGGTTTACAGTGTTGTGGCAACACCAACACCTAAGGCCCCAATTTCTGCAGAGTATATAGGGCAGGCCCCAAACATCCAACTTACAAACGACTCCTACTTGCAAACAGAAGGAGACAACAGGAAGTGAGATTAAATCTACCCCTAGGAAGGGAAATTCTCTCCTGTAAGAGTTAATATGGGAAAAACGTGTCTACTCTCCACTGATGCTTTATCACCAATCCTTGTTTCACTAAAAACCCCAAATTTTCAAAAAACATTTGTCATTGGGACAGAAAGTGAGGTGAAATCTTCTGAAGAGGTGCACAGACAGCAAAACAAATGTTACAGGGGTGATAACCCTTCCCTATGTTTTCCAAAAAGCTTAAAAATTGATTTTTTGGCTTGAGCTACACTTTAAAAATGTACCCGTTCAAAATTACAAACAGATTCCACTTAACAACAAACCTAAAGTCCCTGTCTTGTTTGCACCGCCTGTATACTGCTGTTCAGAGTATAAAGGGCCGGGGGCCCCACTCTTTTCCTTTTTTTAATTTGGATGCGAGGTTCCCCTTAATATCCATACAAGACCCAAAGGGCCTGGTAATGGACTGGGGGGGGGGGGGGGGGGGGGTTACCCATGCCGTTTGTCTCACTCATTTTCATCCATATTGCCGGGACCGGACATTACATTAAAGCCGCAAGCAGTTTTAAATTACTTTTATTCCTTTTACAAATGTCATTTTGTGCAGGGACTGTTCTAAGCACAGGAAACATGCGCCACTTTACAGGCATACTATAGACACCCCCCAGGTACGATATTTAAAGGAATATTTCACTTTTTTTTTTTTTTTCACTTTAAGCATCATTAAAATCACTGCTCCCGAAAAAACTGACGTTTTTAAAACTTTTTTTTGCATTGATACATGTCCCCTGGGGAAGGACCCGGGTCCCCAAACCCTTTTTAGGACAATAACTTGCATATTATCCTTTAAAATTAGCACTTTTGACTTCGAACATTCGAGTGCCATAGACTTTAATGGGATTCTAAAGTACGCGCAAACTTTTTGTCCGTTCGCAGTTTCTGGTGCGAACCGAACAGGGGGGTGTTCGGCTCATCCCTACTGAGGACACCATTGCTCCTGACCAAGTCCATTTGCAGAAATGCAGCCCCAAACTTGTAAAGATCCTCCACAATGCCTCACGGTTGCCTTCAGACACTCATTATTGCACCAGCCCTTCTCGAACAAACTGCCTCCTGCTACAGCTTAAAATTTTTTACATTTTGACCCATCAGTCCAGAGCACCTGCTGCCATTTTTCGGCACCCCAGTTCCTATGTTTGTATGTTTTCGTGCATAGGACATGGAAGCATGGCTAAGCGACTCCTCTACTATGCCCAAAACATGGGAACTGGAATCTATGTTCAAGAGAGACAATGGTTGAAAATTAGCACAGTGAGGTGTCTGTCCCTTCTTTTGAAATAACTGATATGTGAGCATGTCCATGTAAAATGGAGTTGTGAATTGTATTAGGCCTCAAAGCAGAAATGGTCTGAAAGAAGAGCGGTATTTATGGGTTTAGCAACCAATCTGTCATCTTGTCATTGTCTAATATGTTGTACAACAAAACAAAGTTGTTTAGGTATTTTTGGCCAAACCAGAATGTTCCCTTTTTCTGTCATTTTAAATAATGATGCCCACTGGACACAAACAAACTGGCTCTGCGAACTTTAAACAGGAGAAATTCTAGTTCTACTTTTCACTAAAATATATTTTGTATACGTAAAGTAAGGACTTTCTTCCTGCTTTTCATGTGTCTCTTTTGTGCTTTCTCTGTCCTTCTGTAAGCTTTGTGTTTATCAGACATTTGACTCATTTTTAATGAAAGCCATCAATAGAATGGAGCATCTTTAGTCTTTCTTACACAAGTAAAGATACGCATAACCATTAGAATTCAAACATCACTGAAAGTATGTGAATTCAACAAAGACAGTAAGGAAAGGAGTGGAGAGGAAGCTCGGAATGGATAGTATCTGCACAAAGGGAAACTGCAAACAGTTAAGGTTTTCTAAACTACCCGACTGCCCTTGACCAGTAGCATCTGCTCAATCCTCAGTCATACTGTATGTCTGTTGCCAGATCTGGGCAAAAGTGACCAAATAGTGGGAGGTACTTATCATGTCTGTGGAAACCTTTTAGGCTGCATTCACACCTGATCATTTCAATGGCACCTGTTCACATCTGAGTGTTTTGTCACCTGAAGCTCAAAGTACATGAGCTTCTTTTTGGGCAGAATACAGGCGTTTTTCTGCTTTTTACATTGGTGACATTCTGACCTGTACAAGATTGTGGCAAAATACGAGGTACATGCGCGACTTTCTGTCAGAACACGAAACACTCAGGTGTGAATGCAGCCTTAGGCCCCTTTCACACTACCACGACTTCACCACGATTTTGCCGCGATTTCAGGGAATGCCTGTGTAAACTTGAGGTCTATGGACCTCAACTCGCATCAAAGTTGGCCCAAAGTAAGTACAGGGACTACTTTGAACTCGCACAAATATGAATGATACTCATGGGGTACGACTTGTCATTCGACATTGCAGTGACAAGTCACACAAGTGTGAAAGGGGCCTTTAAGGTTTGCAGAAATTACCTGGTAAACAATTTCATTTTGCTGCATTTACACCTGAGCGTTTCGTTTTCAGACAGAAAGTCGTGCTTTTTGGCCGCGATTTTGCACAGGTCAAAAGGTCACCAATGTAAAAAGCAGAAAAATGCCTGTAATCTGCCCAAAAAGAAGCTCCTGTACTTTTTAAGCTTCAGACGTTTTGCTTCAGGCTACAAAAAGCTCAGATGTGAACAGGGGCGATTTAAATGAATGGGATTTTGCTTGTTGGGCATTTTTAGAGCTGAGGCTTTTTTTCTGGTGTTTTACGATCTGAAAAAGTTCTGGTGGGAATGCAGCCTAAAACAGGCTTTGAAGAACATACGTCTAACTCTACAGTTTACAGTGCCTCTAAACTAGGTGATCAAGAACTTTTAGAATAAATGAAATAGTTAAAACAGTACTTGTGTCACATTATTCAAAGAGCCTGGCTACTGAGCACTGAGAATTCCAAACTGATAAGGAAGCTCAAATATCCTGGTGTGTTGGTCATGTGACCTTTGATTTTCTATCCTGCTCTAGCTGCATACAGAGTTCAATGTGCGACTAGTAACCTAGGCATGTGATTTTAATGTCCTAGTACAAAGACTTTAGACTGTCTATATGCATTAGTCAGTAAATATTAAGTTATGAACTTGTTTATATGAAGGAGCTAAGTCGTAATTGTAAAACCCTATTTGTGATACCAAACAGTTGCATATACCTGACCTTGAGCCAGAGTAAGCAGGATACCTAGGAGTGTGTTGTATTTTCTTTCTAGAAAGGAAACAAATACGGTATGTAATACATTCCAGAACTAGTGTACGTCCTGCCATACGTCTATTGCTACTTCCTAATATTAAAGTGTTACTAAACCCAGTAATATGAAAATAGTTCATCTGCCCCCCCCCCCCCCCCCCACAGTGCCCACAGCTTATAAATCTTCTTTTTACATAAAAATACTGCCACTATATACCCTTTTGAATGATCTGTATACCACGGTTACATGATAAACTACACAGTTTCTCCAGTGATGAGAGTTAAGGAAGGAGGAGACTTCCACTTCAGCCTGTATACACGCCCACATGTGTGATGTCAATATCATGCGGCCTGGCTAGCTCTGAGAATAAGTAACTGTTCTTTCCAGCATAAAAGACACAACTGAGCATGTGCAGGTCAGTACCCTGCCTGTGTTGCCTTGCCTTGCTGCATATACAGACTGTTTTTACTGTTGTGGGTTTAGTGACACTTTAATGTGGTTTTAAAGGCTGTGTGTGTGGTTTTTTTTTTCTGTGATGCACTAGGGTAAAAAAACACCCCACTAAATATTTCCCTCCCCCTCTCTAACCTGAACTTGTCAGAGATCTAGCGCTGTCCCAGCTCTAGTCTCCTCTCTCCTGTATTCCTCTTCTCAAAGGGACTTGGCGGCAGCAGCAGAGGTCATTGGCTCCTGCTGCTGTCAATCAAATATTGTGAGGAGGGAACACAGGAGTGAGACTGCAGGTATGCCACCATAGCAAGCGGATTGCTATGCGGGCACACAGAGGAGGAGCCTGGAGCGCCGGCAAGGGACCCTGGAAGAGGAAGTATAACCATAAAAATATATATATATATATATATATATATAAATATAGGCTTTACAATCACTTTTAAGTGACACAAAATTCTTGTTTTAAAAAAAAAAAAATCTTCAATTTGCTGTTTTTGTTTTGTACATTTTTTTTTTTTCGTGTGTGTGGTGTGTGTGGTTTTTTTTTTTTTTTTTTTTTCTGCTATGCTATGACTTCCTGTTAGAGGGTGGCTCAGTTTGTTCTTCATGGTCCCACTGTGTATATAGGAACATAACCACCCTCTCCTGCTCACTCCCGAGATGGAATATGGGATTTGTAATGTACATAGAGCAGTACACATGATTGCAACAAAGGTGTAATGCACACTCCAAACAAACGAGGGGGGGAAGAGAGGTTCAGGAGTACACAAAGGACGTTACAATGAATGTGTATGTATTATATGAGTAATAAGGGGTAACCAACCTTCTTTTAATGCTGACCTTGTCTCTTGGCAGAGGTAATAGTAAAACTCTTTGGCTAACTAATAATAATAATATTATTATTATTAGGGTTGTCCCGATACCGATACTAGTATCGGTATCGGGACCGATACCGAGCATTTGCGTGAGTACTTGTACTCGCACAAATGCTCCCGATGCCTTAGCCGATGCCTTGTACTGGGAGACAGGAACTCGGCGGGCGGAGTCAGCGGCGGTGTCAGCGGGCAGTGTCATCGGCGGAGTCAGCGGGCGGAGTCAGCGGGTGGAGTCAGCGGGCGGAGTCAGCGGGTGGAGTCAGCGGCGGAGTCAGGGCGGAGTCAGGGGAGGAGCAGAGAGGAGAGCGGAGAGCGAGTCCTCCGTGTAATCAAGCAGGCCAGGTAGTGCAGCGTGCAGGGCTCAGCGAACGGAGCAGTCACATTCAGTAATGGAAGTTTATGTGACGCTCCGTGTTGCCGTTAAACTGTTAAACTGTTGTCACTGGTCAGTGCTCACTGCTTAGAAATCCCGACGCCCATCTTGGTACACCCTGCCAGCAGCGGACATCTTGTTACACCCAGCCCATATAGTTCAGGCTGGGTGTAACAAGATGTCCGCTGCTGCTTTATTGAGGCCAAGTGCAAGGTGTACCAAGATGGGCGTCGCAGAGGCAGCATAGAAAAGAGTAAATGCTCTCATGCTCATAAGTGCCACTGCCAGCCATCAATCAGTGCTCATTAGTGCCCATCCAGCCAGTGCCACTGCCAGCCATCAGTCAATACCAGCCATCAGTGTGTGTGCCACTATCAGTGGTTGCCACATATCAGTGCCCATCAGTGCGTGCCACCTATCAGTGCGTATCACCTATCCGTGCTCATCAGTGCCACCTATTAGTGCTCACTGCTCAGTCAGCGCCATCTTTTAGTGCCAGCCATTAGTGCGTGCCACCTATCAGTGCCCATTAGTGTATGCCACATTTCAGTGCCCATTAGTGTGTGCCACCTATCAGTGCGTTTCACCTATCAGTGCATGCCACCTATCAGTGCCCATCAGTCAGTGCCACTGCCCAGCTAACAGTGTGTGCCACCTATCAGTGCTTATCGGTGCTGCATATCAGTGCCACCTATTAGTGCACTGCTCATCAGTGCCATCTATCAGTGCACCTCAGTCTGTGCCAGCCATCAGTGCGTGCCACGTATCAGTGCCCATTAGTGCGTTCTACCTATCAGTGCATGCCACCTATCAGTGCCACCTTTCAGTGCCACTGCCCAGCCAACAGTATGTCACCTATCAGTGCTGCATAATCAGTGCCACCTATCAGTGCTCATCGGTGCTGCATAATCCGTGCCACCTATTAGTGCACTGCTCATCAGTGCCATGCCATCTATCAGTGCACCTCAGTCATTGACAGCCATCAGTGCATGCCACGTATCAGTGCCCATTAGTGCGTGCTACCTATCAGCGCACAGCCATCAGTGTGTGCCACTCATCAGTGCTCATCAGTGCTGCATAATCGGTGCCACCTATCAGTGCGTGTCACCTATCCGTGCTCATCAGTGCCACCTATTAGTGCTCAGACAGCGCCATCTATTAGTGCCAGCCATTAGTGCGTGCCACCTATCAGTGCCCATTAGTGTGTGCCACATATCAGTGCCCATTAGTGTGTGTCACCTATCAGTGCGTTTCACCTATCAGTGCATGCCACCTATCAGTGCCCATCAGTCAGTGTCACCTTTCAGTGCCACTGCCCAGCTAACAGTGTGTGCCACCTTTCAGTGCTCATTGGTGCTGCATATCAGTGCCACCTATTAGTGCACTGCTCATCAGTGCCATCTATCAGTGCACCTCAGTCTGTGCCAGCCATCAGTGCGTGCCACGTATCAGTGCCCATCAGTGCGTGCCACCTATCAGTGCATGCCACCTATCAGTGCCACCTTTCAGTGCCACTGCCCAGCCAACAGTATGTGTCACCTATCAGTGCTGCATAATCAGTGCCACCTATCAGTGCTCATCGGTGCTGCATAATCAGTGCCACCTATTAGTGCACTGCTCATCAGTGCCATGCCATCTATCAGTGCACCTCAGTCATTGACAGCCATCAGTGCATGCCACGTATCAGTGCCCATTAGTGCGTGCTACCTATTAGTGCCCAGCCATCAGTGTGTGCCACTCATCAGTGCTGCATAATCAGTGCCACCTATCAGTGCTCATCACTCAGTGGTATCTATCAGTGCCAGACAGTCAGTGCCACCCATCAGTGCCCATCCATCAGTGCATGCCACTTATCAGTGCCCATAAGTAAGTGCCACCTATCAGTGCTGCTTAATCAGTTCCACCTATCAGTGGTCATCAGTGCTGCATATCAGTGCCAAGTAATCCTATCAGTGCCCAACAGTGCTGCATATTAGGGCCTCCCCATCAGTGCTGCCTCATCAGTGCCACCCAAACCTATCAGTGCTACATATTAGTGCCTCCTCATCAGTGCAGCCTATTAGTGCCACCTCAATGCCCCATCAGTGCAGCCTCATTAGCAGTAGCACACATCAGTGAAGGAGAAAAAGTACTTATTTACAAAATTTTGTGACGGAAACAAAGAAAAGCTTCTTTTTAAAAAAAAAAACAAAAAAAAAACAGTGATTAAATAAAATAAATACCACCAAAAGAAGCTATATTTGTGTGAAAAAAATTATTTGAGTACAGTGTAGCTTGACTGCATATTGCGCAATTGTCAAAGTGTGACAGCGCTAAATCCGCTGATAGCTGAAAATTGGCCTGGGCAGGAAGGGGGTGAGAGTGCATGATATAGAGCGAAGTAGTTAAACAATGGACACTTTGCGCTCAATTGTTTTTTGTTTTGTTTTTTCACCCAAGGTCGAGCAAATTATCAGAGCCTTTCGGTGCACACTGCACAGAGACACCAGCAGAATGTCAGCTGTGTGGAAGTATTTTAAAATTAATGAGGACAACCCACGGATTGCAGACTGCAAACTTTGTTCTGCAAAATTATCTAGAGGTGGTACAAAAATCAGTTCTTACAATACCAGTAACCTGATAAAGCATTTGAAATTAAAACATAAAAGTGAGCATGGAGAATTTACCGCTATCAGTAGCAGCAGTAGCACTCAGCAGCCAACTCTGCAGCAAACTTTTGCCAGAAGAGAAAAGCTGTCAAGAGACAACCCCAGAGCTGTACAAATAACAGAGGCGCTCACCCAATTTATTATTCTGGATGATCAACCTCTTTCAATTGTTGAGAACATGGGTTTTCAGCGATTTCTTAATGTGTTGGAGCCGAAGTATGACATTCCCAGTCGCCATTACTTAACAGACATCATCTTACCAAAGATCCACGACACGGTTAAAAAGCACATTAACATCATGTTGCAGAAGGACATAAAGGCAATTAGCTTCACCACCGACATCTGGAGCAGTAGTGTGAGTCCACTGTCTCTCATCAGCTTAACGGCGCAGTGGATAGATGGCGAATTCTCTTTGCATCAGGTCATGCTCCACGCTACAAAATTTGAAGGCTCCCACACCGGTCAAGCAATAGCAAACATACTTGAGGAAATGCTTCAGACTTGGGCGATTCCCAAAAGTTCTGTTCATGTTGTGGTCCGGGACAGTGCCAAAAACATGATAAAAGGTATGGAAGTTGCTGGACTTCCCAGTATTTCATGTGTGGCACATACACTGCAGCTTGCTGTCTCAGAGGGACTGTTATCACAGCGCAGCATTGCAGATGCTGTGGGAGTCGGGCGCAGAATAATTGGCCACTTCAAACATTCGAACCTGGCATACTCTCGGCTGCAGGACATCCAGATACAGCTTGGTCAGTCAGTAAGAAGACTCCAGCAAGACGTGCAGACTCGTTGGAACAGCACATTTTACATGCTGAAGTCTCTGAGCAGAAACGGGCCCTTGGAGTGTATGTGTCTGAATATGAGCTCCCTGCCACCATTACTGCAAACCAGTGGAATCTGATGGAGAAGATGGTCAATATCTTGGCTCCCTTTGAAGAGATGACTCGCCAAGTGAGTTGTTCAGATGCATTTGCCTCTGATGTAATTCCTGCAGTAACAGTGCTACAGAAAGTTTTAGCAAAAGTGGATGAGGACCAAGGTATCAAGACAATGAAGAGCACTTTGCTTGCTGCTTTGCAGAAGCGCTTCTCTGATACTGAGCGAAACCCACTTTACTGTATCGCAACTTTACTCGATCCAAGGTAATGTTAATTTTTCTGCTATTAAATGTAATTGTTTTCTTAATTCACAGAAAGAATATGCTGCATTCATTCATTGTTGTTAATTTTTTTCTTCTAGGTATAAAGATCGTTTTTTCTGTAATTCTGACACTTCCAGGGAGGCAAAAGAAATGTTAGTACTGGAACTGCAAAACATTTCTGAAGAGACAATTGAATCTGAGCAGCATGAAGGACCAGCTTCCAAAAGGCCTCACCGTGACCAGCCAGGTACCAGTCTGGACAGTTTATTTGCAGAAATTGCTGGTGAAGGATCATCTACATCTGAGAGCAGTGCTCCAAAAGCTGCTACTATACAGCTGGAAGCTTACTTGGGAGAGATCACTGTACCTCGTTCAGAGAAACCCCTGAAGTACTGGGCAGTTCATAAAGTGAGATTTCCAACTCTGGCTAAAATGGCCCAAAAATATCTTTCTGCCCCATGCAGTAGTGTGGAAAGTGAAAGACTGTTCAGCTTAGCGTCTAATGTCCTTACTGATAGCAGAAACAGGCTTATGGCTGAACATGCAGAGATGCTTTTATTCCTCAAAAAGAATTTGCCACTAACTTTTAAGAAATAATTCTATTTGCTATATTGCCTGTAACTTTTGGTTGGTTGTGTGATTTTTTTTTTTACATTTGTTATTGTTATTGTTATTAATATATTTTGATGTTGTAAAATATATTTTTTGTATTTATCGACATGTTCTGTGATAATTCTTTGAGTTTACTGTGTGACACAAGCAAATAAAACAGTTTTATTTTTTTGTCTCTTGAGTTACAGTTCTTCATAATTATAAAGAAGATATCATTACTTAGTCTGTGTTGTGGTTTGAAAACTGTCACATGACATTAAAAAAAAGTATCGGTAATCGGTATCGGCGAGTACTTGAAAAAAAGTATCGGTACTTGTACTCGGTCTTAAAAAAGTGGTATCGGGACAACCCTAATTATTATGAATAATAATAATAATATTATTCATTTAGAAATGTTATATTAGGCTGGATTAATTTATATGTCTAGAAGAATGTGTCTCTTCCCTCCATGGTTTTTTTTTTCTCTGTTTGGCTGCCCATAGATATACAATGATGGTTTGGCCAATCCTACCAGTTATGTGTTCATGGAATTGTTTAATGTCTATGGACATACTGCAGTTTCTAGCTGACTGATGCGGGCAGGCACCCTACAAAGTCCCAATTGCAAACTCTTTTATCTTTCAGTTATTTTACAACATTAGTCCCCGGATTACAGATACTGTTATGTATTTGTTTTCTGTTGTGTTCACCAAAGACCTTGAGGTTCCCATGTAATCTGTCTACAATCAGCAGCCTCTTGCTGGTTATACAATACAAAGTATACATTTTGATATACATATGTACATGTACATAATTGCACAGATTTTGTGTATACTTATGAGCAGTAATACTTTTATTCAAATGAGGCGGTTACTAGGGTTTCTTAGAGTTCTAAAACTGATTTCTTCATAAAGTGGATGCCATGTTTTGTGTTCTAAAACTTTATTGTCTTGGTTGCAGAGGGGCCTTATGGTGTGTTCGCCGGACGTGATGCTTCTCGTGGTCTTGCCACTTTCTGCCTTGATAAAGAAGCCTTAAGTGATACATACGATGACCTCTCCGATTTAACAGGTTCACAGCGGGAGACGTTAAGTGACTGGGAACAACAATTTACCTGTAAGTTGTATTATAGGAGAAGATGTTCATTCTTTTTATAAACTACTAGAGATTCTAGATCAGCACTTAAACTTGTGTATCAGCATATGGCTTGGAGTGGAAGTTGTAGTGTGAAGGTTTTGTTTAAAGTGGTTCTAAAAGCAGAAGGTTTTTTTACCTTCATGCATTCAATCCTTACCTGAGATTCCTCCGATCCAACGGTGTTCACTATAGCCTTGGCTGTCCAGGGACTTCTCATTGGCTAAGACAGCAGCGGGAGCCCATCTGCTTCCACTGCTGTCAATCACAGCCAGTGAGCCAATGAGGAGAGAGGGGAGCTGTGTCTTATGTACGCATAGAGCAGTGGCTCGTGAGCGAGCACGCAGCAGTGCCCCAGGGCAAGCTGTTTTCTCTGGGGGCACTGCTTGAGGGTGAGAAGCCAGGAGCGCTGGTAGGGGACCCAAAGCAAAAAGTATTGGAGCTGCTCTGTGCAAAACCACTGCACAGAGCAGGTAAGTATAAGTCCCCTTTCCCACTGACGCGACTTTACGGCTGCAATTTTGACCCAATTTCAGGGAATGCATGTGTAAACATGAGGTCTGTGGACCTCAACTCGCATCAAAGTCGGACCAAAGTAGTACTACTTTGAAGTCGCATAGATATGAATGGTTATCATTGGAAATCATGGGGTACAACTTGTCATGCAACTCTGATGTCCAAAGTCACAGGAAAAGTTGCACAGGTGTGTAAGGGGCCTAACATATTTGTTATTTAAAAAAACAAAACAAAGCTTTACTACCACTTTTAAGGGACATTTCTATCTGGCATGGGAGCTTTGCTATAACTTTAATAGAATTTAGACACATTGAAAATGTACATTTGTTCAATTGTATGCAAGGACTGCTTTTCACAGTTAGATTTAAGTATAGTTTGGAAAAAAAGCCAAAACCTTGACTGGTTTCCTATAAGAAGCTGCCCTATTTTAATAATGTTTTCATGAACTGACCAGTGAATTTCAACACCCTTTTATCTCCCTCTAATAACATTGGGCAACCAGTGTTAATTTTGATGTCAAATTTCGATTTTGATTTAGTTATAGTCTTTTGACTAAAATGCCATTTTAGTTTTATTCATATTTTAGTCATCTAAATTGTTTTAGTTTTAGCCTTATTTTAGTTGACTAAAATCGAATGGGTTTAGTTAAAAATGTAATGCATTATTTAGGCATTTCTTTAGAATCGCCAAACTCATTATATACTCCTGGAGTAAAAATCTAATAACATGTTATTATTTATGGTATTAAGGTTTGAACATGCACTACAGGCACAGATTTAGCTGTTGTGATATATAATGTCTTTATAAATAAAACCAAGTGTCATAAACAAACAAAAATATTTGCTTTTTGACAAGCAAAAGTAAAACTTGAAAATATAATTAAAAACAAAACAAAACTGTAAACATGTTTTTTAGCAAATGCCCCCTACATATTCTTACGGGGTAGTGCAGTGTTAATTTTCATGTCCAATTTAAATGTAGTTTTAGTCAGTCTTTTAGCTAAAATGCCATTTTAGTTTTAGTCATATATTAGTCCTCAATCGTTTTAGTCATATTTTAGTTGACTAAATTAAAACTGCGATCAGCCCACACTTTCTAGTTGAAAGAATGACAATCCAGACTTACTTTCTTTTTTGGGGGACCAAAGCTTTTCCCAGGACATCCCAGCTCAGCCATGAAGCTGCCTAAGAACGGGAGATCCCTAGAACAACTCCACTGTCATTCTATGGATGGGTGACCATATAGGTTTTCCAAACCACTGGCTCTACAACATTTTAATTTATATTTTCACCAGTCAAGATGAGTCCTCTCAGATCAAACTCTGAAAGAATTTAACCACTTGCCGACCGCCTCACGCCTATATACGTGAGCAGAATGGCACGGGCAGGCAAAATCACGTACCTGGTACGTGATTGCCTTCCCGCGGGCGGGGGGTCCGATCGGACCCCCCCCCCCCGGTGCCAGCTGCGGTCGGCATTTGGCTGGGAGAAGTGAGAGACGAGGGGGAGGCCATCCGATCGTGGCCCCCCCCTCGCGATCGCTCCCAGCCAATGAGAAACATCCTCTGCCTCTGTATAGTACACAGAGGCAGAGGATGTGATGTCATCTCTCCTCGGCTCGGGAGTTTCCGTTACGGGCCGAGGAGAGACGACATGTAAGTAAGTGCACAACACACACACAACACAGTAGAACATGCCAGGCACACTAAACACCCCGATCCCCCCCCCCCCCGATCGCCCCCCGATCCCCCCCCCCAATCACCCCCCCCCCCCCTGTCACAAACTGACACCAAGCAGGTTTTTTTTTTTTTGTTTTTTTGTTTTTTCTGATTGCTGCATAGTGTCAGTTTGTGACAGTTACAGTGTTAGGACAATTAGGGTTAGCCCCCTGTAGGTCTAGGGTACCCCCCTAACCCCCCCCCTAATAAAGTTTTAACCCCTTGATCACCCCCCCGTCACCAGTGTCACTAAGCGATCATTTTTCTGATCGCTGTATTAGTGTCGCTGGTGACGCTAGTTAGTGAGGTAAATATTTAGGTTCGCCGTCAGCGTTTTATAGCGACAGGGACCCCCATATACTATCTAATAAATGTTTTAACCCCTTGATTGCCCCCTAGTTAACCCTTTCACCACTGATCACCGTATAACTGTTACGGGTGACGCTGGTTAGTTCGTTTATTTTTTATAGTGTCAGGGCACCCGCCGTTTATTACCGAATAAAGGTTTAGCCCCCTGATCGCCCGGCGGTGATATGCGTCGTCCCAGGCAGCGTCAGATTAGCGCCAGTACCGCTAACACCCACGCACGCTGCATACGCCTCCCTTAGTGGTATAGTATCTGAACGCATCAATATCTGATCCGATCAGATCTATACTAGCGTCCCCAGCAGTTTAGGGTTCCCAAAAACGCAGTGTTAGTGGGATCAGCCCAGATACCTGCTAGCACCTGCGTTTTGCCCCTCCGTCCAGCCTAGCCCAGCCCACCCAAGTGCAGTATCGATCGATCGATCACTGTCACTTACAGAACACTAAACGCATAACTGCAGCGTTCGCAGAGTCAGGCCTGATCCCTGCGATCGCTAACAGTTTTTTTGGTAGCGTTTTGGTGAACTGGTAAGCACCAGCCCCAGGCAGCGTCAGGTTAGCGCCAGTACCGCTAACACCCACGCACGCACCGTACACCTCCCTTAGTGGTATAGTATCTGAACGGATCAATACCTGATCCGATCAGATCTATACTGGCGTCCCCAGCAGTTTAGGGTTCCCAAAAACGCAGTGTTAGCGGGATCAGCCCAGATACCTACTAGCACCTGCGTTTTGCCCCTCCGCCCGGCCCAGCCCAGCCCACCCAAGTGCAGTATCGATCGATCACTGTCACTTACAGAACACTAAACGCATAACTGCAGCGTTCGCAGAGTCAGGCCTGATCCCTGCGATCGCTAACAGTTTTTTTGGTAGCGTTTTGGTGAACTGGCAAGCACCAGTGGCCTAGTACACCCCGGTCGTAGTCAAACCAGCACTGCAGTAACACGTGGTGACGTGGCGAGTCCCATAAGTGCAGTTCAAGCTGGTGAGGTGGCAAGCACAAGTAGTGTCCCGCTGCCACCAAAAAGACAAACACAGGCCCATCGTGCCCATAGTGCCCTTCCTACTGCATTCGCCAATCCTAATTGGGAACCCACCGCTTCTGCAGCGCCCGTACTTCCCCCATTCACATCCCCAACCAAATGCAGTCGGCTGCATGAGAGGCATTTTTATGTCCTCCCGAGTACCCCTACCCAGCGAACCCCCCCCAAAAAGATGTGTCTGCAGCAAGCGCGGATATAGGCGTGACACCCACTATTATTGTCCCTCCTGCCCTGACAATCCTGGTCTTTGCATTGGTGAATGTTTTGAACGCTACCATTCACTAGTTGCGTATTAGCGTAGGATACAGCATTCCACAGACTAGGCACACTTTCACAGGGTCTCCCAAGATGCCATCGCATTTTGAGAGACCCGAACCTGGAACCGGTTACAGTTATAAAAGTTACAAGTTTGCAAAAAAAACACAAACAAAAATAAAAAAAAATAGTTGTTGTTTTATTCTCTCTCTCTATTCTCTCTCTATTGTTCTGCTCTTTTTTACTGTATTCTATTCTGCAATGTTTTATTGTTATTATGTTTTATCATGTTTGCTTTTCAGGTATGCAATTTTTTATACTTTACCGTTTACTGTGCTTTATTGTTAACCATTTTTTGGTCTTCAGGTACACCATTCACGACTTTGAGTGGTTATACCAGAATGATGCCTGCAGGTTTAGGTATCATCTTGGTATCATTCTTTTCAGCCAGCGGTTGGCTTTCATGTAAAAGCAATCCTAGCGGCTAATTAGCCTCTAGACTGCTTTTACAAGCAGTGGGAGGGAATGCCCCCCCCCCACCGTCTTCCGTGTTTTTCTCTGGCTCTCCTGTCTCAACAGGGAACCTGAGAATGCAGCCGGTGATTCAGCCAGCTGACCATAGAGCTGATCAGAGACCAGAGTGGCTCCAAACATCTCTATGGCCTAAGAAACCGGAAGCTACGAGCATTTTATGACTTAGATTTCGCCGGATGTAAACAGCGCCATTGGGAAATTGGGGAAGCATTTTATCACACCGATCTTGGTGTGGTCAGATGCTTTGAGGGCAGAGGAGAGATCTAGGGTCTAATAGACCCCAATTTTTTCAAAAAAGAGTACCTGTCACTACCTATTGCTATCATAGGGGATATTTACATTCCCTGAGATAACAATAAAAATGATTTAAAAAAAAAAAAATTAAAGGAACAGTTTAAAAATAAGATAAAAAAGCAAAAAAATAATAAAGAAAAAAAAAAAAAAAAAAAAGCACCCCTGTCCCCCCTGCTCTCGCGCTAAGGCGAACGCAAGCGTCAGTCTGGCGTCAAATGTAAACAGCAATTGCACCATGCATGTGAGGTATCACCGCGAAGGTCAGATCGAGGGCAGTATTTTTAGCAGTAGACCTCCTCTGTAAATCTAAAGTGGTAACCTGTAAAGGCTTTTAAAGGCTTTTAAAAATGTATTAATTTTGTTGCCACTGCACGTTTGTGCGCAATTTTAAAGCATGTCATGTTTGGTATCCATGTACTCGGCTTAAGATCATCTTTTTTATTCCATCAAACATTTGGGCAATATAGTGTGTTTTAGTGCATTAAAATTTAAAAAAGTGTGTATTTTCCACAAAAAATGCGTTTGAAAAATCGCTGCGCAAATACCGTGTGAAAAAAAAAAATGAAACACTCACCATTTTAATCTGTAGGGCATTTGCTTTAAAAAAATATATAATGTTTGGGGGTTCAAAGTAATTTTCTTGCAAAAAAAAATAATTTTTTCACGTAATCAAAAAGTGTCAGAAAGGGTTTTGCCTTCAAGTGGTTAGAAGAGTGGGTGATGTGTGACATAAGCTTCTAAATGTTGTGCATAAAATGCCAGGACAGTTCAAAACCCCCCCCAAATGACCCCATTTTGGAAAGTAGACACCCCAAGCTATTTCCTGAGAGTCATGTCGAGTCCATGGAATATTTTATATTGCGACACAAGTTGCGGGAAAGAGACAAATTTTTTTTTTTTTTTTTTTTTTTGCACAAAGTTGTCACTAAATGATATATTGCTCAAACATGCCATGGGGATATGTGAAATTACAAAAATACATTCTGTTGCTTCTCCTGAGTACGGGGATACCACATGTGTGGGACTTTTTGGGAGCCTAGCTGCGCACGGGACCCCGAAAACCAAGCACCGCCTTCAGGCTTTCTAAGGGCGTAAATTTTTGATTTCACTCTTCACTGCCTATCACAGTTTCGGAAGCCATGGAATGCCCAGGTGGCACAAAACCCCCCAAAATGACCCCATTTTGGAAAGTAGACACCCCAAGCTATTTGCTGAGAGGTATAGTGAGTATTTTGCAGACCTCACTTTTTGTCACAAAGTTTTGAAAATTGAAAAAAGAAAAAAAAAAAATTTTTTTCTGGTCTTTCTTCATTTTCAAAAACAAATGAGAGCTGCAAAATACTCACCATGCCTCTCAGCAAATAGCTTGGGGTGTCTACTTTCCAAAATGGGGTCATTTGGGGGGGTTTTGTGCCATCTTGGCATTTTATGGCCTTCAAAACTGTGATAGGTAGTGAGGCGTGAAATCAAAAATGTATGCCCTTAGAAATCCTGAAGGCGGTGCTTGGTTTTCGGGGCCCCGTACGCGGCTAGGCTCCCAAAAAGTCCCACACATGTGGTATCCCCATACTCAGGAGAAGCAGCTGAATGTATTTTGGGGTGCAATTCCACATATGCCCATGGCCTGTGTGAGCAATATATCATTTAGTGACAACTTTTTGTAAATTTTTTTTTTTTTTTTTTGTCATTATTCAATCACTTGGGACAAAAAAAAATAAATATTCAATGGGTTCAACATGCCTCTCAGCAATTTCCTTGGGGTGTCTACTTCCCAAAATGGGGTCATTTGGGGGGGTTTTGTACTGCCCTGCCATTTTAGCACCTCAAGAAATGACATAGGCAGTCATAAACTAAAAGCTGTGTAAATTACAGAAAATGTACCCTAGTTTGTAGACGCTATAACTTTTGCGCAAACCAATAAATATACGCCTATTGACATTTTTTTTACCAAAGACATGTGGCCGAATACATTTTGGCCTAAATGTATGACTAAAATTTAGTTTATTGGATTTTGTTTATAACAAAAAGTAGAAAATATCATTTTTTTTCAAAATTTTCGGTCTTTTTCCGTTTATAGCGCAAAAAATAAAAACGGCAGAGGTGATCAAATACCATCAAAAGAAAGCTCTATTTGTGGGAAGAAAAGGACGCAAATTTCATTTGGGTACAGCATTGCATGACCGCGTAATTAGCAGTTAAAGCGACGCAGTGCCGAATTGTAAAAAGTGCTCTGGTCAGGAAGGGGGTAAAATCTTCCGGGGCTGAAGTGGTTAAATGCTTTACAGGATCCAGCACAAACTGTCAGATGTTCGAAAACATTGACTGAAAGAGAGTCTTGGAAACACTGGTGGAATCATATAAAAATAAAATCCTTAGTCTAGTTAAAGTGGAACTTTATCCTAACTGTTCTAGTTTTTGGAGAAAGATTAAAATGTGTTTTTGTATATATATGATCATGCAGTTGCTCATTGAAAACAATTAAACAAATATATATAAATAAAAATCGCAAACATTGAGCCTGCCCATGCATAGTTCGAATCTCAGCTGGTCCCTGCTAAATCGGCCAAGATTCAAACCGTCTATGGCCAGCTTTAGGTAATGCTAATTGCCACATTTTAGCACATCAGAGAGTGCATTGGAAAACTGCTAATACTGCAAGGCCTGTCAAGATTATCTCAGGCTAATGGGGGATTTTTTTTCGGTGCTGATGGTGGGGGATACTGTTCTGGTAGCTTACGAACACATGGACATGACTGGATGAGATGTCATCATGGATATGTGAAATAAGAAGCAGAAAGAAACAAGGTGCACATTTTGTGTGCATTAGATTAAAGCCTGAAAACAGGTCATCTGTCAAAGTTCTGGTACCCCCACTGAATGGACATTTTCACTTATTCATAAAACGCCCTGATGGATTTATTCTGAGACTGGTACTGGGAGCGGCATTATGGATGTGATGTTGACTGCCCTATCAGACTCCGAGCTGTCACTGAAGTGACACTAAAGCAGGGGTGTCCAACTCTTTGACCTTCCTGAGCCACGTTGGAAGAAAGGGAATTTGTTTGGGACACACATAAAATAACTAAAAATATATAGCTGATGAGCAGAAAAAGGAACGTTCACTGATATAGATAATATACCTGAGTAATAAAACTTAATTTTTAAAAAAATATTTTTTAATATAAATGTAAAAGAGGGCAATAGAAAATGAGTGAGATATTTGACACTGTGTTTCATAAAATAACGCATCAATTTGCTGACTCGATGGATCTAGTAGTAGCTCTCAATGAATTCTCAAGGTGCTTATCAGATATTTTACCCTTTATGTGTGCTTCATTCTTGAAAATAGTTGCTCACAAATATAGGTGCTGCTGAAAACCGATGACATGAATAAGGTGGGATTGTGAAGAGTGGGATATTTTTCTTTCAGATCATAAAACTCATTAAAGTCCAGTAAAGAGACACTGTCAAATTTTTCTTCGGCCACATGTGTTCGCTAAGTGTAAATGCATTTTAACAAAAATTTTTTAAAAAAATCAACCTTTTTTATTTATTTTTAAGTACGTTTTAACGATTTTGTGTTGGGCCGCAGGTTGGACACCCTTGCACTACAGTATTCGCCCTCATTTTATGTAGCCACATCCAGTGGCTACATAAAGTTGTGTAGGAAGGTGAGGGACGGAGCAGCCTGTCCAGCAAGGAGAACAATTAGACACTTGTAGACTAGGAGAGGATTATGGAATGCAAGGAAGGGAGTGGGCTGTGTAAGGGGATTGACTCCCGAACTAGTCAAATTTCCTGCACGTTAAAAGGCACGTTGCAAGTAAAAGTAATTTATGGAGGAAAAAAAATGTTGCATTCAAAGTATGCATTAAAAATCCTGAGTCCCCCCTCCCCCCCTGCGATTAGCTGCATTTTGTAAGTGGTTTAAAGTGTTTCTTTAATGCTTGTTTGTGCATAGATAACCACGTAACAGGTACACTGTAAACCGTGGAGGTCTATTTACTAAAACTGGAGAGTGTAAAATCTGGTGCAGCTCTGCACCGAAACCAATCGGCTTCCGGGGTTTATTATTTTTTTTTTTTTAATAGCTTAAATTGGTTTTAAAGGCAGCTTTTTTACCTTAAGAAAAAGTGTGTAGCGCCAAAAGTAAATGAACAGCGATGAGATGAGAATACTGTTTTATAAATGGACAGCACATTAAAATAAAGTCCAAAAAAAGTGTTAAAAGTGAAAAAATGCTAAAGTGAAAAAAATAAATATATATATTAGAACCTTTAACACATTCTATATATTAAGGTGGTTGTAAACTTCGGTTTTTAAAAAATAAGAAACGTGCGCATACTTACCTGCTAGGTGCAAAAGTTTTGCACAGAGCAGCTCTGATCCTCTTCTTCTGGGGTTCCCCACCGGCGTTTCAAGCTCCTCCTCTTCATTGGGTGCCCCCAGAGAAAAATGCTTTCCCTGGGGGGCCGCCTTGCGGGTTCGCTCCTGAGTCCCACTGCTGCATTGATGCTGTGCCCCCCACTCCCAAGTCACAAGATTTGATTGACAGCAGTGAGAGCCAATGGCTTCTGCTGCTATCAATCTGTCCAATGAGGAGAGAGACAGTGGCTATTGCCACTGCGCACGTGCACATTGCTGGACTGGATCAGGCTCTGGTTAAAAAAAAAAGAGGAGGGGGTCTGGGGAGGGGGGAAGATGCAGTAAAGAAGGTTTTTTTAAGGTGAAAAAACTTAAGACTTTAACCTTCTGGGTGCAGCTCCCCCCCTCATACTTACCTGAGCCCCATCTCGATCCAGCGATGTGCATGAAAGCAGTCTCTCTCTCTCTCTCTCTATTATTATAACATGTTTGTTTTGTTTTTTAAAACCAACCACAACCTTTAGAATCATTTTAATTGAAGCTACAATACACAGCTGCACCAGATTTTGCACTCTCCGGTTTTAACGAATCAACTCCCATGTGTATTTATTAAATTATTTTTATAAACTTGACTATTTATGTATTTTATTTCAGTTAAGTATCACCATGTGGGAAAACTTCTGAAAGATGGAGAGGAACCAACAGAATACACAGATGAAGAAGATACTGACCAGAAGAAGAAAAACTAAAGAAATACATTATGCTTTGAATATGAGTTCCTACATTCCAGATGATGCATTGTTCTAGTCTTGCAGTATATACTACAGCATTGCGTGAAATGAAGCCCATGTGGTTGTCTTCCACAAAATTATTGTTGCTTCTTGTACACAAACTTTCTACGCAATGTCTATAAAGAAGCTTTGTATTTCAAGGCTTTCCTTGAGCTGAAATTACAATTCAGGGTCGTGTTTCCTAAACTTTTCCTTAGGTACCACTAACACTGAACATGTTTCAGTTATCTTTTTTTTTTTTTTTTTTTTTTCTTGTCTGTACTCCTATGGGCAACTGTAATGCCTAAATTGTTAGTGATATTTCAAGAAAGGAAAAGGAAACATTAGTTTATGGTTCTGCAATTGAAAGCATTCCATTAAAAACACTAATTAATCTAGCAATGTGACTTCTAAAGCGAGTAAAGCAATGGTTTGCAAAAAAAGTCTTAATTTTTGGTGGTGTTTTTGTATTTTCCAATTTAGCAGCCTCTTCAGCGACATATGGGCAGTTTTAATAACCTTTAACTTGCAAAAATGAGCTTGAAAAGAATCTGGGTCAGCAAGCATTTCAAGCCATTTAAAAAGGGAAGAGCTGCTTTTTTTTGGAGACCTTTTTGATACTTTTTTGCTCCACCTGGACACATTGCACAAAGATCTGCACAAGAGCATGTTGGAAGGGGCATTCAATTCTTCACTCTCACCCTTTAATGAAAAATGCAATAAAAATATCAGCTACAGCACTCAAAGTTGGACAACTTTCTATTTAAAAAAAAAATGTAAAACGTGCACCGTGCTAAAGGAATAATCATGATTGCTGAGTAATTGGCAAATTCACACCAATACAGCTGTACAGCTCAAAATGAACACAAATCTAATATTACACATATAATCGATAATATGAGTATATCAGTATATCTATCCATGATCCGACAAATAGCATTCCTGTGTACTGTCAGCATGATCAGTCTAGTCTGTTGAGCTGCAGGAGTTACCCTGCTCTGTATTGACTAATGCTTCAAGCTATTTTTATTAGGGGTGCACCGAATGGGTTTTTTGGTGCCGAAACCAAAAAGGAAAAATACACTAGGCCGAAAACCGATACCGAAAATGCTTGTTTTTTTTAAAAAAATATTTTTATACAGGAGATGGTCAGAGACTGGGGACATGGTACAGGAGATGGTCAGAGACTGCAGACACACTACAGGAGATGGTCAGAGACTGCAGACACACTACGGGAGATGAACAGAGACTGCAGACACACTACAGGAGATGGTCGGAGACTGCAGACGTGGTACAGGAGATGGTCAGAAACTGCGGACGTGGTACAGGAGATCAATGCAGCCTCCCCAGGTTCCTTTAAATGCAGCCTGCCAGTGCTCAGCAGCCTACCAGTGCCCATCATGCAGCCTGCCTTAGTATGTCAGACAGGATCAGGACAGGACAGTGTTAGCAAGGCAAAGCCAAGAACAGTGCTCTATGGAGGAAAGCTGTCAGCACACCGCGTTAAGGAGCAGTTGTCGGTATGATCAGCGGGAGGAGCATTATTAGTGTGCAGCGCCGCGAGGGTTAAGAGTGCAGGACTTGTTGTTTCACTGAGCGGCCTCACTGTTTCCAACAGCATGTCAAACAACAAGTCCTGCACTCTTAACCCCCACGGCGCTGCACACTGATAATGCTCCTCCCGCTGATGGACTTAATGGACTTTCACAAATTAATTTGAAAACACCATGCACTGTTTGTTATATATATATATATATATATATATATATATATATATATATATATATATATATATATATATATATATGTATAAAATTATACTTTTTTTTAATATATATATATTCACTTGGGAAATTTCATTGATATACTTACAATATCTATTATGAGTATGTAATCTTGTTTAATTCCCTTAGCATGGTGCATGTTTTTTTAGGTTTCTAAACAATAACATTTGTTAAATTCCTCTCAAACAGGAAGCCCTTGACTTAACCTCCCTGGCGGTATGATTCTTTCGGATTTTAGGTGCTGAAAGCGGTACAATTATTTTGCATGGAAATTTGGCGTTTTATATTGTAGGTCTGTAATTCTTAACAATAACACACTTAAATCTGTCCAAATAAGAGTCTAGTAGATATCCCGGGTATGATAAAGTTTGAAACACAAAAACATAAATGATAATATAATAAATAAAAATAAATAATAAAATAAATAAATGAATAAATAATAATAAAATAAATTTCCCCTTGATTCACTATCGCTCAATTCTGCAAGTGTTCTAATTTACTATCGCTGTTTTCTAGCTGGTCTAAAGCCACTTTTGACGTAAAGGGACACTTTTTGGTTGCTATGGACAATCTCCAGTTTCCAGGCAGAAAGAACAGTATATATCATATAAAACTGCATGCAGGGCATGGGCCAAAGCACTGGGGAAAAAAGGGATGTGAAATCATTTCATACAGTACTGTAATCTGTAAGATTACAGTACTGTATGTTATGATTTTTACAATTTTTGGAATTTGCCGCCAAGCTCCGCCCCCGTGCGTCGCGACGCTCGCAGGGAATGGAGCCTGGCAAGGAGAGGCTTCGGAGGAGGACAGAGCCCACGGACACTACAGGGGACATCGCAGGATCCCGGGGACAAGGTAAGTAAAGCCAAACCAGGATCCTGCGATGTGATCCCGAGTGTGGCTCGGGGTTACCGCTAATGGGACTGAAATTACAACCCCGAGCCACACTCGGGAAAACCGCCAGGGAGGCTACGGGGCAAGATGAGTAAAAAAGCCCATGTGCACTCATCTTGTAAGTGGGAGGTGAGGATATCTGATCTTGTATTTTTGAGTGTAGATCCTTGGAAAATCTGAAGTAGTGAATCGCAGCGCAAACTTATTTCCGAGGAAATATACACATTTTCAAATTATTTTTATTATGCAACTACAGTCTTTGCATTTTCCTGAATCAGTTGCTTGTACTTGATAAGATGTAAAATTTGTGATATAATTGCACTAAAATACCTTACTTTCTGCAACCATCCCTACCTTGTGACGACCAGTTTCCACAGTTGAAAGATATATATATATATATATATATATATATATATATATATATATATATGTGTGTGTTTGTATATATATTTAGAAACCATGTTCTTAAAATGTCTATTCATGTGCCTCTAATGCCGTATTCCTTAATTGGAAGTTTCATTGTTTTCTATTGTGCATCAGATATAGTGATAGTTGCAGCTGATCTATTTTATTCTATATATCTGTTCACCCAGATAGATCAAGGTCATCTTGTTTGTGGTGCATTGGTTTCCCTGTATCAAGTTCTGTATCTTCGCTCACAAGCCAGAACTCGAGAACAGTCTGTTCAAGGTTAGGTCAGAAGGGTGGAGGCTTTCTAAATTGTAACCGAAATGATAATAAAGAATGAGTGAATCTTCCCACCCCCTTTAGCTCTCCTTAAAACGGAACTACACTGCATCTGAGCACCACAAACTGAAAAGACTATGCATTTCATTTTTAACATTCAAAGCAAACTCATCCACCCATGTCTCTAGACTTTATTTTGCTGAGATCTCACTTTGAAAAATGATCCCCTAGCACAGTGATCATCAATCCAGTCCTCAGGACCCACTAACAGGCCAGGTTTTATGTATTACCTTGGGGGAGATGCAGACTAGAATACTGCAATCACTGAGCAGCAAATGATATCACCTGTGATGTATTTCAGTTATCTTGCAAACCTGGCCTGTTAGTGGGCCCTGAGGACAGGGTTGATGATCACTGCCCTAGCATTTCTGGCTGTGGCCATCTTGAGGAAGGGCAGATGATTCATGTAGCATTTATTTCCTAGAATCCTTTTGCCCTTAGCTCAGGATTGCAGGCAGGAGGGTGTGCCTAGTTGGGAAAGCCCCTCTTCCTCCTCCTTAAGACTCCTGGGATGTATGACATCAGTTGCCTAGGCCTTTAAACCAGGAAGTAACTGAAGAATCGTACAAAAAAAAAGTTTAAACAGGTAAATATAATATACTTTCCTATCTATTTACAAATGCTAGAAGTAGAGGAAATAAAAAAAAAAAAACGTCAATGTTGATTGAGAGAGTGTCGTTCTGCTCTCACACTTACAATAAATACAAAATGCTTATAGACTTCTATAAGCTGCCTGTATTTTAGTCCCAAGCTAGGACATGGGTTGCAGATAGAGATCTTTGAAGCATTCCAGAGTAAATACAAACAGCTGTGGACAAAGCCTCCACACTTGGCTGGTAGGAGGTGCAGACTGCACTCACCTGGCCTGAGGTCATCATTCTTATGTAGTGACAGAAGGCCAGGGAGGTACAGAGGTAAGAAAGGGGGGGAGGTTACAAAATTCTTTATTATAATTTAAAGTCAACTGTAATAAGTTTTGTTCGTAAAGGATCAGTTCATCCACAATGAATCCTTTAATTATTGGCGGATTCTGGTATCCCTTTCATCTTTACTTATTAACTGTATTTCTTGGCATGGAGACTTGCATGTCTGTAATGGCAGGATTTGTTTACTCCTTCTGCTGTGTTTTATCTACTAGACAATAATTGTAGAATTTAGCAGTAAAATCACACCCCTTATAATTGCTGCAGCAAATTTACAGATCTCAAACCAGAGTCCCCAAGATTTGTTATGGCCCGTACACACGATCAGAAAATCGTACGAAAAATACTGCTTTCTAAGAGATCATACGATACTCTGATCGTTCGTACACAGCTTTCGAGAGCCGATCATGACAGTTCATCCAATATTATCACATGGAACAAGGAAGAAAATTTTTCTCGTACAATACCAGATTGTGCGATTTTCGTTTTAACCAGTACAGCTTTCCTCCGAATATACATAACATTACATCACTTTCAAATTTTTGTTCTGTCATATGAGAACTTTCGTAAATGTAGTAACCGATATGAGATTAGCATGCAAAAACAACTGGACGATTATTCGTCTGATAATCTTATTGTATGTACCAGGCGTTAAATATCAGTTTACCTGATCCTTTAATGGAAACCTTTTACAGAATGAGGCACAAGGCCTGCCATAGCTGACCTTCCCCTGAAAATGCTCTTTAATTGCATCAATATGTTCTGATCTGAAATAAGCATGCAGCAAGCAAGGTTGCACTCAGTATTCCTAAGGTATGCATACTTATACTCAGTGATTTTCACGTAAAGTATTCAAGCTATTGGGACACTAACAGCCAGGCAAATAGCATTTAAAAAGGATGAGGTCAGCAATAGCCTACATATTTCTCCCAGAGTAGGTTTCCTTTTCAGTGGGGCTCCAGCAAATACATACCTCCCAACTTTTTGAGATGGGAATGAGGAACACCTATCAACAAAAGTATGCAGGCTTAGGACACACCCCATGGCCACGCCCCCTTAAAGGAGAATTCTACAAAAAAAAATCAAGATTGGTTAAACTCACAAGTGCTTTTTTTTTACCACTACTATTCCTTTATAATGGCTTTTTGAATTTACAAATGCAGCAATTTAGAAATAAGATGAAAGGTTTAGTGCTGGAAAACAGTTTTTGATAGATAAAAAAAGTGCATTTTATATACACAACTATATAGATCAGGCCAAAATGAGGGACAAATGAGGAGGAATGAGGGACAGAGGGATATTGCTCCAAATCAGGGACAATCCCTCAAAATCAGGGACAGTTGGGAGCTATGCAAATGGTTAAATGCACAGTTAACATAGAAACACACATGTATTTCTTTTTTGCGTGCTCATTGGAAAATAAATCAGCAGGGTGTTAATGCTGATGTCTGTTTAGTATGCAGGTAGGAGACAGCTGCAAATCTGAACTGGAAAATAAGTGTCACATGCTTGACTAAGAAGCATAGAAGAGGTCTGTGAATACACAACTTAAGCTGGCCATACACTAGTAGAATTTCGTCCAATCATTAGTGATGGTCAAATTGATGTTCATTTTCCTCTGCAGTGATGAGAAATTTCGAAGGAGCAGGATCTAAAACTTTTCTTGAGCAAACAAATTTCTATGTGTGAATGTGGTTTTCACTCAAGAAAGGCCATTCAAATGTTAAAAGCAAACTAAATTTTGAAGTACCGTATATTTGTCAAGTCATCGGGCATACTCAGAATTTTCATACAAATTTTCCTATTAAGATTTATTTGAAAATCTGCAAGTGTATAGCCAATGTAACTAAGCAAAATTTCTCATGCTTTGCCACCTAAAACAATTCACATATATGTATTTCAAGAGTGTATTTGCCTTATGTTCTCCAAAAGACTTGAACTTAGGCTCTCCTTGTTCTCAAAATGCAAATGGGAGAAGATTGGTCATTTCTTTGGAATAATGTATCATCTGTGCAGTCAGCCACTAGTTAGAGGCAGATGCTGGTTCAATAGCCGCTCAGAACATAGCATGTTTAATTCTAGTCATTCATTTTTTATTCTATTGGCCATTTGTAGAGAGGATTTGCTATTGCATAAATGTAAACGATCCTTGTTTGATTACTCATTTCCACAAATCCTGCTATAGCTACCGTATCATGAGGCAGTCTGTAAAATGTAGGATAAACCAAGAAAACCTAGTGATGTAAAAAGGGGTGAACCAACCAAGATCTGTACAAAGGTATACCACGTGTTGGATAAAGAGAGTTCATTATCAGGTGCCTTCTCAGCTTGGATCTTGTATAAAGCTCTGTTCTGTTCCACATAAAAAGCTCTTTTACCTAGGACCAATGTTTGAATAAACTTGGTAATCTGTGTGTTTGTATTTTATGGGCATGAATTTTTGCATTTTATCTGCTGTTCAAGGTATGGAAGCAAGGTCAGGTGCATATAAAATAATACAGCAGGCATTTCCTAATACCTATTGCAATATGTTTTACAGATAATACATATTACTAATATACTGTAATAATAATAATATACATTGCTATAAACTTACAAACATCAGGACTGAATATAAGAGTATTTCAAAGCAGAATTTTCTCGGGCAGTCTCTGCTTACTGATTTTGTTCTTTATTTTTTAATTCACTATGGGGGGATGAATTCTTGATGACCGGTATCCTTTTGTAATTAGAGATTCCTACTCTTCTGTAAAAACAAAATAGCCAATAAAAGAAATACATTTCATTTAAAAAATGCCCCACCCCCCCAAAAGTAAATACACCCCTCAATTTTGTGTAAATATTTTATTATATCTTTTCATGTGACAACACTGAAGAATTGACGCTTTTCTACAATGTAAAGTAGTGAGTGTACAGCTTGTATAACAGTGTAAATTTGCGGTCCCCTCAAAATAACTCAACACAGCCATTAATGTCTAAACCGCTGGCAACAAAAGTGAGTACACCCCTAAGTGAAAATATCCAAATTGGGCCCAAAGTGTCAATATGTCAATATTTTGTGTGGCCACCATTATTTTCCAGCACTGCCATAACCCTCTTGGGCATGGAGTTTTTTCTTTTAAGTATAATTCTTTATTCAAAAGATTTTTCCATTTATAACAAAACATCTACATAATAAAAGAAAAAAGAAATAGACCCATTTTAAAATGAAAAATATATTAAAACTAACCTCACTAAACAAGTAAAGCAGATAGACCAGCAGTGACACATATTAAATTCATGGACTAAAGATTAATACAAATTATAAATACGCCACTCTAATAAAAATTCGTTGTCAAATCTAATAGGGTCCTATAGCCTCAACGTATACCTAAAATGTAAAATTTAGGAATTACATTTACTATTAATCTATAGTACATTATATTTATTTTGCTGCTTAATATCTTCCTTTATTATTCTTTGGCTTATCTACTTTTAGGATAAAAGAAACTTTTCTCCAGACCTCAACAAAAACTACTAAATAAACAAAATAAAACAAAAGCATGGAGTTCACCAGAGCTTCACAGGTTGCCACTGGAGTCCTCTTCCATGACGACATCACAGAGCTGGTGGATGTGAGAGACCTTGCGCTCCTCCACCTTCCGTTTGAGGATGCTCCACAGATGCTCAATAGGGTTTAGGTCTGGAGACATGCTTGGCCAGTCCATCACCTTTACCCTCAGCTTCTTTAGCAAGGCAGTGGTCATCTTGGAGGTGTGTTTGGGGTCGTTATCATGTTGGAATACTGCCCTGCGGCCCAGTCACCGAAGGGAGATCATGCTTTGCTTCAGTATGTCACAGTACATGTTGGCATTCATGGTTCCATCAATGAACTGTAGCTCCCCAGTGCCGGCAGCACTTATGCAGCCCCAGACCATGACACTCCCACCACCATGTTTGACTGTAGGCAAGGCACACTTGTCTTTGTACTCTTCACCTGGTTGCCGCCACACATGCTTGACACCATCTGAACCTAAATACGTTTATCTTGGTCTCATCAGACCACAGGGCGTGGTTCCAGTAATCCATGTCCTTGGTATGCTTGTCTTCAGTAAACTGTTTGCAGGCTTTCTTTAGCATCATCTTTAGAAGAAGCTTCCTTCTGGGATGACAGCCATGCAGACCAATTTGATGCAGTGTGCAGTGTATGGTCTGAGCATTGAAAGGCTGACCCCCCCACCCCTTCAACCTTTGCAGCAATGCTGGCAGCACTCATACGTCTATTTCCCAAAGACAACCTCTGGATATGACGCTGATCACGTGCACTCAACTTCTTTGGTCGACCATGGCGAGGCCTGTTCTGAGTGGATCCTGTCCTGTTAAACCGCTGTATGGTCTCGGCCACCATGCTGCAGCTCAGTTTCAGGGTCTTGGCAATCTTCTTATAGCCTAAGCCATCTTTATGTAGAGCAACAATTCTTTTTTTCAGATCTTCAGAGAGTTCTTTGCAATAAGGTGCCATGTTAAACTTCCAGTGACCAGTATGAGAGAGTGAGAGTGATAAAACCAAATTTAACACACTCACTCCCCATTCACACCTGAGACTTTGTAACACTAACACGTCACATGACAGCAGGGAGGAAAAATCGCTAATTCGGCCCAATTTGGACATTTTCATTTAGGGGTGTGCTCACTTTTGTTGCCAGTGGTTTAGACATTTATGGCTGTGTGATGAGTTATTTTGAGGGGACAGCAAATATACACTGTTATACAAGCTGTAAACTCACTACTTTACATTGTAGCAAAGTGTCATTTCTTCAGTGTTGTCACATGAAAAGATATAATAAAATATTTACAAAAATGTGAGGGGTATACTCACTTTTGTGAGATACTGTATATCTGCTATCTGAAAATGCTTGTTGGCTGGCATTCATGCTGCCATTGACTGGTTTAATGAATTATTGATCTGAACAGGGCCGTCTTTAAGGCAGGGCAAAAGGGGAAGCTGCCCTGGGCCCTGCCATTGTTGTGGGGCCCAAAGCAGCTGCCTCATACTTGCCAACATTCCCAGCTTAAATTCCCTCATCCCTTGAGGTTTTAGTCTCATGCTGTGTCCTGATATCTCAGTGTGAAGTTCTGTTATTAATGCTGCCCTATTGTTGTATACAGATGACTCACCTGCAGACCCTGTGTTTACATGTAAATACCGGCATTGATATGTAAATAACAGCGGCATTCATATGTAAATAGTGGCAGACCGGCAGCATTCTATGTAAACAGAGGTGGTATTCATATGTATATCATGCCCCCCTGAGGTCATATCCACCATCACCTATACTGAATTCTACCCACTGGGGAGATAAAGGGGCATGCTTGAAAGTCCTGCCTACAACTGTGGTCATTAAGCCTAACATCAGCCTGTTCTGCAAAGGTAAGCAAATTAGTGGGGGGAGGGTAGTGTGAGGTGTGCAGAGGTAGGCAGAGAAGGAATTACAGTTTGGGGTGCACAGGTGAGCAAGGTCCAGTCCATGGTGTGCAGCCAGTGAGGAGATGATGTGCTGTAAAATCTAGCAACCAATCAGTAAGGAGTAATGATGTGCAGTAACCAATCACTGAACAGTAATGATGTGCAGTAACCAATCAGTGAGCAGTATTGATGTACAGTAATCTCTAGCAACCAATCAACAAGCAGAAATCATGTGCTGTAACCTCTAGCAACTAATCAGTGAGCCGAAATGTGAGCTGTAACCTCTAGCAACCAGTCAGTGAGCGGTAATCGCAATCACTGTCTTATCTGATTCAGTAAACTGATTTTGAGTCTAACCTACCATTTATTGTATGACTTATAGCAGGTGAAGAGCAAAACTGCATGGGGGGGGGGGCAAGAAAAATTTTGCCCAGGGTCCAATCAATATTAAAGACGGCCCTGGATCTGAAACAAGTACAGAGGTTTGAGGGGAAAACTTTACCGGCTGTATGCCCATTGTGGATCTAGCAGTCAATCATACTCTGCTACAGTACTCTATACCAAAACATCACTGTACAGTATATACCCACAAAAAAAAAAATTCCCAGTGAATAATACTTTAGCCAGCTGCTGATAAAATACACACCCCAATGCTTTTTAAATACAAAACTTATATTAGCACTAGCTCCTATATACAATCATACATCTCCAATGTGTGCAAAAATATTGTGAAATACTTAATATAAAGAATTATTCCTTTAAAATTAGAATAAACATATATAAAGTGAGAGTTCAATAGTGGAGTCTGAGACTCTTCAAAAATCTAATAGTGCAAAGTCCCAATGTGTTTCACTATGTTTTCAATGTGTCCTTAAAACCAAATGGAGGCTTACCGGAATATATTTATCCCTTATATATAGGTAGGTCAAATAGTGCTTTCCCCGGGGCTTAGATAGGAAGTACACCACCTCCTTCTGACCAGGATGGACTTTATATCAGGTTCCCACTCCACTCCTTCTTCACCTTGATGCATGGCTCAGGACAGATAATACAAATAAATAAAAAACAAGGAACCTGGTTCAGAGAGAGAGAAGTTCCCCCATATAGATAAAAAATAACTGCCGGGGAAATCCAGATTGTGTGGACTGGCCTATGGGAAATGCTCATTTCACTTGGATTTTTATAACGAGTCCATTTGTCTGGTGAGCCTTTTACTGTAATATTATGTAAGAGCTTTTATTTATGGTGATTGTGCAACTGACCAAATGTTAGTGCGGTACCACTGGGATTTGGGGTTCCGTTTTTAACCACTTGCCTACCAGGCACTTACACTCCCTTCCTGCCCAAGCCATTTTTCCGCTTTTAGCGCTGTCGCACTTTGAATGACAATTGCGTGGTCATGCTACACTGTACCCAAATAAATTTTTTAGCATTTTCTTCACACAAATAGAGCTCTCTTTTCATGGTATTTAATCACGGCTGAGTTTTTTATTTTTTACAAAAAGTTTTTATTTCGCTTTTCAACATACAGTAAAAGGTATAAAATATAGTATTGTATACAGACATTTTCATATTCTTGGACATTCACAGAGATGAGAGACATTTCGGTGTTAACTTAAGTCTGGATAAGGAACAATAATTTTCAGGAGTATATGCCTATAAGGGATGGTTGAATAGACAAAATTCGACATATCCTAACAGAGTAGCTAGTTAACTAATATGGTAGATGCCTGAATGGATCCGATTAGACAGTCTTTGTGAATTCTAGATTATTTAATAGCAATGAGATACCTGAAAGTGGGAAAAGAACTCAAACCAGGGAAGGGGGGGGGGGGGGGCATGTAATGTATGAGAAAGAGATGGTTGGTGGGGGTATATTATCTGATCGATCATAAACATTTTACCATATTAAGAAAATAGGGTAGCTGGTAATATTCGGTTACATGTAGATCTGTTAGCGATCTTGGATTGGTGAATGAGTTCAGTGGCCTATGCCGTGCCCAGGATGGTTTAGGATGATTTAGGAGGTCACCTCTTATGGGGAGATTTTCTTGTTTTGCATCGGCTGATAGGAGTCGTGGTAGGAGAAGGTGGATTGACTCAAATTTGCTATTTCCTCTTGGGAGAGAGATGAGAGCATGAAGGTGTGCCATTTGGAGTGAAAGCGGTCTGAGGAGATTTTCTGTTTGAAGTCCGTATTAATGCGGTCTTTGATAAATAGATGTAAGAGCTCTCGTTTGACTTGGGTGATGTTGGGGTACAATGGAGAGATCCAATTTTTCAAAATGGTTCTTCTTGCAATTAGAAGACAGGTTAGGGACCACCCTTTGTGTGAGGCGTTGGCTTTTAAGTTCTCTGAGGGGCTTGTGTCGCTGTTGGCGGTTTTTGACCAGGGTAGGAGTATTGGGTCCCAGTAGCCAAAGATAAGGAGTAGCGGGTCCTTGGGCAGTTTTAATAGGGTCACTTCGAATATGTAGGCCAGAACTTGGTCCCAAAAAGTTGAGATATAGAAGCAGTCCCAGAAGCGATGAGCCAGGGAAGGTTTCCGGATGTGGCATAGTGGACAGAAGGCTTTGCTCTTGTCTGTTTTTGACAATGAAAAGGGCATATATGCTCTGTGGGCCAAAAATTTTGAAAAAAAAATGTTTTTCACTTTTTTTCCTGTCAGTAAATTTTGTAACTAAGTAATTTTTGCCTTCACTGATGTGCGCTGATGATGCGGCACTGATAGGCTGAACTGGTGGGCATTGATGAGGTGGCACTGATGAGGCGGCACTTATGGGCACTGCTTAGGTGGCACTGATGAGGAGGCACTAATATGCTGCACTTATGGGCACTGATAGGTGGCACTGATAAGTGGCACTGATGAGCACTGTTAGGCAGCACTGATGGGCACTGTTAGGCGGCACTGGTGTGCACTGATAGGCGGCACTGGTGGGCACTAATAGGTGGCACTAGTGGACACAGATAGGCGGCACTGGTGGGCATTGATGGGCGACACTGATGGGCGACACTGATGGGCATTGATTGACAGCAGTGATGGGCATTGATGAGCAGCACTGATTGTCAGCACTGACTGGCATTGCTAATGGGCACTGATTGGTGCCATTTGTGGGCAGCGGTGGGCACTGATCTGATTGCTGCCACTGGTGGGCACTGATTGCTGGCATTGGTGGGCACTGTATGGTGACACTATTTTTCACTATTGTAATCAGGGCACTGATGATCAGTGCCCTGATTACATTCCTAAATTTCCCCCTGCGTGGAGATGCCACTGATCAGCTCTCCTCGCCACACACTTTGTCAGTCATTTGACAGTGGGCGGGCCACAGGCGGCAACCAGTTAATGAGATAATGCACTATGGAGCTGTTTTTCCTCGTTTTAATATCTGTCCTGAGCCAAGGATCAAGGTGAAGGAGTGGTGTCATTGCCAGGGGTCAGGCTCAGAGACCAGTAGCAATAGCAGTGGAGAGGCTCCCACCACACCTTACATGCACAAATAACGGTTATCCCAAAGGAGGGTAGAGACCTGCAATTGTGCCCAAGTTACAGGCCAATTTTCCTTTTAAACTTGGACTTAAAAATCTTTATTAGAATCCTAGCAAATTGCACATACCCTCCTTTATTCACCCCCACCAATTTGGTTATGTATCAGAAAGGGAAGCCAGGGACAACACAAAATGGGTACTTAATGCCATATATCTGGCCCAAGAGAAAAATATCCCCATAATTCTCCTTTTTCCGCAGACACAGCAAAAAATTTTGATAGGGTTAACTGGAATTTTCTTCATGCTACCCTATCACATATAGGCTTGAGAATCAACATGACAAAATAAATTTCAGCGCTATGTAGCACGGCCCTCTTGGGGACTGCTTGGATCTACCTGCTCATCTGCATCGCCATGACCCTGTGAACATTCCAACCCACCTGACAGTCTGGGTTCAGACATCCTTGCAACACCTTTGAGTAATAAGACAGCACTCAATATGTTTACAATCTGTTAACATTTACTGGAATGCTTCAGATAACATACAATTGTACAAGAGGGGGAATGGTTCAACCGAGCTTTGGATAACAGCACCAGCTCAGTAGAATGTTTTCGCCAGTAAATAAGTTAAGACAGTTGGCAACAACAGGATACTATATATATATACATATGCACAATGGAATATCATTTGAACATAACCTGAAAGGATAAGCAAAGTTAAAGCGGAGTTCCACCCACTTTTGAGAGGTGGTCTTAAATGAAAGACCACCTCTCCACCGCTCGTTTTTGGCTAAACATTTTTTTTCTTCTTCTAACTTACCTTTTTTTTGAAGTACAGTCTGTACTTCTGATCCATCTGGTTCGCGGCGCAGGACATCATATCCTCTTCTTCGGCGAGCCCCCCCCCAATGTCTTCTGGGACATGTGTGTCCCAGAAGACAGCTGGCCATTCACAAAGCGCCGAGTGACTCGCACATGCGCAGTAGGAAATGGGCAGTGAAGCCGCAAGGCTCCACTGCCTGTTTCCCTCAATTAGAATGGCGGCGCCTGCACCTGATCCGATGGACAGATCGGCCTCAGGGGGGCCAACATCACGGGCTCCCAGGACAGGTAAGTGCCCTTATTAAAAGTCAGCAGCTACAGTGTTTGTAGCTGCTGACTATTGAAAAAAAAATTTGCGGGTGGAACACCGCTTTAAGCATAGATTCTGGCAATACTTCTAGAAAGGGAAACCCAGGCCAGCCTGTTCAACCTTTTTCCTAATGAGAGATGAAGCTAAACAAGGATGGTGTCAGGGCCCTTTAAGTAGCAATGACAGAATGTCCCCGTTGCAGATCTGATGGTCTTCACCGGCAGTCGGAACTCATTAACTGTATCCAATAAGGTGTAGTAACAGAATGGTAGTATATCTTGTGCTTACTGCATCAAAAGATGCCTATGTACAGTGTTCGAATAAAAGTGCACAAGTGTTCCCAAAGTAAAGCTGTCTGTACACCGTGTCCCAGTAAAACTACCAAGGAAAAACTTTCAAAGGTGGGCAATTGCCCTCTCGCCAACGACCAGGCTGATAAAGCACCTTCCAGACAGTGACTCCCGCATAGACGTCCTGAATGCGGACCCCTCTGTGATGATCACCTGAATCCGGAAAATACGAACCGTGGGTTGCTGTATGGTCAAGTTGGTTCTGGTCAGATGTCCGATGAACAGCAGGCAGCGCTGAACCCCTTCTCGGTCAGGCAGGAATATTGTACACCCGCGTGGTAGACCACGATATCACTCCCCTGGCACAGAGATCAATCACACACAAGGCCCAGGAAGTAGAGAGCGTTGGGTGGGTCTCTGGTTTCTTTTATAGGTCTTTCCAGCAATCTGTATAAAAAAATGTGAAAGAAACCGTGCTGTCTTAAACAAAAAATACTAGCTGCCAGCACATCAGTGTGTCTGTGAAAAAGTAAACCAAATAAAATAGTATAGTGCAGCGCTAATGCAAAGAAAAAAACTGTGAAAATATCCCAATGAGAAATTGGGGTATATATAAGTGCAAATACAATAATATTATTAAACCACAATATTGTTGAAGTGTAGATTAACAGTGATAGTGTATATAAAGTGCATATAATCTATATATTACATCAAAATGGTGACTATAAATGAATGTGAACTGGTTGTCTGTAGATAATCCACCACCATAAGGAAAGAGGCTTACCAGACAGGTTGAACCCAACAAGGCGTATGCCTGATGAGTCAACCATGCCTTTGGTGTAACACACCCAAGGAGGCACAGCAACCACGACTTCCAATCTAGACCGAATCGGATGTGGTTCCGTGACGATTGTGACATCAGTGAGTATCCACTATATGAATAGCAACCGGAATTTGTGAGCAGTTCCTCTCAGTGTGACATATGGCAAAAGGAGAAAAAATTGGGCCACACGTCCCGACGTTTCGTCCTAATAAGGCATCCTCTGGGGGGATGCCTTATTAGGACGAAACGTCGGGACGGGCTCTGCTGATGCCACTGCATTGCTTTGATTTTATGCAAACGCTTTTAATGTCTTCTCAAATGTGAGTGACCATTTTAGCATTTTCAATAAATGTTTTACATCTAAACGGAATCACGCTATGTGGCCCAATTTTTTCTCCTTTTGCCATATGTCACACTGAGAGGAACTGCTCACGAATTCCGGTTGCTATTCATATGGTGGATACTCACTGATGTCACAGTCGTCACCGAACCACATACGATTCGGTCTAGATTGGAAGTCGTGGTTGCTGTACCTCCTTGGGTGTGTTACACCAAAACCTCGGTTAACTCATCAAGCATACGCCTTGTTGGGTTCAACCTGTCTGGTAAGCCTCTTTCCTTACGGTGGTGGATTATCTACAGACAACCAGTTCACATTCATTTATAGTCACCATTTTGATGTCATATATGGACTATATGCACTTTATATACACTATCACTGTTGATCTACACTTCAACAATGTTGTGGTTTAATAATATTATTGTATTTGCACTTATATATACCCCAATTTCTCATTGGGATATCTTCACTGTTTTTTTTTTTATTGCATTAGCGCTGCACTATACTATTTTATTTGGTTTACTTCTTCCCAGCAATCTCCCTAATGGTAGCAAAGATCCCTGGAATTAGTGGTCTGGGCATATAGCCATTCAGGGGAATAGCCATCTGGTGGAACTACTAATCCCACAATCCTTTTGGTTGGGCTCAGAAATATGATGTCAGTTTAGTAACACCGAGCACTAGAGGGATAATATAATATACAGATAGGGCAGGGAATAACTGTTCACTGCAATTGTAGTCCAAAATTGCTACATCCTCCCCCCACTTCAAAGTCTTTGGTCCCCGAAGACAGAACACAACCTGTAGAATTACTTCATTGTATCATAAGAAAGCGACTGGTTAATCATATGGTAAACTAGTCATTATCACCAGTCATTATCCTTCCTTTTTTTCTTCTTCCCCCCCCCCTGTCTTTTTGGTTTCACTCATCAATTAGGTTTATGTCTTGTTACTTCTTTCATTCATATCATATTCCAGGGGGATTGGATATGATTCCTTTTTTCATTTCATTCATTTCTTCATTTATTTATTTATTTTACTTATTTATTTATTTATTTATCTTTTATTTTTTACTCCTCAACTTTTATTTTTTCAATATTTTCACTATTCATTTTTTATTTATTTATTTTTTACTTATTTTTTATTTTCCCTTTTTCTTTCATCCCCAGCTGGGTTTTCTCTTTTTTGTTGCTTTGACGTTTCCAATTTCAGCTTTTATGCATCTGATGCTTTTATATATATATTCCTTTATTACCCCATCAGTACAATATGGCATACTGATTATGCATCTTCCTTTTTTTTAGACCCCGCTTGGTAGTTATTACCAACAGATTACTATCTCATCCCAAGATCTAGTGCTCCGGGCCCTGTGCATGTGGGGGGATTTGTGCATACGCCCCGCCAGTGCATGTTTCGGTCACCTCAGCTCCCGGTGCGGACTATCAATATGGCCTTGGCTCTATCATCATTACACCTCCTCTGCAATGATTTTATGTAAGTACTCAGGGGTCGCAATTTGCCTCCCCCGGCTACTATCGGTTGCATATATATTAATTGCTTACCTTACTACATTCTATAGATATGTTTGAGCACTGTGCCCCTGATGAGTGGTTTACACGAAACGCGTCGGACATTTTGTTACGCAGACAGATGCTCACATCTCACTATCAACTCAGAACATCTTTCTTCAATCAATTATGGGTTTACACATTTTTACGATTTCTGTCTTATGCTGCTTTTTATTGTGTGTATATATATATATCTATTTACCAGTGTATGTATCCATTGATCACTTGTGCCCATCATGTGGCCTCTAGTTTGACATATTGATGTATTCTTGATGCTTTTTGCATGCGCCCTCACCTATGTGCGTAGGTATATTGAATGACATTTACTACAATGTTCTTCTTTTACATGTGGTCTATATTTGTGATATGGTTTGATACAGGTTTCATGATCAATAAACAACATTTTTTATTCACCTCCTGATGTCCGTGGGCCTCATTTAAAGTCCCAAATCCCCTTCCTTTTCTCTGAATCAGGGATGGAGGCGCATTTCCCATGCGCCTCATTCAAAGTCCCAAAATTTCCAATATCCTTTCGCAATTAGGGATGGAGGTCCACGGACAGAGTTAGCAGTGTTCCCCTGCTACTCACAGGTTAGGTTTTTTCAGTCTTGGAAGGTTTTTACCTTGTCCGGGCTCATACACACTCTCAATGGACACAACCATGTGTGCCCATGAGATTAGGCAGCACAGTCTGTTACACACACTTTCCCTCTCTGGGGAATGATGTGTGTTCTTTGAATCACCAGGGCTGCTTTTGTTGTCCGCTATCCGGGAGCTGCGATGCGCTCTGTGTGTCCCCCTTTCCCCCCCCCTCGCTCCCTCCTGTCCTATTAGGATCGGGGGGAGTGAACGTGTGCAGGGGGCGGGCGGGCGCCCACAGCGCTTCGACGCCACGCATCCTGCCGCACGGGTGACGTCAACTCTGACGTCACGGCGTGCAGGCGTTGGGTTTTCCATCTCGGCCGGTTCAGCGGGGTCATGTGGGCATCCTATGTGGGCGGTGCCTTTCGCCCACGTTGGAGCCCCTCCCCGCATATGCCGTGTCTGCGTGACGCTGGTGTCTGCTAGCGTGCACGTGGTCGGGGCCGGTGTACTTATATGGCCCCTCCCGACACAGTCTGGGCGCCACAAACCAGATGATGACATACTTCACCACAGCACGTGTATATACTCTTCTGGGAAACATGTAAGCTCCTACTCAGCTACCCCATTCACATATCATTCATCATCAGTCATTATCCTTCCTTTTTTTCTTCTCCCCCCTCCCCTGTCTTTTTGGTTTCACTCATCAATTAGGTTTATGTCTTGTTACTTCTTTCATTCATATCATATTCCAGGGGGATTGGATATGATTCCTTTTTTCATTTCATTCATTTCTTCATTTATTTATTTATTTTACTTATTTATTTATTTATTTATCTTTTATTTTTTACTCCTCAACTTTTATTTTTTCAATATTTTCACTATTCATTTTTTATTTATTTATTTTTTACTTATTTTTTATTTTCCCTTTTTCTTTCATCCCCAGCTGGGTTTTCTCTTTTTTGTTGCTTTGACGTTTCCAATTTCAGCTTTCATGCATCTGATGCTTTTATATATATATTCCTTTATTACCACATCAGTACAATATGGCATACTGATTATGCATCTTCCTTTTTTTTAGACCCCGCTTGGTAGTTATTACCAACAGATTACTATCTCATCCCAAGATCTAGTGCTCCGGGCCCTGTGCATGTGGGGGGTTTTGTGCATACGCCCCGCCAGTGCATGTTTCGGTCACCTCAGCTCCCGGTGCGGACTATCAATATGGCCTTGGCTCTATCATCATTACACCTCCTCTGCAATGATTTTATGTAAGTACTCAGGGGTCGCAATTTGCCTCCCCCGGCTACTATCGGTTGCATATATATTAATTGCTTACCTTACTACATTCTATAGATATGTTTGAGCACTGTGCCCCTGATGAGTGGTTTACACGAAACGCATCGGGCATTTTGTTACGCAGACAGATGCTCACATCTCACTATCAACTCAGAACATCTTTCTTCAATCAATTATGGGTTTACACATTTTTACGATTTCTGTCTTATGCTGCTTTTTATTGTGTATATATATCTATTTACCAGTGTATGTATCCATTGATCACTTGTGCCCATCATGTGGCCTCTAGTTTGACATATTGATGTATTCTTGATGCTTTTTGCATGCGCCCTCACCTATGTGCGTAGGTATATTGAATGACATTTACTACAATGTTCTTCTTTTACATGTGGTCTATATTTGTGATATGGTTTGATACAGGTTTCATGATCAATAAACAACATTTTTAATTCACCTCCTGATGTCCGTGGGCCTCATTTAAAGTCCCAAATCCCCTTCCTTTTATATGGTAAACTAGAAGTTGCAACAGCCAACAACTGATCCGAAGAGGGATCTTCTAACAATAAATTATGTACATTATCAGGCAAAAAGGTATCAAGTTTTTGACAGGCCAGAAACAAATTGGGGGCCCATCCAGTAGTGTCAGGGGGTGGATCAAGGTCATCCTTTACCAAAGGTTCAATAAAGGAGGCAAGTGCTTGACTAGAATGCTGAGTGAGCATGAATAAGTTCATCAAAATTTTCCCACAAGGTATCATACATCAGTCTTTTTGAAGGACATATTTTCTGTCTCAATCTGGAGAAGATATTTTCCAGCGGTTCTGATTCAGACTCTGATTCCTGTTCTGGTTCAAGCTCTGGTTCAGGAACAGTCTCTCTCTCTTTCATTGGTGTGGGAACTGGGGGTCTCTGGCACATTAAGTACTTCATTGGGTTCTGTCTTGACATCCTCGTTTCCTCTTAGTGGGTGGGAATCTAGCATTTCAACTTCTGGTAGTGGAAGACGTGTCTCTCTCGCAAAGGGTGCCCCCTGAGTGTTGGGATTGTCTTCTAAGGGGGAAATCAATAACCAATCAAGGTCTAATTCCTCATGACTCTCCTCTTCAGGTGGCATGGGTTGGCAGGCTTTTCTGGCCCTAGGCCTTAGCGTAGGGGACTGATAAGTCTCTTGACAGGAAGATGAAGGTACTCAGACAGCCTCGGATATAGGCAGCAGATGGTTTCGGTGCCAGGTCTTTAGAGGCCCAGTCTTACCCTCAGGTCAGATCTGGTACACAGGAAGCCCGGATAATCGTGTACAGACAATGTAAGGTTGGGAGCGCCATCGATCAGCCAGTTTATGTTTTCCAGGCACTCCTAGGTTGCGCAACAACATCAATCTCCATGTTGTAGGTTCTGGACCCTCACTCTGAGATCAAAGTTTTTCTTGTTCCTCTGTTCTCTGGTGGCGGATGCTTCCTTGGCTTTCTCATAGGCCATCTTCAAATTTTTCCGAAGCCTGTAGACATACCCCTGGTAGGAGGCCTGAGATGTATGATCTACCAATGTTCCAAAAGCCAGATCCACAGGTAAACAAGCTTCTCTTCCAAACATCAGTCTGTAGGGCAGGGGTGCCCAACTGCTGGCCGCAGGCCACAAGGCGCCCTCCGATGTGGCCCGCCACGTCTTGCTCTGAGATGGCAAGCCCAGATCGCGGGTTCCTGACCCGCCATATCCGAGCATCAGCACGAAGAACGGAACCACCGCTAAAGGAAGCAGAGCCGATGCTTCCTGTATAGCGCCGGCTCCTTCACATGCGGAGTGATACCAAATGTACTCCGCCTGTGACAGGAAGCATCGGCTCTGCTCTCTACTGCAGCCGCATGCTTCTGCCACACTAAAGCAGGGGAACCCGTGATCTCGGACAGCAGCCAGCAGTGCCAGAGCCAGCAGTACCAGTATCAACCACCAGTACCAGCCACTTGTACCAGCCACCAGTACCAGTCATCAGTACCAGTACCCACCAGCAGTACCAGTACCCACCAGCAGTACCAGTACCAGCCAGCAGTACCAGTACCCACCAGCAGTACCAGTACCCACCAGCAGTACCAGCCAGCAGTACCAGTACCCACCAGCAGTACCAGTACCCACCAGCAGTACCAGCCAGCAGTACCCGCCAGCAGTACCAGTACCAACCAGCAGTAACCGCCAGCAGTACCAGTACCAACCAGCAGTACCAATACCTGCCAGCAGTACCAGTACCCACCAGCAGTACCAGCCAGCAGTACCAGTGCCCACCAGCAGTACCAGCCAGCAGTACCAGTACCAACCAGCAGTAACCGCCAGCAGTACCAGTACCCACCAGCAGTACCAGCCAGCAGTACAAGTACCAGCCAGCATTATCAGTACCCACCAACAGTACCAGTACCCACCAGCAGTACGAGTACCAGCCAGCAGTACCCGCCAGCAGTACCAACCAGCAGTAACCGCCAGCAGTACCAGTACCAACCAGCAGTAGCCACCAGCAATACCAGTACCCGCCAGCAGTACCAGTACCCAACAGCAGTACAAGTACCAGCCAGCAGTATCAGTACCCACCAGCAGTACCAGCCAGCAGTACCCGCCAGCAGAACCAGTACCTGCCAGCAGTACCAGTACCAAACAGCAGTAACCACCAGCAGTACTAGTACCCGCCAGCAGTACCAGTACCCACATGCAGTACCAGCCAGCAGTACAAGTACCTGCCAGCAGTACCAGTACCCACCAGCAGTACCAGTACCCGTCAGCAGTATCAGCCAGCAGTACCAACCAGCAGTAGCAGCCAGCGATATCTGCCAGTAGACAGTACCCAACAGCAGTTCCAGCCCTGGAGGACAGCCAGCAGCAGCCACCAGTTATAACCACCTGGGGGACAGCAGCAACCAGCTGCAGGAATCCTGAGGAAGAAGTGAAGATCAAGGTCAATTGAGATACAGGTAAACCACTGTGCATCAGTGTGAAAGCAGCCTTAGGCCGCTTTCACACGATCGGTCCGATCGTGTCTGCCTGTCTGTTTTTCAGGCGGACCCAATCGGACCCTCCATTCACCTCTATAGTGCGGCAGATGTAAACAGACTCGTGTCTCTTACACCTTCCTATCTGCAATCCAATCTTTATAAAAAAAACAGAAGGGGTTCTGTCCCCTTCTGTCTGAGCAGATCAGAGGACCCTTAGGGTAGAGCGGGCTGCATCTGTGTCTGCTCTACATATGCAGAGTGGACACAGACCTGCCATTTGCCCGCTATGCTCATTGTGGCCCGCGACCTGTTACCAAGTCGCTAAAGTGGCTCTCGCTCCTCAAAAGGTTGGGCTCCCTGCTATAGGAGGAGTACCCAGTAGAATCATTTAAGATGCTATTATAAGCATGTACTACTGCAGCTATATGGTCTCCCCAATGCTGCTTTTTTTTCCGAGAGAAGTGTTCCCAACATATTCAGCAGGGTACGGTTGAAACACTCAGGTTGCGGATCCCTTTGGGGGTGGTAAGGAGTAGTCCTGGATTTCTTTATATTAAAGAGTTCATATAATCTTCTGATTAGCTTGCTCTAAAAGTTCCGACCTTGGTCTGAATGTAGGCATTGTGGCATCCCGTAATGAATGAAAAATTTCCACAAGGGTTTTTGCTACAGTACTGGCTTGCTGGTCCCTAGAGGTGAAAGCTTGGGCATAGCGGGTGAAATGATCTGTCACAACCAGAACATTACTCCGTTCACTCAAGTCAGGTTCCAAACACAAAAAATCAATGCACACCAACTTCATTGGACCCTGACTCTGTTAAAGTCCCATTGGGGCTAACCTGTCTGGTAAAGTCTTTCTATGAATGCATCTGATGCAAGAGCGACAGTAGCTTTCCACCTCAGCTCTCATGGATGGCCAATAAAATCGATCCCTGACTAACCTGAAGGTTCTGTCCAAGTCTAAATGACCATGATCGTCATAAAGGGCGGTCAGCACTTTTAGTCAATGTTTCTCAGGGAGGAACAGTTGACGAACACCCTCTGGCTCTTCAGATGGACCTCTCCAGTATATGATGCCGTCTATGGCCTACTTTTGCTCCCTCAATGGAACTATTCAACAGAATGTGAGGGTCCTGAATGGATAGCGACTTTCTCATAAGATTTCCCAACAGGTCTTCCTGTTGATTCCGCCTCATAGCCTCTCTTGTCAACTGGGGCAATTCTTGACTGCGCACTTGTGTCAAATCACAGTAATATTTGGGCACACCAGCAGGAGTGACTCCCACAGCTTCCGCTCCTATTGCCCCTCTGTGCTTATGCTCGACTTCTTGACACACAGCCATCACTCCTTCCAGGGGCAAATGGACCCAACTCTTCTGGCCAACATTTGTGGTATGAGGTCTTCAGGAAAAGGCATCAGCGTCCCGATTTCCCACTCCTGGCCGGTATTTCAGACTGAACTGAAATTCAGACAGAGTGGCCAACCACCGATATTTAGTGGCATCAAGCTTGACTGTGGTCAATAGGTAGTCAAAGGGTTATTACTCGTTTTCACCAAAGGTGGCCCCGTACAGATAGTGACGTAACTTATCTACCATGGCCCACTTGAGGGCCAAGAACTCCAATTTGTGCACCGGATAGTTATTCTCAGAAGGGGTGAGGCTGCGGTTCACATAAGCTACTGGGCGGAGTCTTCCCTGCAACCTTTGGTGCAGCACTCCTCCAAGGCCATCTCTGCTGGCATCCACGTGCAATTCATAAGGCTTAGATTGGTCAGTGTAGGCAAGCACTGGTGCTTCCACGAGGCTCCCCTTCAGGCATTCAAAAGTCTTTTCACACTTCACCGTCCATTGCTCCTGAATGGATTCACGTGGCTTCCTGGGACCTCTGAGCTTTCTGCAGAATTTCAATGGTCGAGCAATCTGTGAGAAGTTCTTTACGAATCTCCTATAATAGGAGCAGAATCCAAAAAATGACCTCAATTCAGTGATGGTGCTCGGTCGGGGCCAAGAAGTAACAGCCTCCAACTTCTGAGAGTCAGTAACCAAGGTCTGGTAGAATTGGCATTTCTCTAACAACAACTTCAACTCCTCTGTGTGTAGCCATTGGAAGACTTTCTCCAACCAAGCTTCATGCTTCTCCAATGTTCTGACAAACACAATGATATCATCAAGGTATACCAGTACTTCTACCAAGTTCAAATCTCCCCTGGTGTTCTCCATCAGTCTCTGAAAAGTGGCGGGGGCCCCGGCTAATCCTTGTGGCATTCGAAATTAAAAAAATCCCAGAGGGCTGATGAAGGCCGTCTTTTCTCGGTTTTCCGGATTCATGGTTATCTGGTAGTATGCACTCTTCAGATCCAGTACAATGAACCACTCGGCCCCTGATAGGCATTGCAAGGCCTCTTCTATGCAAGGGGTTGTGTACTGGTCTGGAGCAGTCCTTCTGTTCAAAGTTCGGTAGTCAATATACATCCAGAGGGATTGATTCTTCTTTCTCACTACCACAATCAGAAAAACATAAGGACTCCTGGATTCCCTAATGACCCCTGACTTCTTCAGTTTGGCCAGCTGCTCTCTAAGGTCCTCCAGGTCACACAACGGGATTCGTCTTGCCCTTTTGCGGAAAGGCTTATCTTCTTTTAGCCAAATTTGATGTTGTGCATTCTTGGCGCAGCCCACATCAAAGTCATTTTTAGAGAACATCTTCTCCCATCAGGCTAATTGTGCTTTAATCTTCTCCTCTCATCCTGATGGTAGATTTGTGCAACAGACAGTGGTCTCTCTTTCACCTTCCTTCTGAACTAGATCATTCCCCAACACTTGGGTGGCGGCACTCCACTCACTTTCCCAATCACCATTCGAGGCTTTAGGCTAATCGGGTGACCAGTAGAGTTCCTCACACTGACAGGGATTCGCCCCTCGCTTCTCAATAGAGTGGGTATGGTCTCCGGTACCAGTTCTATTCCAACATCCTCCTCTGCTGAATCCGCTTCCACCACTACATAAGGGCTCGGCTGGTCCCATGACAACTTAACAGTGGCTTTCAAGCAGACCCTCTCACCCGGCTGCAAGACTTTTTTGTGAACAATCAATTGCCACAGCCTTCCCACTCCTTTCACGGGGGGTCTTCTTTTGCAACACTGCAAAGGCCTGTTACAGCTGAGGGTGGATCTTCCCTACTGGAGCGCCCTACAAAGCCAGATGGATTTACCTGCTCATCTGCATCAGCATGACCCTGTGAACATTCCAATCCACCTGACACTCTCGGTTCAGACATCCTTGCAACATCTTTGAGTAATAAGATAGTACTCAATATGTTTATATCCTGTTAATGTTTACTGGAATGCTTCAGATAAGATATAGTTGTACAAGAGAGGTAATGTTTCAAGCGAGCTTTGGATATCACTTGAAGATAACCTTGACCGCCTCAAGGGAGCAACGGTTTTCACGAAGCTTGATTTGAGAGGGGCATACAATTTCATGAGGATTAAGAAGGGCGACGAGTGGAAAACTGCGTTTAATACCAGAACAGGCCATTATGAGTACCTCGTAATGCCTTTTGGCCTTTGTAACACCCCGGCAGTTTTCCAGGAATTTATTAACAATGTTCTCCAAGATTTGTTGCAGTTATGTGTGGTGGTTTAGCTCGACGATATCCTTATATTTTCCAAGTCCCTGAAGAGCCACCACACAGATGTCTGTCGTGTGCTTCAGAAACTAAGAGAGAACAATCTCTATTGTAAATTGGAGAAGTGTGAATTCCATTGTGAACAGGTTAAATTCCTGGGTTACGTCATTTCCACTGCTGGTTTTTCAATGGACCCAGAGAAACTTTCAGCAGTCCTACAGTGGCCCCGACCCGTGGGTTTACGTCCTCTGCAGCGTTTTCTTGGCTTTGCCAACTTTTATCGGAAGTTTATTCATAACTTCTCGTCTCTGGTCAAGCCCCTGACTGATATGACCAGAAAGGACGGTAACCCACAGAGTTGGTCTCCGGAGTCCATTAAGGCCTTTAAGAGTCTCAAGGCTGCCTTTGTTTCTGCTCCTGTGTTGGCACATCCTGATCCTACATTACCTTTTATACTTGAGGTTGATGCTTCTGAGACTGGAGTTGGCGCCCTTCTGTCTCAACGTCCTACCTCAGAGCGCTATGCATCCTTGTGGCTACTTTTCTAAGAAATTGTCACCTGTGGAGTGCAATTATGAGATTGGTGACAGAGAGCTGTTAGCGATCATTTTAGCCCTGAAAGAATGGAGACATCTCCTCAAAAGTACCACTGTGTACTGACCATAAGAATCTCACATTCTTGTCTGAGGCTAAACGCCTCTCTCCCAGAAGGGCGCGATGGGCTCTTTTCTTGTCAAGTTTCAATTACATTGTCTCATTCTTACCCCGTACCAAGAATGTAAGGGCTGACGCTTTGTCACAACAATTTTCCTCCACTTCCAAGATGGAGTCGGTTCCGGTTCCTGTGATACCTCCTGATCGTATTCTGGCTACAGTTCGCACCAGTCTCACTTCTCCTTTGGGTGACAAAATTCTTGCTACTCAGGCTCATGTTCCTCCTGAGAAACCTTGTGACCGCTGCTTTGTCCCAGAGAGTCTCCGTACTGCCGTGCTCCAGACTTACCATTCTCCCAAGGCTGCTGGCCACCCTTGGAAGAATCAACTCTTTTGAGCCATTTCCCAATAATTCTGGAGGCCTAGTCTACGTGCTGATCTAACCGCCTTCTTAGCTGCCTGTTCCGTGTGTGCTCGGAGTAAGACTCCACCACATCTTCCAGTGGGCCTCCTACAACCCATACCCAATGGAGAGAGGCCCTGGACCCACCTGTCTATGGATCTCATTGTGGAGTTACCCAACTCCCAGGGCAACACAGTTATCCTTATGGTGGATGACCGGTTCTCGATGATGTCTCATTGCATTCCACTTAAGCAGTTGCCCACTTCTAAGGAACTGGCTTCCATTTTTGCTCCGGAGATCTTTCGCTTACATGGGCTACCCAAGGTGATTGTCTCAGACAGGGGTAGTCAGTTTGTGTCCCGATTCTGGCGAGCCTTTTGTGTACAGTTGGGAATTCAGCTTGCCTTCTCCTCTGCGTATCACCCGCAGTCTAATGGGGTTGCAGAATGAGCCAATCAGTCCTTGGAGCAATTCCTACGTTGCTATATTTCTGACCATCATAACAACTGGTCAGACCTCTTACCGTGGACAGAATTTGCTCACAATAGTGCCTTGAATTCTGCTTCCCAATTGTCCCTGTTTATGGCGAAATAGGGTTTCCAACCTACCACGTTGCCTGACTCATTTGTTCCACAGAGTATTCCTGCATTAGAGGAGCATCTCTGTGGTCTTCGTTCTACTTGGGCACAAGTCCAGGAGGCTTTGCAACATGCTAATGATAGGTACAGACTCCATGCTGACCGCAGACGCCTGCCTGCGCCTTCCTACCAGGTTGGGGACAGGGTCTGGCTGTCATCTTGCAACCTCCAACTTCGTGTTCCCTCTGAAATTCGCACCTCGGTTTATTGGGACCTTTCCGTATTCTTCGCAGGATTAACCCAGTGGCTTACGCATTAGACCTTCCTTCTAATATGCGTATCTCAAATTTATTTCATGTCTCCTTATTAAAACCTTTGGTCTGCAACCGCTTTACCACCTTGGTGCCACGTCCTCACCCTGTACAGGTTGAGAACCATGAGGAGTATGAAGTACAGTCCTTTGTTGACTCTCGTAGGTTCCGTGGCCGCATACAGTACCTGGTGCATTGGAAAGGGTACGATGCGGAGGAACGCTCTTGGGTCTCATCTTCAGACGTACATTCCCCTGTCCTCCTCCGTGATTTCCATAGACGTTTTCCCCTCAGGCCTGGTGGTCCTCGGGGGGGGGTCGCTGAGGAGGGGGTACTGTCAGAGCTGGGCTCAGCCCTACCTTCCTCTGAGCTGGCCGCTCAGCTGTTGGCTAATTGCCAGCTCCTATCTCTCCACAGTGACTCACCTGTTGATGATATCCTGCTCGTCAGTCCTGCCTACTTAAGCTGTCCAGCCCAGATGATCTCTGCCTTCGCCTTGGTCAACATCACAAAGACTCTCCTGCATTCCTGTTAAAGACTTGCTTGGCTGACATTCCTTCTGGCTCCAGATCCTGCTTGCTGTTCCACTATGCTGATATCTGGCTTCCTGACTTCCTGGCTTGTCTGACTATCCGTTCCGGTTACCGAACTTTGGCTATGTTTTGACTACGTTTGTTGTCTGAACAGAGTTCACTTTTTTTTAATTAACTGCCATAAGTGGCTTGAGGCACTGCAATTTATTATATGTGGATTCAGACATTACCCTTTTATTTTTCGTGTACTGTTTGTCAAAACACTTAATTTATTTAAAATTCCCCATACTTATTATCATTAAACTTACATACCACACTAACAACAACCCCCAAAATGCGTCTCCAGGACCTACCACCATTGCGGTCAGGCTGGAGCAGATCTGGTTGGTTTTCTAACTTTTGTTCATATGTGAGTATCCATTTGCTAATGTGGATTCAATAAAAATTTATAATGGTAATGCACGAGGTGGCCTGTGCGTTTTTTTGTTTTTTTGTTTGCTTCAGTTGCACTATCAGGGGCTGAAATGCTCCAGGAAAGCTCTTTTCATACTGAGCTAATCAAAATGACCTGTCAGGGCTGGCCACTCAGCTGTCAGCTAATTGCCAGCTCCTATCTCTCCACAGTGACTCACCTGTTGATGATATCCTGCTCGTCAGTCCTGCCTACTTAAGCCGTCCAGCCCAGATGATCTCTGCCTTCACCTTTGTCAACTTTACAGAGACTCTCCTGCCTTCCTGTTAAAGACTTGCTTGGCTGATATTCCTTCTGGCTCCAGATCCTGCTTGCTTCCACTATGCTGATGTCTGACTTCCTGACTTTCTGGCTTGTCTGACTATCCGTTCCGGTTACCGAACTTTGGCTATGTTTTGACTACGTTGGTTCTATTTACTTCTATTATTAAACAAGTGTGATTTAACTGTACTTCTGTCTCGGGCTGATTCATGGTTTCTGACATGACCACAGCCGATCACAGTTGAAAGTCGAATGGCTTTGTGTGCTATTGAGAAGGTTATTAGCTACACCTGATTGAGTTTACTAGTCATTTTTAGGAAGGGGGTGATCCTTTTTTCCAACTCCATGATTCTGCTTTTGATTTTTTTTTTTCTGACATGTTGGTGTTATATCTTTCACTTGGATGTTATAAGTTGCACTGAGTAAATACAGCTGAATAAAAAAACTGTGTCTGTCTTCATTTCAGGCTGCAGAGCAACAAAATGTGCTTATTTTAAAGGAGGGTGATTTTTTTCTATATCCATTGTATGTTATGGAGTAGAGTAGGACAGGAGGTGCTCTGTAGTCCTGCCCTAGGGTAACAATGCTGCTCCTTCATAGATACAGTACAGTGAGTGAGCATTGTGACCCTATGTAGGGTCAGTGTTGTCAGGTGAAAATGAAAGAAAAAAAAATGAATGTAGCTATCACATCTAAAGACTAGTAAGTTGTGATGTATTGCATATTTTGTTCTTAGGTTTAGTTATGCTTTAAGCATACAAGTACAACAAACAAACCTTTGGAGGGATGAAAAGTACTTTTATATGTACTGTGATACAAATAGATAAATATTATTTACAATTATCTAAATCAATATCATACACGACTAACCTATTGTTATTTTCACATTGTTAGAAATAGTTTAGTACAAAGACACATAGAAATAAAGGCACTAAATGCAAATATCCTTAAGGTCTATGCACAATCATAATTAAAATGTATGCAAAGCCAAAACTGTTTTTTTTTTTAAGTTTTGAATATAGCAGGGAAGGTTAAAACGCCTTTCTGGTTATTTTTTTATTTCTGTATCTTGCTGGAGAGATTTACTTTTACTCTTGTCCTGAAGACACAACAGGACGTCAGAGTAAATCTCTCCCAATAGTGCAGGAAATTCCCATCTTAAACAGTTGTCATTAGAACATTTGTCTCCATTGGAAGCTCCACCATCATCTCTTGCTCTCATGACAACTGACAACAACAAATTCAGTATTTTCACTTACTTTCTGTTTCAGTGACAATGGTCACCAAGACAGGTGAATCTCTGGACACAGGCTGGCCAACAAAACTTTGCAGAGGGTCTAAAGCAGGGTATACATGTTCTGTTTTTTTTTTTTTTTTTCATTCAATCAGGAGGTTAAACAGAAAAAAAAAAGACTAATCCCTGCATCAACACAAACAATGTGTGATGCAGGGATACCACCTGCTGCACTATTGTATTGTGAAAGCAGGACTTCCCCCTTCCCCACCAGAATACACAGATCACCGCTTGCAACCATTGGCTGCAATCGCTAATTGAATGCTGGTTTTCCAGCCTGACCGTTTAACAGAAGCCAGTCATTAAACAGGCTTCTGTTGAACAGAGAGTAGCACAATGGACTGAAAGTTGGCTGGTTTTTGCTGAACTGGCTGATTTTTGGTCCATATATACCCATTTTAACCCTCCTTCGTTTTCTCAAAAACTAAAAAAAGTTCTGCCTATACATACACTTTAAGTATATTTTCTATGCATTAAGTCTTACTAGCTGGGTAGAAATGGTGGTCCCAGTCCCAGTAATTAGCAGGTAAACCCTTTGAACAAATGTCAAGTTGCTCATTTTCCCCTGTTTGAAGACTGGAACTCAGGCTGTAACTGCTTTGGGTTTCTTCACCAATCCATGAGGACTCTTCTTGTTCAAAGGAGTCAGAAACATCTTCTATAAAGCAATAGTCCCAATTCCTCTTTGAATTTTCATCTAAATCTGCTACCTTTTGTTTCTTGCATTTTGGTTTCCCATTGTATTGATGAAGGCATATGTTTTTCTTATGCTGGTGATAAGAATCCAAACTGTTATCACTATCAGAAGTGGAATGTATTTCCTTCTTATGTTTCTTTTCTTCTAGAGAAGAACCCTGATTCTTGTTCTTTGGCCTTTTTCTTTTCCATGTTCTCTGAACCTCAACCACTGTGTCGGAATCAGTCTCGGTTGTTTCAGAGTCATATTGATGATGCAAAATCGGTTTTCTTCTACGGACCTTTGGTAACTTATATTGTGAATGCTTTTTCAAACGCTGGCAGTAAGAATGCAATAACTTACCTAGCAGGTCTTCATGATGGCAGATGTGGTTTTGTCCGGAAACACTGCATTGTCTTATTTTTTTCATTTGCTTAAGTTTTCTTTGCTTTCTTGATGCTCGCTTTACATTTAATTGCCTACTTGAGGTTGCACTTAATTCCTCACTGAAGTACTCTGAAGTACTACTTATTTCTTCCAAAACCTTTTTCAGTTCACTATTTGATCCCAAGCTTTGGCTGTCCTCATCATCATCCCATATTTTCTGATACACCTTCTCACATTTCTTTCCCTTCTGAGGTTTTTCTTTTTTTATCAGAACCTTGTGTTCATTTTCAATCAAATCCTTCCTAGGTTCATTGGCATCTCTTCTACAAATAGGAGTTTCTAATAAATTCTCCATGGACTCCTGAATATTCACCTCCTTTCTACGATTGTCATCTTCTATATCCTCATCTAACTCTGGGATAGACTTCATCTCTGCAAAATGGCCATTGACATTCTGTAATCTTATCTGAAAGCTGTTCCCCTTCCAAAGGACCACTCTTTGGCACATAGGTTCGTTCAAACGTTCATTTGTTTCTAGAAACATTCTGGCATATTCAGGGTAACGGTAATAATTTAACAAATAATTAATAAATTCATCAGTTTCATAAATCTTTCGTTTTTTGGAAGATCTGATACTATGGACATGCTGAGAATGAGATAGTTTAAAAATACGATGTTCATAAAAGCGCTGTTGTGGATCATAAGATTCATGTGCATCTTCTAGTTGTGGGTAGTCCTCTTTATAATTCCATTTCTGGCAACTGCTATCAGTGAATGAATGTAGTCTTTGTCCATATGCCTCTGTATCTTCCGTGTGTATTTTTATTTTCACCACCTCATGTTCAGCTTCCATTTCTATTTCATGGTGGCTGTTCTCTTCTTCTGTAGTCTCATGCAGAAAAACCACTTTGCTATTCTCTGAGTATGTGGACACAGAAAAGTCACTGAAAACTGCTTCAATTTCACAGTTATTTTGCTCCTCTTCAAGTCTGTTTACTTGAACCAAATCCTTTGGAGACACAAAAATAAGAATATATCACATTTAGAATTTTCACTCCAAGGCACCTTTTTGGGTTTTGGATAAAATTATGAAAAATAAAAAAAACCCTGAATATTCCTCTTTGCAGCAAAAGCCCATTTTGATTGTTGGCTCAGGGGTTGGGAAGCAGAGATTTATTTTCTGCCCATTAATCGAATCACCTGATCCAGTGAATGCTGACCACAAAAAGAATCCAGTCTCCTTTAAAACTCTGCAATGTCTCTATCTCAATCCCACATTAAAGCGGAACTTCACCCAAAAGGGGAAGTTCCGCTTGTTTGCACCCCCCCCCCCCGCTTCACTGCCGCACTTTTTGGAAGGGAATGGGGAATGGGGAGTCGGTACTTTTTGACATGTACACACTGCTGCTTCTGGTCAGACCGCCGCAACGATTTATGCAGAAGTTTTACCCCCTCCTCTTTCCCCCTGCAGCCTTCTGGGACACATCACAGGTCCCAGAAGACTGCAGGACCATTCACAAAGTGCAGCGCAGTAGGAAACCAGCTGTTAAGCCAGAAGGCTTCACTTCTGATTTCTCCTTCCTTAAGAAGGTGGCGCCTGCACCCAAACCCGATTAAAGAACTGGCTCGGGTGAGGACATTGCTGGATCCCTGAACAGGTAAGTGCCCTTTTATTAAAAGTCAGCAGCTACAGTATTTGTAATTTTTTTTTTGGGGGGGGGGGGGCTGGAGCTACATGGCTACAACTTATGTTAAGTACAAGGTTTGGAAGAGCCTTATCAACAATGTTAAGAGGTATAAATGTGAGGGTTAAACTATAAGCCACCAACTTCAGCCACTGTGCACTCGAATGGTAAGTATTAAAACTTTTTATTGTAGGATGGCTTTTTTAAATTATAATCTGAGCAGCACAGTGGCATAGTGGTTAGTACTTTTGCCTTGCAGGCTAGGATAATTTTTAAAAATCCCAACCATGACACTACCTGGAATTGAGTTAGGGACCTTAGATTGTAAGCTCTTTGAGGGCAGGGAATGATGTAAATGTACAATATACAGTGCCTTGAAAAAGTATTCACACCCCTTTACATTTTCCCCATTTTGTCATGTTACAACCAAAAACGTAAATGTATTTTGTTGAAGTGGAAAGAAAATGATAAATGGTTTTCAATTTTTTTTTTTAAATAAATATCTGAAAAGTGTAGCATGCATTTGTCTTCAGCCTCCTTTACTCTGATACCCCTAACTAAAATTTAGAGGAAACAATTGCCTTCAGAAGTCACCTAATTAGTAAATAGAGTCCACCTGTGTAATTTATTCATAGTATAAATACAGCTGTTTTGTGAAGCCCTCTGAGGTTTTTTAGAGAACCTTAGTGAACAAACAGCATCATGAAGGCCAAGGAACACACCAGACAGGTCAGGGATAAAGTTGTAGAGTAGCAGGGCTAGGTTATAAAAAAATATCCTAAGCTTTGAACATCTCACAGAGCACTGTTCAATCCATCATCCGAAAATGGAAAGAGTATGGCACAACTGCAAACTACCAAGACATGGCCGTCCACCTAAACTGACAGGCTGGGCAAGGAGAGCATTAATCAGAGAAGCAGTCAAGAGGCCCATGGTAACTCTGGAGGAGCTGAAGAGATTCACAGCTCAGGTGGGAGAATCTGTGCACAGGATAACTATTAGTCGTGCACTCCACAAATCTGGCCTTTATGGAAGAGTAGTAAGAGGATAGCCATTGTTAAAAGAAAGCCAAAGGAAGCCCCGGGACACAGCAAACATGTGGAAGAAGATGCTCTGGTCGCAGGAGACCAAAATTGAACTTTTTGGCCTAAAAGCAAAACGCTATGTGTGGCGGACAACTAACAATGCACATCAACCTGAACACACCATCCCCACCGCGAAACATGGTGGTGGCAGCATCATGTTGTGGGGATGCTTTTCTTCATCAGGGACAGGGAAGCTCGTTAGAGTTGATGGAAAGATGGATGGCGCCAAATACAGGGCAATCTTAGAGAAAACCTGTTAGAGTCTGCAAAAGACTTGAGACTGAGGCGGAAGTTCACCTTCCAGCAGGACAATGACCCTAAACATACAGCCAGAGCTACAATGGAATGGTTTGGATTAACCACTTCAGCCCTGAAAAGTTTTATCCCCTTAAAGGGGTTGTAACCCTCAAGGTTTTTCACCTCTATGCATTAGGGTGAATAACCTCCTGTGATGCAGCAGCCCCCCAGAGCCCCCCTTTACTTACCTGAATCCAGTCTTTCCAGCGATGGGGATGAGCACATCAGCTCCAGCTATTGGCCATTGACTCCCGCTGCTGTCAATCAAATCCAATGACGTGGGAGCCTAGTCCTGCTGTCTGTATCAATGGACGCAGCAGCAGGACATGGGAGCGCGCCCGCACAAGCGCCCTGAGGGAGAGCGGCTCTCCAGCAAGGCACTCGAGAAGAGGAGGAGCCAGGAGCGCCGCTGAGGGACCCCAGAAGAGGAGGATTGGTTCCACTCTGTGCAAAACCAACTGCACAGAGGAGGTAAGTATGACATGTTTGTTTTTGTTTTTTGTTTTTTAAAACAAACCTTTACATATCCTTTTTTGTCACAAGTGATTGAAAAATGACAAAAAAAAGAAAAAACATTTTTACACAAAGTTGTCACTGAAATTATATATTGCTCACACATGCCATAGGTATATGTGTAATTACACCCCAAAATACATTCTGCTGCTTCTCCTGAGTACTGGGATACCACATGTGTGGGACTTTTTGAGAATCTAGCTGCGTGCAGGACCCAGAAAACCAATCACCGCCTTGGGGATTTCTAAGGGCGTAAATTTTTGATTTCACTCCTCACTACCTATCACAGTTTCAGAGGCCATGAAATGTCCAGATAGCCCAACCCCCCCCCCCCCAAATTACCCCATTTTGGAAAGTAGACACCCCAAGATATTTGCTGAGAGGTATGGTGAGTATTTTGCAGATCTCATTTTTTGTCACAAAGTTTTAAAAATTCAAAAAATAAAAATACATTTTCCTTTTCTTTCTTCATTTTTCAAAACAAATGAGAGCTGCAAAATACTCACCATGCCTCTTAGCAAATAACTCGGGGTGTCTACTTTCCAAAATGGGGTCATTTGAGGGGGGGGGGGGGTTGGGCTATCTTGACATTTCAGGGCCTCCAAAACTGTGATAGGTAGTGAGGACTAAAATCACCATTTTACGCCCTTAGAAAGCTTTCAGGGTCCTGTACGCAGCTAGGCTCCCAAAAAGTCTCTCACATGTGGTGTCCCCGTACTCAGGAGAAGCAGCAGAATGTATTTTTGTAGATAGGGATGGGGATCTGTGGCAGTGCTGGGAAGGGATGGGGATCAGTGGCAGCACTGGGAAATGATGAGGATCAGTGGCAGTGCTAGGGAGGGATGGGGGTCAATGGCAGTGATGGGGAGGGATGGGGATCAGTGGCAGTGCTAGGGAGGGATGGGGATCAGTGGCAGTGTTGGGAAGGGATGGGGATCAGTAATAGGAAGGAATGGGGATCAGTGGCAATGCTGGGGAGAATATATTAAGGGGGTAGTGGCTGCGCTGTAATAGGAGGGGGAGGGGGAGGAGTGGGGATCGACAGGGGGGTAGGGCTATAGTAAAAAATTATTAATGATAATAATAATAAAAAAAAAAAAAAAACATGTGACCGTAGTGAGATAAGGCAAACACAACTATGGGTGTATAATCGAATACAATTAAAATATAAGCACAAACACAATATATGTATATATATAGATTACATAAATATATATATACCAGCAAAAATCATGTGCAAGGATAGGTGAATCTACTAGGAAAAAAGGGCATAAATCCAAAATCTATCGTGATAACATAAGAAATAACTCCAAAAACATTGCTAGAACCTTGTCTATAGCAATAAAATATAAAATAATCAGCAAATAAATCCACACGTGAAATAATGAATAATGTGAATACAAAGTGAAAATAGGTGTCCATAAACAGTAGTCCCAATGATTGGTGTTGGTGTCCCGCCAACACTTGGCGAAAAAATACCATAAAAGTAAAAAATGATAAAAAGATGACACAAAATGACAGCAGTCCCACCACCAAATTTGACAATCCTGGATGTGAATACGATGTTGAATGAATCAGGGGAAAGGGAGAAACCAGTGTGCTGACAGGTGGGGGCACCTTCGTGTTCCCAGGCCCCTTACCTTACGGCTGTAAGGTATACAGCATATGCCAAAGAAGCTCCACAGGCGGGGGAGTTCAGCAATACAGCAGATAACGTTGATTGATGTTGCCGTGTATCATATATGAAAAAACAAAAAACGAATGCTACATAGTATGATACCGTTTGGTTTAGAGGTACAGGTGGGAGAGAGGAGAGGGGGGTTTGCACTCACTTTTAGTCAATGAGCGCACGCCTCAACCCACGAACGCCGAGCTCGTATAGTCCCAAGTTCTGGATCATCTGAGGGACTCTCCCCGCTTTCAAATCCACCACCCGTTATGCAGAGTTGTTTCGTGCGGTATATAAGAAACAGAAACCGCACATAGCATAATCCCGTCTAACACATACTTAAAGTATGTGTTAGACGGGATTATGCTATGTGCGGTTTCTGTTTCTTATATACCGCACGAAACAACTCTGCATAACGGGTGGTGGATTTGAAAGCGGGGAGAGTCCCTCAGATGATCCAGAACTTGGGACTATACGAGCTCGGCGTTCATGGGTTGAGGCGTGCGCTCATTGACTAAAAGTGAGTGCAAACCCCCCTCTCCTCTCTCCCACCTGTACCTCTAAACCAAACGGTACCATACTATGTAGCATTCGTTTTTTGTTTTTTCATATATGATACACGGCAACATCAATCAACGTTATCTGCTGTATTGCCGAACTCCCCCGCCTGTGGAGCTTCTTTGGCATATGCTGTATACCTTACAGCCGTAAGGTAAGGGGCCTGGGAACACGAAGGTGCCCCCACCTGTCAGCACACTGGTTTCTCCCTTTCCCCTGATTCATTCAACATCGTATTCACATCCAGGATTGTCAAATTTGGTGGTGGGACTGCTGTCATTTTGTGTCATCTTTTTATCATTTTTTACTTTTATGGTATTTTTTCGCCAAGTGTTGGCGGGACACCAACACCAATCACTGGGACTACTGTTTATGGACACCTATTTTCACTTTGTATTCACATTATTCATTATTTCACGTGTGGATTTATTTGCTGATTATTTTATATTTTATTGCTATAGACAAGGTTCTAGCAATGTTTTTGAGTTATTTCTTATGTTATCACGATAGATTTTGGATTTATGCCCTTTTTTCCTAGTAGATTCACCTATCCTTGCACATGATTTTTGCTGGTATATATATATTTATGTAATCTATATATATACATATATTGTGTTTGTGCTTATATTTTAATTGTATTCGATTATACACCCATAGTTGTGTTTGCCTTATCTCACTACGGTCACATGTTTTTTTTTTTTTTATTATTATTATCATTAATAATTTTTTAGTATAGCCCTACCCCCCTGTCGATCCCCACTCCTCCCCCTCCCCCTCCTATTACAGCGCAGCCACTACCCCCTTAATATATTCTTTTTGATCTGTTCTGGAGCAGTTTTTGTGTGTTGCAGCAGTACTCCCTTAGTATAGGATTCCTCTGACAGCGCAGGAGTCTTCTACACAATGCTGGGGAGAGATAGGAATCAGTGGCAGTGCTGGGGAGGGATGGGGATCAATGGCAGTGCTGGGGAGAGATGGGGATCAGTGGCAGTCCTGGGGAGGGATGGGGATCAGTGGCAGTGCTGGGGAGGGATGGGGATCAGTGGCAGTGCTGGGGAGGGATAGAGATCAGTGGCAGTGCTGGGAAGGGATGGGGATCAGTGGCAGTACTGGGGAGGGATAGAGATCAGTGGCAGTGCTGGAAAGGGATGGGGATCAGTGGCAGTGGTAGGGAGGGATGGGAATCAGTGGCAGTGCTGGGAGGGATGAGGATCAGTGGCAGTGCTGGGGAGGGATAGGGATCAGTGGCAGTGCTGGGAAGGGATGGGGATCAGTGGCAGTGCTGGGGAAGGATGGGGATTAGTTGCAGTGCTGATGAGGGATGGGGATCGGTGGCAGTCCTGGGAAGGGATGGGGATCGTAGCAGTGGTAGGGAGGGATGGGGATCGGTGGCAGTGCTGGGGAGGAATGGGGATCAGTAGCAGTGCTGGGGAGGGATGAGGATCAGTGGCAGTGCTGGGAAAGGATGGGGATCAGTGGCAGTGCTGGGAAGGGATGGGGATCAGTGGCAGTGGTAGGGAGGGATGGGAATCAGTGGCAGTCCTGGGAAAGGATGGGGATCATTGGCAGTGCTGGGGAGGGATGGGGATCAGTGGCAGTGGTAGGGAGGGATGGGGATCAGTGGCAGTGCTGGGAAGGGATGGGGATCGGTGGCAGTGGTAGGGAGGGATGGGGATCAGTGGCAGTACTGGGAAGGGATGGGGATCGGTGGCAGTGGTAGGGAGGGATGGGGATCAGTGGCAGTGCTGGGAAGGGATGGGGGTCAGTGGTAGTGCTGGGAAGGGATGGGGATCGGTGGCAGTGGTAGGAAGGGATGGGGATCAGTGGCAGTACTGGGAAGGGATGGGGATCAGTGACATCGCTGGGGAGGGATGGGGATCAGTAGCAGTGGTAGGGAGGGATAGGGATTGGTGGCAGTGCTGGGGAGGGATGGGGATCAGTAGCAGTGCTGGGGATGGATGGGGATCGGCGGCAGTGCTGGGAAAGGATGGGGATCAGTGACAGTGCTGGGGAGGGATGGGGATCAGTGGCAAAGGCCGACGGGTTAGGGGCAACCTGAGAAGGAAAGGGGACTTCCGGACGCGAGAAATTCCACGTCTCCCCCTGTCCAGGCAGGCAGATGGTGCATCCCAGCAGTGAACAGGGCTGCATGTGGAACAAAAAGAGGTTGGGCTGTCCCTGGAGCCCGCGGCCGCACACTCAGCCTCTTCGCAGCTGCCCATTCAACTCACGTAACGGCCGGGGGCAGAGACTAGAAGTCAGCTGAATCGTGAGGCCTTAAGTGGGAGGGGGTGGAGGAAACCCCATCTCCTGATCTCGGCATAGGTGTCACTGCTGCCGAAGACACCACGGAACCAGAAGCACTACCTGTGATCCTATCCTCCCTGCACTGCCACTGCCCCCCCCAGCACTGACACTGACCCCCCCCAGCACTGCCACTGATCCCCATACCTCCCTACCACTACCATTGATGCCCATCCCTCCCTACCACTGCCCCCCATCCCTCCCTACCACTACCACTGATCCCCATCCCTCCATACCACTGCCACTGATCCCTATCCCTCCCTACCATTGCCACTGATCCCCATCCCTCCCCAGCACTGCCACCGATCCCCATCCCTCCCTACCACTGCCACCAATCCCCATCCCTTCCCAGCATTGCCACTGATCCCCATCCCTCCCTAGCACTGCCACTGATCCCCATCCCTCCCTAGCACTGCCACTGATCCCCATCCCTTCCGAGCACTGCCACTGATCCCCATCCCCCCCCAGGCACTGCCACTGATCCCCATCCTTTCCAAGCACTGCCACTGATCCCCATCCCTCCCCAGCACTGCTACTGATCCCCATCCCTCCCCAGCAATGCCACTGATCCCCATCCCTCCATACCACTGCTACTGATCCCCATCCCTCCCCAGCAATGCCACTGATCCCCATCCCTCCATACCACTGCTACTGATCCCCATCCCTCCCCAGCAATGCCACTGATGCAAATCCCTCCCCAGCAATGCCACTGATCCAAATCCCTTCCCAGCACTGCCACTGATCCCTATCCCTCCCTACCACTGCCTCTGACCCCCAACCCTCCCAACCACTACCACTGATCCCCATGCCTCCCTACCACTGCCACTGATCCCCATCCCTCCCTACCACTGCCACCGATCCCCATCACTTCCCAGCACTGCCACTGATCCCCATCCCTCCCTAGCACTGCCACTGATCCCCATCCCTTCCGAGCACTACCCCTGATCCCTATCCCTCCCCAGCACTGCCACTGATCCCCATCTTTTCCCAGCACTGCCACTGATCCCCATCCATTTCCAGCACTGCCACTGATCCCCATCCTTTCCCAGCACTGCCACTGATCCCCATTCCTCCCCAGCACTGCTATTGATCCCCCATCCCTCCCAAGCAATGCCACTGATCCCCATCCCTCCCTACCACTGCTACTGATCCCCATTCTTCCCCAGCAATGTCACTGATCCCCATCCCTTCCCAGCACTACCACTGATCCCCATCCCTCCCTACCACTGCCACCGATCCCCATCCCTTCCCAGCATTGCCACTGATCCCCATCCCTCCCTACCACTGCCACTGATCCCCATCCCTCCCCAGCACTGTCACTGATCCCCATCCTTCCCCAGCACTGCCACCGATCCCCACCCCCCCCCAGCACTGCCACTGATCCCCATCCTTTTCCAGCACTGCCACTGATCCCCATCCCTCCCCAACACAACTACTGATCACCATCCCTTCTCAGCACTGCCACCAATCCCCATCCCTCCCTACCACTGCTACTGATCCCCATCCCTCCCCAGCAATGCCACTGATCCAAATCCCTCCCCAGCAATGCCACTGATCCAAATCCCTCCCCAGCAATGCCACTGATCCCCATCCCTCCTTACCACTGCCACCGATCCCCATCCCTTCCCAGCACTGCCACTGATCCCTATTCCTCCCTACCACTGCCACTGATCCCCATCCCTCCCTACCATTGCCACTGATCCCCATCCCTCCCCACCACTGCCACCGATCCCCATCCCTCCCTACCACTGCCACCAATCCCCATCCCTTCCCAGCATTGCCACTGATCCCCATCCCTTCCGAGCACTGCCACTTATCCCCATCCTTTCCCAGCACTGCCACTGATCCCCATCCTTCCCCAGCACTGCCACTGATCCCCATCCCTCCCCAGCACTGCTACTGATCCCCATCCCTCCCTACCACTGCCACTGATCCCCATCCCTCCCCAGCACTGTCACTGATCCCCATCCTTCCCCAGCACTGCCACCGATCCCCATCCCCCCAGCACTGCCACTGATCCCCATCCTTTTCCAGCACTGCCACTGATCCCCATCCCTCCCCAACACAACTACTGATCACCATCCCTTCTCAGCACTGCCACCAATCCCCATCCCTCCCTACCACTGCTACTGATCCCCATCCCTCCCCAGCAATGCCACTGATCCCCATCCCTCCATACCACTGCTACTGATCCCCATCCCTCCCCAGCAATGCCACTGATCCAAATCCCTCCCCAGCAATGCCACTGATCCAAATCCCTCCCCAGCAATGCCACTGATCCCCATCCCTCCTTACCACTGCCACCGATCCCCATCCCTTCCCAGCACTGCCACTGATCCCTATTCCTCCCTATCACTGCCACTGATCCCCATCCCTCCCTACCATTGCCACTGATCCCCATCCCTCCCCACCACTGCCACCGATCCCCATCCCTCCCTACCATTGCCACTGATCCCCCATCCCTCCCCACCACTGCCACCGATCCCCATCCCTCCCTACCACTGCCACCAATCCCCATCCCTTCCCAGCATTGCCACTGATCCCCATCCCTTCCCAGCATTGCCACTGATCCCCATCCCTCACTAGCACTGCCACTTATCCCCATCCTTTCCCAGCACTGCCACTGATCCCCATCCTTCTCCAGCACTGCCACTGATCCCCATCCCTCCCCAGCACTGCTACTGATCCCCATCCCTCCCTACCACTGCCACCAATCCCCATCCCTTCCCAGCATTGCAACTGATCCTCATCCCTCCCTAGCCCTGCCACTGATCCCCATCCCTCCCCAGCACTGCCGCTGATCCCCATCCCTCCCCAGCACTGCCACTGATCCCCATCCCACCCTACCACTGCCACTGATCCCCATACCTCCCTACCACTGACTCTGATTCCCAACCCTCCCTACCACTGCCACTGATTCCCATCCCTCCCTACCACTCCCACTGATCCCCATCCCTCCCTAGCACTGATCACATCCCTTCCCAGCACTGCCACTGATCCCTATCCCTCCCTAGAAATGCCACTGATCCCCATCCCTCCCTACCACTGCCTCTGACCCCCAACCCTCCCAACCACTACCACTGATCCCCATGCCTCCCTACCACTGCCACTGATCCCCATCCCTCCCTACCACTGCCACCGATCCCCATCACTTCCCAGAACTGCCACTGATCCCCATCCCTCCCTAGCACTGCCACTGATCCCCATCCCTTCCGAGCACTACCCCTGATCCCTATCCCTCCCCAGCACTGCCACTGATCCCCATCTTTTCCCAGCACTGCCACTGATCCCCATCCATTTCCAGCACTGCCACTGATCCCCATCCTTTCCCAGCACTGCCACTGATCCCCATTCCTGCCCAGCACTGCTATTGATCCCCCATCCCTCCCAAGCAATGCCACTGATCCCCATCCCTCCCTACCACTGCTACTGATCCCCATTCTTCCCCAGCAATGTCACTGATCCCCATCCCTTCCCAGCACTACCACTGATCCCCATCCCTCCCTACCACTGCCACCGATCCCCATCCCTTCCCAGCATTGCCACTGATCCCCATCCCTCCCTACCACTGCCACTGATCCCCATCCCTCCCCAGCACTGTCACTGATCCCCATCCTTCCCCAGCACTGCCACCGATCCCCATCCCCCCCAGCACTGCCACTGATCCCCATCCTTTTCCAGCACTGCCACTGATCCCCATCCCTCCCCAACACAACTACTGATCACCATCCCTTCTCAGCACTGCCACCAATCCCCATCCCTCCCTACCATTGCTACTGATCCCCATCCCTCCCCAGCAATGTCACTGATCCCCATCCCTCCCTACCACTGCCACCGATTCCCATCCCTTCCCAGTACTGCCACTGATCCCTATCCCTCCCTACCACTGCCACCGATCCCCATCCCTTCCCAGTACTGCCACTAATCCCCATCCCTCCCTACCACTGCCACCGATCCCCATCCCTTCCCAGCACTGCCACTGATCCCCATCACTCCCTACCACTGCCACTTATCCCCATCCCTCCCCAGCACTGCCACTGATCCCCATCCTTTTCCAGCACTGCCACTGATTCCCATCCCTCCCTACCACTGCCACTGATCCCCATCCCTTCTCAGCACTGCCACTGATAGCCATCCCTCCCCAGCACTGCTACTGATCCCCATTTCTCCCCAGCACTGCCACCGATCCCCATCCCTCCCTACCACTGCCACGATCCCCATCCCTTCCCAGGACTGCCACCGATCCCCACCCCTCATCAGCACTGCCACTGATCCCCATCCTTCCCCAGCACTGCCACTGATCCCCATCCCTTCCCAGCACTGCCACTGATCCCTATCCCTCCCCAGCACTGCCACTGATCCCTATCCCTCCCCAGCACTGCCACTGATCCCCATCCCTCCCCAGCACTGCCACTGATCCTCATCCCTCCCCAGCACTGCCACAGATTCCCATCCCTCCCTACCACTGCCACTGATCCCCATCCCTTCCCAGCACTGCCAGTGATCCCTATCCCTCCCCAGTACTGCCACCGATCCCCATCCCTTCCCAGCACTGCCACTGATCTCTATCCCTCCCCAGAACTGCCACTGATCCTCATCCCTCCCCAGCACTGCCACTGATCCCCATCCCTCCCCAGGACTGCCACTGATCCCCATCTCTCCCCAGCACTGCCATTGATCCCCATCCCTCCCCAGCACTGCCACTGACCCCTATCTCTCCCCAGCATTGTCACTGATCCCCATCCCTTCCTATCATTGATCCCCATCCCTTCCCAACACTGCCACTGATCCCCATCCCTCCCTAGCACTCCCACTGATCCCCATCCCTCCCCATCACTGCCATTGACCCCCATCCCTCCCTAGCACTGCCACTGATCCTCATCACTTCCCAGTGCTGCCACTGATCTCCATCCCTTCCCAGGACTGCCACCGATCCCCACCCCTCATCAGCACTGCCACTGATCCCCATCCTTCCCCAGCACTGCCACTGATCCCCATCCCTTCCCAGCACTGCCACTGATCCCTATCCCTCCCCAGCACTGCCACTGATCCCTATCCCTCCCCAGCACTGCCACTGATCCCCATCCCTCCCCAGCACTGCCACTGATCCTCATCCCTCCCCAGCACTGCCACAGATTCCCATCCCTCCCTACCACTGCCACTGATCCCCATCCCTTCCCAGCACTGCCAGTGATCCCTATCCCTCCCCAGTACTGCCACCGATCCCCATCCCTTCCCAGCACTGCCACTGATCTCTATCCCTCCCCAGCACTGCCACTGATCCTCATCCCTCCCCAGCACTGCCACTGATCCCCATCCCTCCCCAGGACTGCCACTGATCCCCATCTCTCCCCAGCACTGCCATTGATCCCCATCCCTCCCCAGCACTGCCACTGACCCCTATCTCTCCCCAGCATTGTCACTGATCCCCATCCCTTCCTATCATTGATCCCCATCCCTTCCCAACACTGCCACTGATCCCCATCCCTCCCTAGCACTCCCACTGATCCCCATCCCTCCCCATCACTGCCATTGACCCCCATCCCTCCCTAGCACTGCCACTGATCCTCATCACTTCCCAGTGCTGCCACTGATCTCCATCCCTTCTCAGCACTGCCACTGATCCCCATCCCTATCTATCACTGCTCCCCATCCCTCCTTACCACTGCCACTGATCCACATGCCTCCCTACCACTGCCACTGATCCCCATCCCTCCCCACCACTGCCTTTGATCCCCACCCCCCCTACCACTGCCACTGATCCCCATTCCTCCCTACCACTGCCACCGATCCCCATCCCTCCCTACCACTGCCACCAATCCCCATCCCTCCCCACCACTGCCACCGATCCCCATCCCTTCCCAGCACAGCCACTGATCCCCTTCCCTTCCCAGCACTGCCACTGATCCCCATCCCTCCCTACCACTGCCACTGATCTCATCCCTCTAGCACTGCCACTGATCCCACCCCCCACCAGCACTGCCACTGATCCCCATCTCTCCCTAGCACTACCACTGATCCCCATCCCTCCCCAGCACTTCCACTGATACCATCCCTCCCCAGCACTGAAACTGATACCACTGTCATATACTACCCTAGCCTGCCCCTATACTACCCTAGCTTGTCCCTATACTACCCTAGGCCACCCCTTGGAATTGAACATAATAGTATGTCATATAATTTTGCATATAGACAAAATGCTGTTTCCTGTAAATCTGACTTCCTGATAAATTTAATTTTAGTTGTAATTATCATGATTCAAAATAATTGATGTGGAGGCCTTTTGGTGGGCATGATTTTTTATTTTTTTGGGGTGGGGGCAGCATTTTATTCTTGGCAGCACAATGTCTTGGGCCAGCCCTGGATTTACCCCCCTCTAAAGAAATGACCACTATCTTGGTTGTTATTGACTGCCTCACTAAGATAGCTCACTTTATACCTGTCAAGTGGGTACCCTCTGCGAAACAAACTGCAGAGTTGATGATTCGAGAAGTCTTTAGACTACATGGAATTCCAGAAGATGTAGTTTCTGAAACAGGAGTACAGTTCACTTCAAAATTTTGGAAAAGCTTTTTCTCAGCTTTAGGAGTAACAATTAATCCGTCTAATGGTCAGACCGAGAGGACCTATCAAACGTTAGAGCAGTACCTTTGATGTTTTGTTAGTTATCTTCAGCATGACTGGGTGGACTATCTTCCTACAGCGGAGTTTGCAGTTATAACAATTCTAAACATAGCTCCACTTCTCAGACCCCCTTTTTCCTAAATACCGGGTGTCATCCAGCTTTTATTCCTGATCTCCCTATCTTAACTCCAATTCCTGCTGTTACCAACAGATTTACTGCTTTACAGGAGATCCAGCAGAAATTGATCGAGACTTTGAGGGAAGCTCAGGAAAGTCACAAGAAGGCTGCAGATAGACATCGCAGAGCACTTCCTACCTTTCATGTGGGTGACCAAGTTTGGTTATCTACTAAAAATTTAAAGGTTCATGTTCCATCTGCAAAGTTGGGTCAAAAGTTTGTTGGACCTTTCCAGATCTTGGCCCAGATCAACCCAGTCGCCTTTCGCCTAAAACTTCCCAATAGTATGAAGATTCACCCTGTGTTTCACATATCGCTACTCAAACCATTCCACAAAAATACGTTTTCTGGAAGAATTCTTCCACCCTGTGGTGTAGAATACTCTTGATTCCAGGATCTATAGGAACAAATTATAATATTTGGTTCAATGGGAAAGATATGGGCCAGAAGAAAATTCTTGGGAGCCTGAGCAGAATGTTCATGGTCCTAGATTAACAAGAGAATTCCACCAGAGGTTCCCTCACAAACCAGGCCCTAATGCCGCGTACACATAGTCGGACTTTCCGGCATACTTGGTCCGGCGGACCAGAGTCTGCCGGACAATCCGCCCGTGTGTAGGCGCCGGCGGACTTTTCCGGCGGACTTTTTCCCAAAAGCCCGCTGGACCTAGATTTGAAAAATGTTTTAAATCTTTCCGTCGGACTCAGTTTCAGGCGTAAAGTCCGCTCGTCTGTGTGCTGGTCCGACGTAAAGCCCGCTCGTGTGTATGCTGGTCCAACGGACCAGATACGACGCAAGGGCAGGGTATTGCATCTCACGCTCGCTGCAATAGGAAAAACAAATTTTCCTATTGCGGCGAGCGTGGGGCATACCAGGCCCTTAGGTCTGGTATGGATTATAAAGGGAAGCCCCCACGCCGAAAAAACGGCGTGGGGTCCCCCCTAAAATCCATACCAGACCCCGATCCGAGCACGCAGCCTGGCCGGTCAGGAAAGGGGGTGGGGACGAGCGAGCGCCCCCCTCCTGAACCGTACCAGGCCGCATGCCCTCAACATGGGGGGTGGGTGCTTTGGGGGAGGGGGGGCGTCCTGCGGGGCCCCCCCTACCCCAAAGCACCTTGTCCCCATGTTGATGAGGACAAGGGCCTCTTCCCGACAACCCTGGCCGTTGGTTGTCGGGGTCTGCGGGCGGGGGCTTATCGGAATCCGGGAGCCCCCTATAAGAGGGCCTCCAGATCCCGGCCCCCCCACCCTATGTGAATGAGTATGGGGTACATGGTACCCCTACCCATTCACCTAGGTAAAAAGTGTCAATAATAAAACACACTACACAGGTTTTTAAAATAATTTATTAAACGGCTCTGGGGGGCTCTTCCTCCGGCTTCGGGGGTCTTCTTCCGGCTTCGGGGGTCCCTCCGGTTCATCTTCTCCCGGCGTCCGGTTGGTTCTTCTCCGCTCTCTCCGGTTCCTCTTCTCCCGGTGTTCCAGTTCTTCGACCGGCCCCTCCGCTGTCTTCAGGTAGCTCTCTTCCAGCGGAGGTCCGGACTTCTGGGCTTCTTGTCTTCTCTTCTCCAGATGTTGACACGACGCTCTCTCCGGCTGGACTGCTCCCTGAGGGCTCTGTTGTGACTTATATAGGCAGGGACCCCGCCCCCATATGATGTCACAGTCCCTGGGCATGCTGGGACTGTGACGTTTTAGGGGGCGTGGTCACTGGGTGATGTTGACCACGCCCCCTAAAACGTCACAGTCCCAGCATGCCCAGGGACTGTGACATCGTAAGGGGGCGGGGTCTCCGCCTATATAAGTCACAACGGAGTCCTCAGGGAGCAGTCCAGCCGGAGAGAGCGTCGTGTCAACATCTGGAGAATGGACCTCCGCTGACAAGAGAGCTACCTGAAGACAGCGGAGGGGCCGGCCGAAGAACTGGAACACCGGGAGAAGAGGAACCGGAGAGAGCGGAGAAGAACCAACCGGACGCCGGGAGAAGATGAACCGGAGGGACCCCCGAAGCCGGAGGAAGATCCCCCCCGGAGCTGTTTAATAAATTATTTTAAAAACCTATGTAGTGTGTTTTATTATTGACACTTTTTCCCTAGGTGAATGGGTAGGGGTACCATGTACTCATTCACATACAGTGGGGGGGCCAGGATCTGGGGGCCCTCTTATAGGGGGCTCCCGGATTCCGATAAGCCTCCCGCCCGCAGACCCCGACAACCAACGGCCAGGGTTGTCGGGAAGAGGCCCTTGTCCTCATCAACATGGGGACAAGGTGCTTTGGGGTGGGGGGGCCCCGCAGGGCGCCCCCCCTCCCCCAAAGCACCCACCCCCCATGTTGAGGGCATGCGGCCTGGTACTGTTCAGGAGGGGGCGCTCGCTCGTCCCCACCCCCTTTCCTGACCGGCCAGGCTGCGTGCTCGGATCGGGGTTTGGTATGGATTTTAGGGGGGACCCCACGCCGGTTTTTCGGCGTTGGGGCTTCCCTTTATAACCCATACCAGACCTAAGGGCCTGGTATGCCCCGTGACGGGGCTCGCAAGGTGTCAATCTCGCCGATAAAAGCGGCAAGATTGACTTCCTTTTCTAGTCCCAACGCACCTGAGTCACATTCTAAATGAACGGACTTGTCTGTGTGTGGGCAAGTCCGTTCATTCTGAAAGTCCGCCGTAACTCCGGCGAAAGTCCGTCGGAAAGACGGGCGGACTTAGCCCGCCGCAAAGTCCGGTCGTGTGTGGGCAAGTCCGTCCGTTTTAAAGTCCGGCGCACCTGGCGGACAAAGTCCGTCAGCAAGTGTGCCGGACCAAGTAGGCCAGAAAGTCCGACCGTGTGTACGCGGCATAAGGTGTCGTGGGAGGAGCGGAGTACTTTCAGGACCTGGACTTGAACCTAGGACCTTAGCTGTGTCTGGCAATGAATCTTCTCATTGTGCTTTCTGAGATGCTGGACAGCGCCTTGTCAGATCCTTTAGACAACCCTGCCTTGTACCTTGATTTCAGCTGAACCTTGAACTCTTTGCTCCTCCCATGAACTTCCTGATATAAGCCATGTCTCTGCACTTCCTCCTTGCCAGAATATTTTGCTATCTCTAGCCTGTATCTCGCTCCTGTCTTCCCTGTTGCCGTTCATATTTGCTACTGCTTGTTATGGATCCTTGGCTTTTTCCTCGATTACGCTTCTGCCAGATTCCAAACTGCAACTACTCGTTACCGATATTTTGGCTTGTTTACTGACCACGCTTCTGTTTGATCCTTACCTGCTTATTTGCTACTGGACCGCAGCTTGCTCACCTCCTGGTGGGGCGATCCTGATCCTAACACGCAGCAAAATCCATCTCCATCTCCACCATCAGAAGCTCTGGTGAACACCCGCACCTTAGGCGAGCCTGCGTCATCTGCCAGGGTGACTGCCTGTGTACCTATCCTGCTGGTCGGTGGTATTCCTACAACAGCTATAGCAACTGGTCTTCGAGCCTGACCCCTGATCGTGACACACTGTCTGGGATTGACGCTGACACTAACTGATCCTAACTCCTAACTGATGTCACGCGTGACACTAATACAGTGATCAGAAAAGAGATCTGTACACTATACTAATGACACAGTGACAGGGAGTGAAAGGGTTTACTGGGGGATGATCAAGGGGTTAAACCTTTATTAGGGGCTATATGGGGGGTACCCTAAACCTATCTGGGACTACCGCTAACTGCCCTAACGCTGTTTAGTGTCACAAGTGACACCAGTATAGTGATCAGTGAAAAATCTGAAAACTGCACTTGGTGATACTGTGACAGGGAGTCAAGGCCGGCCCTACCATGGGAACCGATGGGACCATTGGTCCCGGGTGTAAAGTTCTGAGGGGCGGCACATTGACGCCCAAGAAGACAGTGGTCCCGCCCGATCGGGCTCCGCTCCGCCCACCGGCTCCTCTCCTTATCTCACTATGTGGATGGCCCGGCACCGCTGGTGTTACAGGTAATGGCAGAGCACTCGCTGCCATACCAGCACAGCTGGCCGCCCGCCCATTCTCTCCGTGGCTTCCCCCCCCCCATTGCTGCTGACAAGAGACCCCATGATGAAAGAGGGATCACTATAGGCGCGGCTGACACTGAGAGAAAGTAAGTGCCACTAATCCCATCTCCACCACCCCTGCCTGTGTCTAACCCCCCTACAACCCGCCTTTGTCTACCCCCCTACCACACCTGCATGTGTCTAATCCCCCCTACCACCCCTGCCTGTGTCTAACCACCCCTGCATGTGTCTAACCCCCCCTACCTATGTCTAATAAAAAAACCTCCCCTCACCACCACCGCCGCCTCTCTCCACCACCCCTGCCTGTGTCTAACTCCCCTACCACCCCTGTCTGTGTCTAACCACCCCTGCCTTTGTCTAACCCCCCTACCACCCTTGTCTGTGTCTAACCACCCCTGCCTGTGTCTAACCCCCCCTACCACCCTTGTCTGTGTCTAACCACCCCTGCCTGTGTCTAACCCCTCCCTACCACCCCTGCCTGTGTCTAACCCCTCCTTACCACCCCTGCCTGTGTCTAACCCCCCTACTACCCCTGCCTGTGTCTAAAACCCCCCTCCCCTCACCACCACCATCCCCCCTCCCCACCACCACCGCCGCCTCTGTCTGAACCCCACTATCACTGTTGCATGTAAATTTGACTTCCTATTAAATTGAATTTTAGTTTAAATTGTCATGATATAAAATAATGAATGCGGGCGCCTTTTGGTGGGTGATTTATTTATTTTTTTTTGGGGGGGGGGGGGCAGCATTTCTGGCATCCTGGGCCCAGGCAGCACAATGTCTTGGGTCAGCCCTGTAGGGAGTGAAAAGGTTAACTGGAGGGGCGGGGGCTTGATCAGGGGGTTAAGAGTGTACCTACGTGTACTGGTGTTAGTGTAGTGCTAGGTGTAATCACTGTGGATGTCTTCTCCTCTCACAATGAGACCGAAAAGGGCTCCATGAGGGGAGATGACATCATTAAACACAAGCAGAGGACAGTATGTATATATTGTATGACCAGGACAAAGCTCTTTTTGGCTCTATCAGTATCTGACAGTGTCTTTAGTGTGCAGCAGCTGCTCATAGTTCCCACTAGTGGGCACTGTTAAGAGACCAAAGTGGGCTGCTTATTCAGACTAATAAAGAGCCTCTCCTGACTCTCAACAGTACCCTCTGGTGGCAGCTGGGGGCAACTACTGCATAAAGAGATCACGTAAATACTGCTAGTAGACTCCAGGACACAGTGTTTCAAACATGCAAGTGCTCTGCTGTTGTCTGATGGTCTGAAATGGCTGATCAGTTTCTTTTTTTTTATGGCATTATAATGGTTCTACTGTCTGAGGCTCCAACTCCAGGTACTTTCCCGATGAGACTTAGCTGATTGCTATTACAGTGATGCCATATCTAACAATCTGTCGTGATGTCATATCTATCAATCTGTAGATAAAAAAAGCTTTTAAAACTTGGGCTAAGGTTTAAACCTACATATGATACAATGGTGACATACACGTATGTCATAAGACATACATAAGAGTACAATTACACTGAACACATAACGTTCCATTCAGATAAGCATAACATATTTTTTTTCATCAGCAAACCTTTTTTTCCTTTTGTCCAAAAAAAATAAAATTAAATTGACTAAAGACATTACTGCACAGCTCAATTGAAATGACTGCATTTTATTTAGTACCTGGGTATTATTTTATTGACTTTTTGAGGTACTATGTCTATAAAAGTCCATCCACACGGGTAATTGCATGCACTATCGCTCCTCATAATAATAAATCACTTTTGTATAATATGGATAACTGTAGCCTGGACATACCTGTAAGGTTCCATGAGCTGTCTATTGAAAATGGAGATGGGCCATCTGAGATCCAAAAACTAATGTAAACAACTAATGATCCTGATTTCATGTAAAAAAAATTCTACACCTAAGCAATATTTACATTTGTAAATATGAAATTATGAATGCGGTAAAAATAATAAAACCATCTTAGTGACTTGATCTTGCTGAGGCATTAATGTAAATAAAACAGTAGGTGATGTTGTAAATTTCTTAAATATGGTTGTAAAGCAATACAATTACCCAACACTGTTCCCCTATCACATATAGCAGATAGTAGTGGGCAGAAAACAGTGTTTTTATAGCCACAATTTTTTTTTTTAAGTGGTGAAGGGTTAGGAGCCTTGTTAGAAGTTTAGAGCTGTCTATGTCCCCGCTATAGAGATTTACCTTCTTTAAATGTCACTTGGATTGAAAGTGAAGGCAAATCCAAAATGTTGTCACCAGAATAGGAAAAATGAAGGGAAACCTCACCAATAGAACATACAGTAGACTTGATGGGGATTTAACCATTCCTTGCTCTATCAAAAATGAAACAAGTTTGGGCTTTAGATTTTCTTTAAAGAAAACCAGTTAAAAAAAAATGTGGGGTCCTAGCATTGCTTAACGCCTTCTGAAAATGCTAATTGACTTGATGGGATGCTGACCCATTATCTTTTATGCTTTAAAAGAGAAGTAGAGCCAACATTTTTTTGGCTAGATTTCTCTTTTGGGTAACAGGAGTACATTTATTAATGTTCTCCTGTGACGCAGGGTCAGCTGCTGGTGGGCTATTGCCCACTATCAGCTGACGAGGCAGAGTCATGACAAGTTCAAGAAGGATCCCAACAACATTGTCAGGATCCACCCAGCTGCCTGATTGGCAGCTGGCTCCACCTTTTTAGCTCCTGTATGAGAGCTGGAGCCATTCTTTAGGCAGGTGCAGTCTACTTTCTTCACTGCAGGTAGAGCTCTTCTGCAGCGGCACTACAGTTGAAGAAGAAGTCTAGAAGAACACAGTTTCATGATGGCTTCCATTCAATTGGATGCTGCCACCCATGTGACTCTGGCAGCCACCTTGGGTCAGGCAGAGCCTATTTAAGGCCCTGGCTCTCAAGTTTAGCAGGAGTAGGGACAGGTACCCCACCTGGTAGGGAACAGTACTAGCGTCAGGGAAAGGTACCTGATAAGGAGGGAAGGCATAGGGCTTGCAACTTCTCTGGACACCTGCCTGTACGCATAAGACGGCCAGGCCGTATTCTTCCTCTCTCTACAAATGCTGACAGTTTGGCTACAATCTGCTGTCTACATGCTGTTGGAACTGCGAGTGCTTCCAGTTGGGCTGCCTTCCAACCAGGCTTTTTGCGAACTGTTTCTGCATTATTTCAATGTAAGTTCTTTCATGTCCTGGGACTGATTGTGTCTTTACTTGGGGTGCGTGCATGCGCGAAATGCATTGCGGTGTGAGCCACAGACACAGTTTCCAGTCCCACCCCTGCGTCACTTCCAAGCCTGTGAAATGCGCGTCGGCTCTAGGATAGCGTGAGGCAGTGCAAGTTTGACATATCCTATAGCTGAGGAGCTACACATATTGGATGCTGGTTTATTCTTATCTTCATGTAAGTGTACATCTTCATCTTGTTTTTATCAATGTTTAAATAAATATACTACACTATATACTCCCTCCTTGTGGTCTTTTCTGGAGTACCTTATTTTAGTGACACTGGATGGTATAGAGAGAATAAGAAAGTGTTGGGAGAAAATTATGCCTAAGCCCACTAGGAGGAGGATTCAGTTGTAACCCGCTTGATGGTCACCTCGTTGGCCATATGGTTGTGGTGAGCGCAGAATATATACACACATGGTGGAGCACTTTTTATTGAAAATTTTGGCACATTTTTATATGTTATGCTTTATAATTGTTCTAACTAAAGTGTGAATCATTTATGACATTTTTTTGGTATATAGGGCAGCGCCTACCTTTTTAATTTTTTGGATTCGCAGAGTGTTTGATTTGCAAAAAAGGGGCAGCAGCCCTAGGCCACTGAGTCAGATATATTGGATTTTGGGTTGGTGCCCTTCATATTTATTATAGCATCATATTGATGCTTTTTTTTTCTTACTCACCCCATTGTTCTCCTTTTAAATCAATGACCTAAAACTAGTTACTTTCTGTGTGACACATGCCGTGGAATTTTGTTTCTTGCTTCTGATCGTTTTTGTTACATGTAAGTGCAAAGATACTTTTAAATAAATGTAGCTTTTACTGTACTGCACTATGAAGCCTCTTCCTTCTATAATCCTCCATGCTTGACAGAATCTACATCGGTATGCTTTGTATAGACACAAAGGACACACGAGATACATTGTAACAAAGTGGAGCAATTATCTTACAAGGAGGGAGTGCCCTTATAGGAGCCTAATGAGTGGGATATCCCTGGTGGCTGAAACCTGTGTGAGCGAGTTAGAGCTCTATCATTTAAGATCCAGTCCTTCTGGTAAAAGGCATCTATCTATCTATCTATCTATCTATCTATCTATCTATCTATCTATCTATCTATCTATCTATCTATCTATCGTGTACTTATTTTAGGAAGGAGGAGGAAAGCACAAAATAGGTTATATGACAAACATCCCCAGTTTAAACTTTCGCAAACACCTGTGTGGACTACTTGTAGATGTAGGTTTCTAGAAAACACTTACATTCACTTTATCCAGGAGAACAGTGAGAAGCTTGATTGACTCAAGACGTCTCTGAGCAAGTGTTAGTTTCCTATCTTCCCATTCTTGTGTCTCCTCAATTTCATCTTCAGGACAAGCTTCTTTCAGCTCGGCAGCTTTCTGTTCTCGTTTCTGTCTTTGGAGCTTCCTCTTCAACCTGGCTTTCCTTCTCCTGGCTCGGGCTTTTTTCTCCTCAATTTTTCTTTTTCTGTAGATTTTAAGGTAATGGCTTTAATTTATTTTAAATTCACAACACTAATTATAGTTTCAAAGGTACAAAAAGCAGAGCTGTGTTAACCTAAAAGTAAAAAAAAAATAAAATCCTCCCAGATTAACAAATTTTGTAGCAGGTTTTTGTATTGTCGATATTGATATAGGCTTTGCCAGTACTAAATCAGTGCTAAGTGGTAGTGTCTAGGGATGAGCCAAACACCCCCCTGTTCGGTTCGCACCAGAACATGCAAATAGGAAAAAAGTTTGTTCGAACACGCGAACACCATTAAAGTCTATGGGACACTAACATGTATAATCAAAAGTGCTAATTTTAAAGGCTTATATGCAAGTTATTGTCATAAAAAGTGTTTGGGGACCTGGGTCCTGCCCCAGGGGACATGGATCAATGCAAAAAAAAGTTTTAAAAACGGCCGTTTTTTCAGGAGCAGTGATTTTAATAATGCTTAAAGTCAAACAATAAAAGTGTAATATCCCTTTAAATTTCGTAGCCTGGGGGGTGTCTATAGTATGCCTGTAAAGGGGCGCATGTTTCCTGTGTTTAGAACAGTCTGACAGCAAAATGACATTTCGAAGGAAAAAACCCATTTAAAACTACTCGCGGCTATTGCATTGCCGTCCGACAATACACATAGAAGTTCATTGATAAAAACGGCATGGGAATTCCCCACAGGGGAACCCCGAACCAAAATTTAAAAAAAAAATGATGTGGGGGTCCCCCTAAATTCCATACCAGGCCCTTAAGGTCTGGTATGGATATTAAGGGGAACCCCGGCCAAAAAAACCCAAAAAAACGGCGTGGGGTCCCCCCAAAAATCCATACCAGACCCTTGTCCGAGCACGCAACCTGGCAGGCTGCAGGAAAAGAGGGGGGGCGAGAGTGCGGCCCCCCCCTCCTGAACCATACCAGGCCACATGCCCTCAACATTGGGAGGGTGCTTTGGGGTAGCCCCCCAAAACACCTTGTCCCCATGTTGATGAGGACAAGGGCCTCATCTCCACAACCCTGGCCGGTGGTTGTGGGGGTCTGCTGGCGGGGGGATTATCGGAATCTGGAAGCCCTCTTTGACAAGGGGACCCCCAGATCCCGCCCCCCCCCCTGTGTGAAATGGTAAGGGGGTACTTACCCCTACCATTTCACTAAAAAAACTCTCAAAAATGTTAAAAATGACAAGAGACAGTTTTTGACAATTCCTTTTATTTAAATGCTTCTTCTTTCTTCTATCTTCCTTCTTCTTCTTCTTCTTCTTCTTCTGGTTCTTCTGGTTCTTCCTCCAGCGTTCTCATCCAGCATCTCCTCCGCGGCGTCTTCTATCTTCTTCTCCTCGGGCCGCTCCACACCCATGGCATGGGGGGAGGCTCCCGCTCTTCTCTTCATCTTCTTCTTTTCTTCTCTTCTTCATTTTCTTCTCCGGGCCGCTCCGCACCCATGCTGGCATGGAGGGAGGCTCCCGCTGTGTGGCGGCGTCTCCTCGTCTGACGGTTCTTAAATAACGGGGGCGGGGCCACCCGGTGACCCCGCCCCATCTGATGCACGGTGACTTGACGGGACTTCCCTGTGACGTCGCGGGGAATGCCACAGGGAAGTCCCGTCATGTCACGTGCATCAGAGGGGGGCGGGGTCACCAGGTGGCCCCACCCCCCGTTATTTAAGAACTGTCAGATGAGGAGACGCCATTACACAGCGGGAGCCTCCCTCCATGCCAGCATGGATGTGGAGCGGCCCGGAGAAGAAAATGAAGAAGAGAAGAGCGGGAGCCTCCCCCCATGCCATGGGTGCAGAGCGGCCCGAGGAGAAGAAGATAGAAGACGCCGCGGAGGAGATGCTGGACGAGAACGCCGGAGGAAGAACCAGAAGAAGAAGAAGATGAAGGAAGATAGAATAAAGAAGAAGCATTTAAATAAAGGAATTGTCAAAAACTGTCTCTTGTCATTTTTAACATTTTTGACAGTTTTTTAGTGAAATGGTAGGGGTAAGTACCCCCTTACCATTTCACATGGGGGGGCCGGGATCTGGGGGTCCCCTTGTTAAAGGGGGCTTCCAAATTCCGATAAGCCCCCCGCCCGCAGACCCCTACAACCACCAGCCAGGGTTGTGGGGATGAGGCCCTTGTCCTCATCAACATGGGGACAAGGTGTTTTGGGGCTACCCCAAAGCACCCTCCCAATGTTGAGGGCATGTGGCCTGGTACAGTTCAGGAGGGGGGGGCCGCACTCTCGTCCCCCCTCTTTTCCTGCGGCCTGCCGGGTTGCGTGCTCGGATAAAGGTCTGGTATGGATTTTTGGGGGGACCCCACGCCGTTTTTTTTTTTTGACGCGGGGTTCCCCTTAATATCATAAAAAACCCAAGGAGAGGGTTAACGCTGCGCTAGAGAAGTGTATATTGATATGTGAATTGTAAAAGCCGCCAGCACTAAAAGTCTAATACTAAACTCCAAAACATCAGAAAACAAAATAAGTGCAGCGCTAAAACTAAATATGAGTTGTATATCATACTAAAAATAACCATAAAAAAGTGTTGATCCACCAAAAATAAGATATAAAAAACAAAGAACAGGTCTCCCATAGAGAACAGAGACAGATGTCTCACCATATATCACAAGTGAGAAATTATAAAATAAAAAATGATGAGATAAGTCCCAATTATGAATATTGCAGAAAATCAAAAAAGTCCATAAGTAAAGTGAGTTGATGACCAAAGTGCATATAATCAGAAGAGATGTGACATAGGTGAATCCAGCATCCAAAGTGATTCGCACCCAAGTGAGGTATGAGGCTCCTTACCAGCTCAAGGTGACCACCATGACAGTGGTCTCACCAGGCATTTGGGAAATTATCAGGTCACCCACAAACCTATGCCGATCTTTCCAGTAGTAAATGTGGAACTATTTTAAATATGTTGTCCAGCCACATCATCGCACTGGTTGCCATCCAGATCAGTCGGTGGAAGTGGTAGTAATCTCTGCTGAATATTGTGCTCCCAGGTCTTTGCTGGAGAAATAAACAGGAGATTCCCAGATCACCCAACTACTGTTGTCCTAACAAATGCTGATATTCCTCTCTTTCTGGGTTTTTAATAATGTAATGTAAGGCAGTGGCTGGAAAATCCTACAGCAACAGTCTCACGCCTTTTATTGTGGTTTGCATGAAGAGACATCCTGCAGCAACAGTCTCACGCCTTTTATTGTGGTTTGCATGAAGAGACAAAGTCTCTTCATGCAAACCACAATAAAAGGCGTGAGACTGTTGCTGCAGGATTTTCCAGCCACTGCCTTACATTACATTATTAAAAACCCAGAAAGAGAGGAATATCAGCATTTGTTAGGACAACAGTAGATGGGTGATCTGGGAATCTCCTGTTTATTTCTCCAGCAAAGACCTGGGAGCACAATATTCAGCAGAGATTGCTACCACTTCCACCGGCTGATCTGGATGGCAACCAGTGCGATGATGTGGCTGGACAACATATTTAAAATAGTTCCACATTTACTACTGGAAAGATCGGCATAGGTTTGTGGGTGACCTGATAATTTCCCAAATGCCTGGTGAGACCACTGTCATGGTGGTCACCTTGAGCTGGTAAGGAGCCTCATACCTCACTTGGGTGCGAATCACTTTGGATGCTGGATTCACCTATGTCACATCTCTTCTGATTATATGCACTTTGGTCATCAACTCACTTTACTTATGGACTTTTTCGATTTTCTGCAATATTCATAATTGGGACTTATCTCATCACTTTTTTATTTTATAATTTCTCACTTGTGATATATGGTGAGACATCTGTCTCTGTTCTCTATGGGAGACCTGTTCTTTGTTTTTTATATCTTATTTTTGGTGGATCAATCACTTTTTTATGGTTATTTTTAGTATGATATACAACTCATATTTAGTTTTAGCGCTGCACTTATTTTGTTCCCCTTAATATCCATACGAGACCTGAAGGGCCTGGTATGGAATTTAGGGGGACCCCCACGTCATTTTTTTTTTAAATTTTGGTTCGGGGTTCCCCTGTGGGGAATTCCCATGCCGTTTTTATCAATGAACTTCTATGTGTATTGTCGGCAATGCAATAGCCGCGAGTAGTTTTAAATGGGTTTTTTCCTTCGAAATGTCATTTTGCTGTCAGACTGTTCTAAACATGGGAAACATGCGCCCCTTTACAGGCATACTATAGACACCCCCCAGCTACGAAATTTAAAGGGATATTACACTTTTATTGTTTGACTTTAAGCATTATTAAAATCACTGCTCCTGAAAAAACGGCCCTTTTTAAAACTTTTTTTTGCATTGATCCATGTCCCCTCGGGCAGGACCCAGGTTCCCAAACACTTTTTATGACAATAACTTGCATATAAGCCTTTAAAATTATCACTTTTGATTTCTCCCATGGAATTTTAAAGGGTGTTCCGTGGCATTCAAATTTGCCGCGAACACCCCAAATTGTTCGCTGTTCGGCGAACTTGCGAACAGCCAATGTTCGAGGCGAACATGAGTTCGACTCGAACTCGAAGCTCATCCATAGTAGTGTCATCTAAAATACCAAATCAGGCCCAATGTTCTAATAGGAACACAACCCTTTACACAAGTAGTGCATTACCAAGGATAAAAAAAAATGTATTACATGGAATAGATGTTTTTTTGTAAGTTTTAGAAAATTATTGCTGTATGATTTAATTCATTTGAATAACTAAATGCCTTGTTTAGCAATCATATAATGTACAGTATGTCATATAATTTTTTTAAAGGTTACTTTTTCTTTTACGCCAACATACATGGAGAGACTAACTGGCCTATAAATAATGGATAGATTTTACACTATTAAGTTTGTATATATATTATTGGATCAATACTTCCAATCGTTTTATACAGAAAGATAATGTGCATTTATTCTTAGGTATTAAAGCAGATATATGATCAAATATTAACTATATGTGTCTTGTTGGGAAAGAAAGGTAAATAGATTTCTAGATTGTAAGCTCTAACAAGCAGGGCCCTCTGATCCCTCCTGTATTGATTTGTATTGTAAGTGTACTGTCTGCCCTCATGTTGTAAAGCGCTGCGCAAACTGTTGGCCCTATATAAATCCTGTATAATAAAAATAAATAGGACTGAAACACTTTTTTTTTTAAAGAAAGTACTATTTTAGGAACCTTCCAAACTTGGTCATGTGATCAAAGGGCTAACCACTTAATTAAGTGATCTTTTCTAAAGGGTAGGATCAAAGGTTTAAAGTGGTTGATTGGTCCTTCAGCAGAAATGGCCTAACCCGTTGACAGGTGCTTGGAATAGTATATACTCCAGGAAAGGTAAGTATTTCAATTCTTTTTTATTCTATATTTATCCCAGCAAGCTAGTTAGCATTTATGTATGAGTCCACTTAAAAAGGTCACATAATGAACCCTATAAAAGCACTAAGTAACAATTTGTTTACAAAGTCCTCAGATACAAATTAGTGTTTTTCCATACACATACAGTACTCATAGCTAATATCTATTATACCAGTAGTCAGCGTTATTAAACAATAACTATAAAGGCTTATGCACAAAGGTGCACAGAGTACGCTGTGTTCAGATCTGTAATGTATATCGATCTGAACTCAGCAGTATTGTATGCTATTCACAGAGCATCATTTTGCTCTGTAGCCTTTAGCCTTTGTGTCCAATGTCCAATTTAGATTGTATTTTATGCTGTACACATGTCAACATTTGTGTGAATGTGTACATCATAAATGGACATGGCCAAATGTGCTGCTACCTTTTGTCCAGTGAAAGCAGGGCTGGGGGATGTACACACAATCAATATGTAGGTAGCAGTGGCAGAGCAGGTGCAGAAAGATTTCACCCTTGAAACATTCTTAATGGCTATGGCTAGGTTCACACCTATGCGTGTGGCTGCAGGTGGGGCAATCTCAGCAATTTCTGCACCCTCAACCACACACAGTGAAAACGCACTGCTCTGAGAAAACACACAGAGCTGCCATTCATTCTGAATGACACCCCCACGTATGTAAAATCGCAGTGCGTGTGCAGAAGCCGCAGGGAAATCACATGGTCAAAATTACCATACAATTTCCCTGCAGGCTGCGTTTTAGAAAGGTGCATGCACCTTTTTCTGTGGGAAACGCAGGCACGACAGCCCATTGAAATTATTGGGCTGGCTTGCTTTTGCAAATGCTGCCCGCAGAAATTCACAGATGTGAACCTAGGGTGAAGGCTGAGATCATTCTGTTCCTGTGCCACTGGCTACCAACTGTTGATATTTACATCTCCTTTTGAATCAGTTATTGACACACCATCAATCTTTCAGAATGACTGTATACCAAGGTCATTCTTCACCTGCACTGCTGCTGCATCTTCAGGGATATATGTAAATAACATCAGTGCATAGGCAGCAGCAGCAGTGCAGGGGCAGAATAACTATACATTGTACACATCTCAGGTTCATACAGATGTAAGTGCATGTATGACCGTATGAGTTGAGTTGTAGTACAGATCACTTTTAAAACAGGATCTGGCTAGCAAATTGTATTCAGCCCTGTGGAGGAGGACTTAAAAAATAAACTGATATAAACTAGTCACAGGGCATTTTGGATGATGTTATCTGTTAATACCTCTCTTCTTCCTCCTTCTCTTGCTTCCTCTCCAGCTCCAGCTCTTGGAGCTTAAGACGCTCTGCAGCCCTTTTGTTTACTGCCTCTTCACTAAAGTGGTTGGTGGTGTCCAAACATACCTGATTCAGTGAAAAAAGGAGAAACTGAGATGGTCATATTTTAGACTAGATAAAGAAAGGTTTGATTACAAATTCTGATAAACTTCTAAAAAGGGAGCCATATCTTCTTCTTTCCCAGAAGATGCTCCCAAAATGGACTAGATTCTGTCATTGCCTGAATGCCAGGGATCAGTGCTGGCATGGGGCAATGTGCACCTTACTAAACCCAGGACCCTGCATTCACTATATCTGGTCCCGCACAGTACACAGAACATGGAAATGCAATTATTTTAGTAATTATAAACTGCTAAATACCTTTTTGCATCAGCAGTATATAGCAGTCCTGTGACTTCCTTCAGTGTCTGGCTGAGCACTGGTTAAAGCTTGTAGGTGGAATCTTTATTCTCCTCTGACTGTCCCATGAGGCTGCATGACTCCTGACCCTCTGCCTTGGCAGTGCTGATTGGCCCTGTGCTGATCATATGCTCCCTCACATAAACAACAACTCTCTAGCAATACACACCAAACTGAGCATGAGCCCCCAAGGCTCTGTGCTATCAGGAGATGGATTGGGGACTGTGGAAGAAGGGGGGGATCAGAGAAGACAGGATCAAACAGACTTTTTACACAGTGCACAGGATTAACCCCTTAGGTTCCACTGTGAGTATAACAAGCATGCTTTACTGCATATACAGACTGATTTTACTGTTGTGGGTAAGCTCTAACGAGCAGGGCCCTCTGATTCCTCCTGTATTGAATTGTATTGTACTTGTACTGCCCTCCCTAATGTTGTAAAGCGCTGCGTAAACTGTTGGCGCTAAATAAATCCTGTATAATAATAATAATAACAACAACACTTTAACGCACACCAAGATGATATAGATGAACCCAAGAAGTCAGATGTTGAAAACATCAGCTGCAAATGTTAAAAGGATAGAGAACGATTCCCTAAAAAGTACCACACAAATGGTAAAAAATACACACAGATAGGAATAGTAAAATACTGACATACTACATATAGAAATATGTGGAGGACTTTAAAGAGAGCATTATTTGATGAGAGACCTGTATCATTCAAATTTTTATGAGGAAGCTATAGACAGAAGAAATAAATTACAGGGGATAAAATTAAATCAAGAAGACACTAAAGGCAGGCATCCTGCTCTATATAGAATTATACAGTAATGCCTACAATATGATCTGTGTGTAAACACTAATAATCAACTTCTTGTATTTGCTCATGTTTGGTCTGTTAAAATATAATTGGAAGCACATTGTTAGTTCTGTTTGAGTGCAAAAATCCTATTGATCTTGTCAGAAGTTCAGATCTGCCCTAAGTCCTCTGCAACCTTCCTGTGTTATCTCAAAGAGGCTGTTTAGTCCTTTTAGTTCTAGTATCTCTTGTCCACTCTGTGTGGAGCCACCTGGAGAAGTGCATTGTCACTTGTAAATACAGAAGCCATGCTTTTGTGTTTATAAGTAAAAATGATGAGCAAAAGGCCAGTGCCAGAGGTGGTGGAACAGAGTTCTGGCATGTTCCAGCTGAAAAACCCTGGTTTTATATGTATTCATATCACCTATATACAACGTATATATATTTTACCTTGAAATCACAAGCCAAAGACTTCCCATCCTCAGCAGCATACATGAGTTTCATGCCTTGTAGTGAAGTCATAGCATTCATGGCACTTGATTTGTCCTCATATTGGAGAAAAGCATCAAAGGCTTGTAGACTGCCAGGAGTCACTGCCCTTCCCACATCCTCTTCTCTGTATGGATCAAGCATAGGTATATCAATATAGATTATTTTTCCATATCGTTCAAAAGCACTTCTTAATATCTCCTCACTTAGCTTGTCAATATTTGTGTTCCATTCAGAAAACCATTTACATGGTAGTCCTTCCAGATGTATACAAGATGACACAGTAGAATAGTCTGTGATGTCTTCCCCATCTTCTCCCTCTTCTAGCATTTGTTCACTGGTCTCTTCAATGGCTGAACTTTCTAGAGGAGCCTCGTGTACCTCAAGTTTTGCAGGGTCACTTAGATTGTTTATTTGCAATGTTTGTCCATTCATTTTATCTAAGAAAATCTGACACATTTGTTTAGTGTCTGTTTCACCTTCCAGTCGAATGACCTCCTTTGTACTTTTGACAACCCTGAGAGAAGTGAAATGGTTTGGTGCAACCATAGTTTTCATCTGCTCCAAAATATCCCAGTGTGATACTGGTCGACACTGGTCTGCCTCTTCTGGGACATTGACTGAGATGATTAATTTTGCTTTTGGTTTGAGATAGAGATGATAGGTGGCACATAACTCTACAGCTTCTGAGTCGTCATAGACTGGAGTAACAGTCATGGTGTTCTGTGGCCCTGCAACAGATAGTTTAGTAAGTAACATTGTGATTTCAGGTGACAGCAAAGCTAAAAAAACAGGCATGAATATAAGGGGAACAATTTAAGGGGAACTTTTCAAAAAACAGGATCAAAATACTGAACACACACTCCTGTATACCAGCATAGGCAGTGAATATACACCCAGATACAATGCCTGATATATGTAACTTATAAATAACTTTATAACAGTTTTACAGTATATGCATAGACTAGCTATAAACATCCCGATCCCAAGGCTAATTCTCAAAAGATTAGACACCTTGGAGGCAAAAAAATAGCACGTACAATGTTAGAAGTAATAATTTTCACACAAATAGAACTTATTGGAAAATCTCAAAGTCTGACACACCAACCATGTCTTTCTGACCGACTTTGGCCAGGCCATTGCTTAGATTAAATTTTTTAGACCAGAAAAATCTACCGAAGTCTATCTAGTGTGTGTGTGTGTGTGTGGGGGGGGGGGGGGGGGGTACTTCATTAGACATAAACACAGTTTATTGATTAGGTAGGCCTTCACACCACCTTGTAGTTCAAGGGTGGGCAATGACTTTTCCCATGGGACCTCATGAGAAACTGGGACTGTTGTGGAGGGCCGACCGTAATTCTGCTCAGTATTAATTTAGGTGTGTAAGCATATGAACATAAAGAGAACAAACACCTGGCTCTAGGAATAATAGGTATGAACTGGGTTAAGAAATAGGTCTCTTCCAGACAGTAGTTGGAGAGTGGTAAACATTGGTGGCTGAGCCATGGTTTTTAACCCCCCCCCCCCCCCCCGGGCTAACCACCCAAACTGTTAAATAACAATTGTATGGAGCTGTTCACATGCTGCAGTCCCAATGCTTTGCGGCCGTGGCATTTATAACTTGGGTTGCAGAGTTTGAGAAGTGACACCACTTGTCAAACTCGCCTATTGAGTTAAATTGGGCCATTTCACAACCATGTGCAATGCGCACTATTGCAGTGTGGTAGTGCATCATTAAAGGGTTAAATCAGGCGGTGAGGCGGCAATATAACACCTCCTCACTGCCTGTGACATGCCCTCTGAAAAGCACTGTGACTGGAAGGATATCGTCTAAAATCCATACAGCAAGGATTTCTGCAGATTCTGACCTGGAGTGAAGAACAAGGTGCATTGCTCTTGTGGTTTGCAGCTGGCAGGCACTAACACAGGAAGAACATGGCTGGATATCAGAGGGGTGGGAGAGCATCAAGATGTCTCCTAGGCAATGCTCTCCTGTCAGAACCAAACCTCCCCACTGTTCCGATCAGCTCTTCAGACTCTCTCCTTCCAGTTCTTGCAGATCCCCACACAGACATATGTCAGTGTGCCTCTCTGAGCCTGTCAGCTTCTCAGTGAGGAAACTGACAGATTCAGAGAGGCATGCTAACAGTGCTGACATTAAGGGCCAGATAGGGACAGCCAAAGGGCCGGATGTGGCCCTGGGGACGCAGTTTGCCCATGTCTTAGTTGGTAATATTTGCTGACATGACATACTAAATCTGACTGCACAAGCTAGCTTTACAGTGAACACTTCAAGGTTACCTGTTATCAACCCAACTATAACAAACACAATGAAAATACTGAATATAGCCTTTGAGGAAATCTAGCAATTAGAGACCACAAAAGACAGACATAAAATGAATTTGTTGACAACATACTTACATATTCCTAAAAAGGAGTGAATAATACAAACATTCCTCACTGACCTCTGTAATTGCAGGCAGTATGCAACAATTCATCTTCACCAAAGTCATCCAGATATTTTTTATCAAAAAGAGATTGTTTTAAAGTTAATTTATAGTTTTTTAGGAATATGTAAATATTTGCATATCCATAGCCAGGTCACATGTCCACTTTTAAGCAGAAAGTCAGCCACCCCCCTCCTGGTGATTGGTCACTAAGGCACCAAGTAATGGATTGTGGGTAGGCCAGGGAGTGTCACATGTTCTCTAATACCCAGACAGACTGCATTCTTGGCAGGCTGGCAAAAAGGAACAAGTAGAAAGTAAATACATTCTGCTTATCGTATGTTTAGTAAAATAAAATGACTTTGTTAAATATGTGCACAGTACAGATTCGCCTTAACCGGGTCATATGAATAATGAGAATGCCTTTGAAGAAATATTGACGTCCATTTTACACTGAAATGTATTTATACAAATCTGTGAACGTAAAGAGGAAGTAAACCCTGCGGGGGGAAAAAAAAGTTTTCCCCTTCCCTGCAAAGTAAAGGCATAATGTGCTAGTATGCATCACGTACTAGCACATTATGTGACACTTACCTGCAAATTAAACCCGCGCCATCCCCCCTGCAGGCCGCATCCATGTTTGCCTCTCTTCCTTCCAGCTATGTGACTGGCCAGAGCTAAGTAACGTCACTCCTGCTCAAGCGTGCGGGAGCCACCAGTCACGGCACTCAGTCCTGAAGCAACGGCACGGGCGGCCATGCGCCGATGACATCATTGTTGCAGTATACAGTAAATATCTCCTAAACAGCGCAAGTTTAGGAGATATTTACATTACCTATAGGTAAGCCTTATTCTAGGTCTACCTATAGGTACAAGAACTACAGGGAGGTTTACAACCTCTTTAAATTTGCTGCATTGGGGGACTGTTATCTCATTTCTATGGGTACCTTATTTTATGTACCTCTGTCTCTGAATCACTAGTATTAGCAGCATGATCTTTAATTTGTCTTTCTGTTTCCTGTACTACAACACTAACAAAGCCTTTTATCAAATCCCATTCCCTCCTTACAAGACCTACATCTATCTACCTTTCCCTAATGAAATTTAAAGCGGGGTTCCACCCAAATTTTGAACATTATCTCTATGCATTCTCTTCCTTGCCTAGATGCTGACATGCTGTGTAAAAAAATTTAAATCGCCGTAATTACCTTTTTTTTCCTAATCTTCTTAGCACTTCCTGGTTTTCCTCCCATGGGAGTAGGCGTGTTTCTAGCCTCTCCCAGACTTCCCACAGTCCCCTGGGAGCTAGTCTCAGGCTTCCCAGCATGCATTGTGCAACAGCGTCATCACAACATCTCGGTGAATGCTGGGAGCACAGCATTCACCGCATCCAGGAAATACATGCTTGTGGGCTTCAAATGCCCACAATGAAGATGGAAACCGCCTTCAGTGAATTTTATAAGTTATTCTTTACAACGAAATCGGACACAGGCGGACTTATTACACAGAACATGTGAGTAGATAATCATGAGAAGAAAAGTTTATAAATGAACTCCAAAAAAAAAAAAGATGATAGATAGGTGGACCCCCGCTTTAAGTAATCCCTTGTGCATTTGCATTGTGCAGTCAGTAATTTGCTCACTGCTGTATAGTGTTGTGCAAACAACTTTGCAACAGCTTTACTTTACTGTCGCACTCCTCAATCACACATATTAACCTTTGTTACCACAGTGTACTATTTGGCTGTTGTTGGCAAAGAAAAATATCTGGTAAAGCTGGGTATGGGGGAGCATGTGATTCACTCCCCTTCCTCTACCATACTATACTGTACAAATTAAAAGAGTACAGAGGACAGCTTGAAAACTTCAGAAGCTTCATTGTAAAGTGACAATGTGCTTTGCCCATGCAGGCCAAAGCAATACATGCATTTTTTAATGTTTCCCTGCCCAGCAGCATATACTGCCTTTCACTCCCACATGCTCTGTACAGCCAGTGGCAGAAAAAAAGGAAAGCCTTGTATTAGATAAAAGTCCTACATCTAGCATACACAGGGCTCTGGACTCCTGTGTGACAGTGCCGTTAGATCCAGGTCACATGCTGCTCTGAATAATCAAAGTACTGGTTTAAAGCATACTGTCCGTGCAAGTCATACTCCTTTGCCCCTTAAAAACATTCTAAACATTCTTTAAAATGAAATGTGCAGAGAGGAGCTACAGCGGTGATGCTATCACGCCCGCCAAGGTGCTGCATGTATCTGACTGTATTTCATATGAGTTAATTCCCGCTTGTTGGAAGTAGTTTTAACTTTTATTTAATACTACACTGAGTTCTTCCTCTATCTCCCCTTCTCATTGAGTGTACTGCAGAGCTGTTTGATTGCATAGTCTGTCCATCTTGGAACCCTTGCTCTTTGCATCCATCCATCCCATAGGGATATTGGATTTAGGTGCAGTTTTACTTCCACCCAGGGTCCCAGCAGTGGTTTGTGGATCATCCTGATTGCTTGGTTTTGTCTATTTTGGAATCCTGGCATTCATCCATCCCACAGGGATTATGGGATAATGTTCAGCCTGACCTCCATCTTGGGGTCCTAATAGCTGGTAAGCGGCTGGTGAGTGATGTGATGTGTGGTACCGGTTGAACGCATGGTGTCTGCTCGGGTGCCTGACACTCCCGCTAGGAGCACCCTAACGTCAAACCCTCCTGAGAGTCGGCAGGGAGAACGGGAACCCCGTGAAGTTCGCTGTTGGTCCTGCTAACAACTGGGTCATAGGGCAGCCCAGTGACCAAGGTGGGAGAAGCAAATGGAATGTGACATGGCTCGACATGGCTCTATGTTTGTGGTCCCATGAACAATCTAAGCCCACTTGAGAGTGCGGTGCGGGTTATTGGGCAGGAGGTTGTAGCGCTTCTTGACTTGGGGAGTGGGGTTACCCTGCTCCGATCAGGCAGGTTTCGGGGAAATCTAATACCCAGGAAAACAATTGGAGTGGTCTCGGTACATGGGGTTGTCCAGGACTATCCAATGGCCCATGTAACCCTGTCCACAACCACAGGAACTGTTACACTGAGAGTTGGGGTGATCCCGGGGTTACCCCATGATTTGCTAATTGGGCGAGACTGCCCCCTATTTTGGGACTTGTGTGAACAAATGTTCAAAGGTTAAGGGGCCTCCCCTAAAAAATAGAAACCCCCATGTGAAGTGTTAAATACTGTGTTGAAAGAGGTAAACAGTAAAGAGATCTGTCAGATGTGTGAACCTGCAGGAGCTGACCTAGATCCCCTGGAAGAGTTTGTAGGATTGGAGGCAGCGAGTTCACCCTCTGGGCCTGACTTGTCATATCTTGGGGGTTCCCGAAGTGATTTCTTTGGTGCTCAGAGGAAGGACTCCCCTTTGATCCCTGCCAGGCAACAGGTCACATCGTTGAGTGGTGAGCCACAGCATCCTGCGGAAGATATGCGCTCTCCCCGTGTTGCTGTGCATCATACTCTATGCTACAGGGTAGCCAAAAATAGCAAAGTGCTTAAACGTGGGCATAAACCATTAGCGAGGACCCACATGGGGGTTTTCAACCGGTCTGCAGGGTCAGAGAGTCTAAACTTGGGGATCAAGTGCTAGTGTTTGAGCCTACTGTGGAGAGCAGGTGTCTCACGGAGGGACAGGAACCCTCTGAGATAGAAAAAGTTGGAGCTGCTCTCAGTGGTAATGAAGGTAGAATCTGCACTGGTGACTTTTTACACCCGATGCTACCAGACGACCACATTGAGGACTGCCTGGCTGAATTGGAACCATGGCATAGTTTAAAAGGTGGCCCAGAAGCCGCTGGGCTGAATTGGTGCAACTGCTCCTCACAGAGGAGTACCAGGAAGTGTACCGCCTAATGGAAAACTGATAAAAAGGACTATGATCGGATTGCTGTTGTAAACCTGTCTAGAAATTATGTGGATTCAGAGTAGGAAGGGGGCATAGACCTGAGCGCGTGCATTTGGGGAAAAAAAGATGCCCTTTCCCAGGCCTATGGCCATTATGGTGTAAATTGTCCATCCCCAGGCCTAGAACAGGGGGGGGGGGGGTGCATGTGGAGAGTCAGCCTGGGGTAGGGTTAGAAGGGGTTAATTGAAGAGGGCAGGTACTTTCCCTTCAGACCTGCTTATTGCCAGTTGAGTTGAAAATGTCAGAGAGGAGAAATGTGTTTGGAGAAAGATGGCTGTTGAGGTATCAGAGCTGAGAGGAGCTGGAAGGACCCTTGTTGCCCGTGACTTGATCTTGCTGGGTGAGCTTGCCTGAACTGGGACTTTGCTATGTTATATGCTGTGGCTGGGATGCTGAGCATGATTTAAAAGGACTGTCTTATACTGCTAAGAAGAGTTTTTGTGTTGTTTGACTGTCTATAAAGACAAAGCCTGTCAATTTTTTGTTGCATTTTGCTGAATAAAGCCTTTCAAGATGACTGGACTGTCTCACAGCTGCTTGTTAACCCCTCGGATCCTGACTAATATATATATATATATATATATATATATATATATATATATATATATATATGTCCTGTTAGATTGCGACACAATTATTTGTATGGTGACACTTTTGCTCATCCTGTTTCCAATTTTAAAGTACTGGTTTGCTTTAAGTTTTACAGCTCAACATACTCTGCAACATACTGTAGTCAAGAAGACCAATTTGACCAGATGAAGAATAACAGTTAGAAAACAAAGAATGAAACAAAAAAGAAAATAAACTACAGTTGGGGTGACCAGACACAGCTGGTGATGCACCGATAGAGGAGCGCTTGTGACAGTTATGCTGCGCACACACGGTCGGAATTTCCAACAAATGTTCAATGTGAGCTTGTTGTCAGAAATTCCGACCGTGTGTAGGCTCCATTGGACATTTTTTGTCGGAATTTCCGACAAACAAAATTTGAGAGCTGGTTCTAAATTTTCCGACAACAAAATCCGCTGTCGTAAATTCTGAATGTGTGTAGACAATTCCGACGCACAAAATTCCACGCATGCTCTGAATCAAGTACGAGACAGAATCGCTTGTTCTGATAAAACTAGTGCTCGTAATGAAGCTCGCACATTCGTCACGCTGCAAAGTTTTTAATCTTTTAATGCAGCGCATTCTCTTCTTATTTATAATGCTAGAATAATGAAGTTGTTTTGCTGCTGATTTCTTTATTATTTCTCGTGATCTCCTGAATAATCTTTATTATTTTTTTGCCAGATCTCCAGAATAATGTTTTATATATTTTTTTATAGTGATCTACTTTTTTTTATTTTTTTTATCAAGATCTCCTGATTTTATTTTTTTTTTTTATAGTGATCTCCATAATATTTTTTTTTCATTTTGTGTGTCAAGTTACCACAACACCATTATTATCTTATATTTTTTAACCTCAAGGAGATTGGTTGGTGTTGTGTCCCTTGTTAATTTGACATTTTTGAAATGTACCTGCCTACTCACAAACAAACTGTCCTTTTTTAACTAAAACACATAAGCCAAGTATTTGTGCTAAAAAAATAGACATTTATTAGGGGTCATAACAAAATAAAGAGAAAGGCAACGCTGGATAAACTGGTGAAATTGGCGAAGCCTTTGTACCCCAGGGGACACATCAATTATTTGACAGGCAAAATTGGTAGCCTGAGGAGTGCATTTAATAGGGAGCACAGTCCGGTCCAGGACTCTGGCATGGCTAGAAAACAGTCGGCTGGTCATAACGAACTAACAGAACGCACTGAAAATCAGAAAGACTTGAGAAGAGCGAGCTGAAAATCAGAAAAGAGCGGACAAGAGCGCACTGAAAACCAGATATGAACTGACTACACGCACTGAAAAACAGATACGAACCCACGAGCACAAACTGAAGAGCAGTAACGGACTGAAAAGCACGAGGCTGAAAAGCGTGAATAATCTCTCACCAAACTTCTACTAATACGAGATTAGCAGAAGGAGCCCAAAGGGTGGCGCACTTGGTATTGAACATCCTTTTTCTAGTTCCGTCGTACGTGTTAGAAAAAGGACAACATTTGTGCGACCGTGTGTATGCAAGACAAGTTTGAGCCAACATCCGTCTGAAATAAATCCAGTTGTCGGAATGTCCTATCATCTGTACGCGGCATTAGTTTATAAGGGATTTCGAAACAATGGTAAACCTGATTTATGGAAGTGTGCATTGTTGCAAACAGTGATTTTCCATTGAACCTGAAAAGCTTTGTGATTGTTTACCATTTCCTTTTCTCTATAAAGCTATGGCTAAACCAAGGATATAAGTCACTGTTTTTCCTAGAAGGAAAAATGACAACAGGCTGAATTCTTACCTTCCATTCTTGGCGATAGATCTCCCTTGTAGAGCTATCATCATCAATCAGCATATATATGTCTAAATTAACCTATACAACTGTGAAGGGGGTAAAACCTAAACTAAGACTTATGTTGTCTGCCTCTGAATGGAGTACCTCAAGGCTCCAAAACCCTTGGACATGTGGAACAATATATATTCGCTGTAGCTGGACCTGCCTAAATAAAGGGCTGAATTTGTGGAAAGGCAACACAAACCAGGATTTAGGATGCCAAGGTTTCAGGGGGAGGCAAACTGCCATTTATATCACCTACTGAGGAGAACATACATAGGAAATTAACATTCTACATTAACTAGAGCATTTGAAATTATTTGAGATATATAAAACTGTGCTGCTTTATAGATCTGTGGTCATAGGGAAGGCACAATAGAAGCATCCTAGGCCTAGGCCACATACTAGAAATGTGGCCATGCCTGTTTAGAGCAGTAGTAGCAGCCTGAGTTGTTCACTAATGCTGCGTACACACGGCCGGACTTGCCAACGGGCTAAACTCCGTAGGCATTTCCAACGGAAAGATTTGGAACATGTTCTATATCTGAGTCCATCAGAAATGCCGACAGAAAAAGTCAGATGGAGCAAACACATGGTTGGAATGTCCGACCGAAAGCTCCCATCGGACTCTTTTCTGTTGGGAAGTCCGGCCGTGTGTACGTGGCATAAGGGTCCATCACTGGTATGTCATTCCATAGACTGAGCTGTCAGACAAACTAATTTAACCAACAAATTTGCTACCACCACTGTTTTTATATACTATACATGAAGTGTGCCACTTATCTGTGCAACGTGATGGGGATGGACTACAAATTCTCAGTACTGTTATCACTTTGCTGTTAACATTTGAACTACACTAGATGACATAAGTCAGAAGAGTGCACGGCAGAGCATGAAGAAGCCAGGGACTTCAGGTCAGGCTAAAACGTGTTCAATAATTATCTAAATGGAAAAAAACTCCACCAAACTTGATTTCTTCACAGCCATCAGGATCCATAACTTCCTTAAACAAATTAAATTTCAATAAATATGCATGCAAGAAAACTGTACTTGTTGCATCTTCTTTTCTACAATTTTTTTGCCCAGTAATCGAGTTTGTTATTTTTTAATTTGCTTCATTTGGAGTAAGGAAATCAATAACAATGTATCGTGTATATGTTCTTATTATGTTGTTTGGACTTAACATAGAGTTATTCATTTACGGTAGATCCAGGAACCCAAGCGAGTTTGTTTGTGCCAAACTATGGCTATGCTCAGATGGATTCCTAAAAGTCAGAGCTCCACTTGCACCCTGTCTGATGAAGTGCACTGTATGTGGTCCATTAGGATGTCATTGCGATAGGGCAGCCTGCAGGTTGGATGCAATGTCCAGGCTGTACCTGCAAAATACCTCCAAACCTGGGCTGCCCCAAAGCACGGATTGCTCTTATTCATCTCTAGCAATGTAAACATATCAGATAAAAGAGATATAATTAAGAACTCTAAGTGCATAGCTAATGCTATACAGGAAACATCAACAGCAAAGTCAAGAAGTCTGCCCAATTTATCTTTAAAGAGTAATTTCATGCAAAAAAAGGTGCCATTGTTATCCAGAAAACAGTACAGCTGTGATAAAATCAACGGTTCACCTTGTATTACCAATCACATTCAAACTTCAGGGCAGCTTAGAATCTAAATGATGGCTGTAAAAAAAATTGCATAGTTATTCACCCAGCAGAACTGTTCATTCTATGCAAATGAGGCAAAATCCAGTGTTTTCATTCTATTTTCTCTACAGGTTGAATGTTATTAATTAGTTAATACATGTTCAGGAAATTCTACATTATGGCCACTAGATAATAGAGCTGAGGATCATAGGAAATTAGTATTAGTATGTATTTCCCTATGATCCTTTATTCGATCTTGTGGCCATAATGAGGTCATTTCCCGAATTACTCTATTTTTTAACAACCTGTAGAAGAAATAGAAGAGAAACATTCAATTTTGCCTCATCCACACAGATTGCACAGCAATTTTGCTGGTCAAAAAGGTATGCAAAATGAATTAGCACTAATGCCCCGTACACACGGTCGGATTTTCCGATGGAAAATTTCCAATCGGAGCATGTTGTCGGAAATTCTGACCGTGTGTGGGCTCCATCAGACATTTTCCTTAGGATTTCTGACACACAAAGTTTGAGAGCAGGATATAAAATTTTCCGACAACAAAATCCGTTGTCGGAAATTCCGATCGTGTGTACACAAATCCGACGGACAAAGTGCCAAGCATGCTCAGAATAAATAAAGAGATGAAAGCTATTGGCAAATGCCCCGTTTATAGTCCCGACGTACGTGTTTTACGTCACCGCGTTTAGAACGATCGGATTTTCCGACAACTTTGTGTGACCGTGTGTATGCAAGACAAGTTTGAGCCAACATCCGTCTGAAAAAATCCTAGGATTTTGTTGTCGGAATGTCCAAACAAAGTCCGACCGTGTGTATGGGGCATAACACTTCTGTGCTATGCAACATCCCAGTTTAAGGAGTACAGACAGCAGTACTCAAAGCATGAACATTTTTTTATCCCTCTGACTGATTCAGCTCCTCCGCCTCCCCACTCCACTCCTTTGCAGTGGGTGTCCCAATTTAAAGTGGAGTTCCACCCAAAAGTGGAACTTCTGCTTATTCCCCCCTCTGGTGCCACATTTGGCACCTTTCAGGGGGGAGAGGGGAACAGGGATCTGTTTTTGACAGGTCCCCCTCCCCACTTCTGGAGACAGCGCAGCATTGCCATCTCTCGGAAGATCGGCCTCCTTCCTCCGACACCAGGGCCAATTAGAGAGCGTAGCGCACTTCGCGCATGCGCAGTGGGGAACCAGTTTTGAAGCCGAGACGCCGAAAGGCTTCACTGTGGGGTTCCCTTACCAGAAGAATGGAACTTTGCTTTAAGTATTTAGGTAGTTATCATACAAAATGATTCATCCCGCTATCTGACAGACAACCTATATCCTGTGTTGCAGCAGTTAATACTCGAATGACAGGTATGGAAAACATTTCCCTTGACCCCGGTGTGTCGAGTAAATCTCCTTAAGATAACGTTTTCTTCCAAAATTCTTTAGAAAACCTTAGAAAATACCCCGGTTCCTATCCCAGTTGCGTTTTTAACAAATTGCATGGGATTATTACTTACTTTATTTGGGCTGGATCAGTCCCTCGGATAGCTAAATCCAAGTTGCAATTACCACTTTCCTATGACGGACTGGCAATGCCTTGCTTCCGGAAGTATTACTGGGCTTCAGTGTTGATCACCATTCGCTGGAGGTTTGCTCAAACCCATCAGTTAACCTGGAGTCGGCTGTCCTGGGGATCTATTCATCCCTGGCTAATTTGGTCTACCGTGGGACAAGGGCTACACCACAGGCATGACCCCAATGCGTACGACAGTTCGGGTATGGGAGCAAGTGACGGTGGCCCTTGGGGTAGACAATACTATCTCACCCCATACTCTGTTGTGGGGCAATCCTAAATTGACACATCTTAGATCAATTCCTGATCCTAGTGTATGGGCCAGATATGGCGTTACAAAAATACAACAGATTATGCTAGCCAGCTGGCTACTACCCTACCTTAAAGGAAACCTTTCATCTTCCTTCTTGAATGCTTTTTAGATACTTGCAATTGAAATATGCAGTATAGGCGCAGTTCCTGGTGATAGTTACTGTACCATAGAGTAGAAGGATTTCTTATCACCCACAATGCAGATAAAATCCTTTCTTCCAGTGGCGGCTGCTTATAGGGGCGCAGGGGCACTGCCCTCCAATCCATGCGCCCGGCCCCTGATCTCCATGCAGGGTCCTGGACGCATGGATTTCAATGGATTTGTTTTTTAAAGAACATGATTAGAGCCTGAGGCTCTAATTGGCTTCAAAAAGGGTGGGCTCAGGCTGCAGGGGTTTATTTGCCACCCCCCAAAAAAAATTGATCACCAGCCGCCAATTTATTTGTGCATCATGGGTGGTAAAACGGACAGAGATTCCCTCCTATCCCATTCCTGGTGGGCTGATATCCCTGCCCTCACGGAGGAGGTATGGGATGCAGGAGTACATACCTACAGTTATCTTCTCTTGGGATAGATTCATACAGCTTAAAGTGGTTGTAAATTTAGAAGGTTTTTTTATCTTAATGAATTCTATGCATTTAAGATAAAAAAAACTTCTGTTGGCAGCAGTCCCCCTCAGCCCTCCTAATACTTACCTGAGCCCCATTTCGATCCAGCAATGTTGCAGGAGTGTCTTGGGTGCCCAGGACTCTCCCTCCTCGTTGGTTGAGACGGCAGCGCAGCACCATTGGCTCCTGCTGCTGTCAATCAAATTCAGTGATCCAATGAGGAGAGAGGGGGCAAGGCCGAACCGCGGCTCCATGTCAATTGGACACACAGGCTGATTGCTGTGGGGGCACTTGGCAGGGGGGAGGAGCCTGAAGCACTGGCGAGGGACCCGAGAAGAGGAAGATCTGGGCTGCTCTGTGCAAAACCACTACACAGAGCAGGTAAGTATAACATGTTTGTTATTTTTTTTAAAAATAAGTATTTAGTATCACTTTAAGTTCCTTCATGTAGTTTATTACACCCCTCAGTGTCTCTCAAAGTAGATTTCAATCTATAGTTAAGATGTGATCCTAAGTTATGATTGCAAGTTATTAAACGCATCTCTGTTTTCACCATGCAATTTCACAATCTGATCAATAGAAATATGATCAAATTCATAACTAAAGCATCTTTGACCTTCAACACAGTTGACCACCTGCTCCTCCTCAGCAAACTACACTCCCTTGGCCTCTGTGATTCTGCTTTAACCTGGTTCTCCTCCTACCTTTCTCAGCGCACTTTCAGTGTCACTTACAACTCCATCTCCTCTACTCCTTTTCCTCTCTCTGTTGGGGTACCTTAAGGCTCTGTCCTTGGGCCCCTCCTATTCTCCATACATATATAGTGACAAGCGCGCATCCTGACACAGTGTGTATTATACAGTGTGTGTAACCCTTAGTGGTTTGAACCCTATAGGTGTGATATTGAATAATAAATATCCAAAATAATTTATGTGAAAAAAACTTATTGAAGAATTTGTTATAGTTCTGCTAAATATTGAATTCCCATGCTCCAAACAATATTGTGAAAATAATATAGTAAAAATGTTGGTATAGTGACACCAGCCACAATGTTGCTAAAAAAACTTTTTGGTCAGCAACAATGTAGCATCCACTCATTACTCAAAATAATATTGTGAACATCATATGGTGAAATATAGTGGTATAGTGACACCAGCCACAATGTTGCAAAAAGACTCTTAGGTCAGCAACAATGTAGTATTCACTCCACACCTCAAAAATAGTGCTAGAAAAAAATGGTCTGTCAGTGAGAACTTCTTCCCCCTGAATATCCTGTGTAAGGATTTAAACAATAAAAAATATGTATTCAAACTCAGTCCTCATAGAAATATATATTATGCTGATGATGAAATAAATCTTCTACTGGAATACAGCGATGATCTTCCTATTCAGAAAATATAGTAGAAGAGGCCGCTTACCGGATCAGATGTATCTCTGGTTAGGGAGATCAAACAAGCTTGTTGCATTAGCCTGCCGGCTTCCCTGATTATCACCTGGATGTCAGTTGTAGGATCTTCATCCACTTTACCCAATCCACAGAACAGGTATCCTCTGTTTTTGGTATACAGGATTTCCACAACTCCAGAATGATTTTAAATCTTTGAATTATCCATATCCTCCTATTCTCGCTCTATACCTCTTCCCTGGGCCAGTTGATAACCTCCCATGGCTTCCAATACCACCTCTACACCTCTACACCCAAATCTATCTCTCCACTCCTCAACTCACCCCCTCGATCTCCTCACAGATCTCAAACTTACTGAATGACACCTTGGTATGGATGTCACACCACTTTCTCAAACTCAATCTTTCTAAAACTGAGCTTGTAATATTTCCTCCTACCTGGTCCCCCCCCCCCCCATACTGAGCTTGTAATATTTCCTCCCCCCCATGACCTTACCATTAAGATCAAAAGCACAACCGTTGATCCCTCCACACATGCCAGGGTGCTGGGTGTAATCCTTGACTCTGACCTCTCCTTCAGCCCCCACATCCAATCACTGGCTAAATCCTGCCGCCTTAACCTTTGCAACATCTCCAGAATTTGACCCTTCCTGACTAATGACACCACAAAGCAATTTATTCACTCCTTGATTATTTCCTGCCTTGACTACTGTAACTCTCGCCTTAATGGCCTACGCAGGCTATCATGACCTTCAGTCTATTATGAATGCAGCTGCTAGACTAATACACCTCACTAACCGATCCGTGAATGCTGCTCCTCTCTGCCAATCCCTTTACTGACTTCCCCTACCCCACCATATAAAATTCAAAATGCTAACCACAACATACAAGGCCATCCACAACATCGCCCCCAGCTACATCACCAACCTCATCTGCAGATATTGCCCAACTCGTCCCCTCGGCTCCTCCCAGGACCTCATGGCTCTCTAGCTCCCTTGTTACCTCCTCTCATGCTCATCTTCAGGACTTCTCCAGAGCCTCTCCCATCCTCTGGAATTCCTCTGGAATTCCCTGCCCCGGTATATCCGATCAGCCCCTAACCTCTCCACCTTTAGGAGATCCCTGAAAACTCACTTATTCGGGGAAGCCTATCCCACACCCACCTAACAACCCCATCAAATCATTCCCTGCATCTATTACCTTTTGTACCACCCCCCCCCCCCCTTTAGAATGTAAGCTCTACGACAGTGGCCATCAACCCTGTCCTCAGGGCCCACGAACAGGCCAGGTTTTATGTATTACCTTGGGGAGATGCAGACTAGAATACTGCAATCACTGAGCAGCAAATCACCTGTGATGCATTTCAGTTATCTTGCAAACCTGGCCTGTTGGTGGGCCCTGAGGACAGGGTTGATGACCACTGCTCCACGAGCAGGGCTCTCCTGTGCCTTCTGTATTGTACTGTAATTGTGCTGTCCCCCCTCTACATTGTAAAGCACTGCGTAAACTGTTGGCGCTATATAAATCGTGAATAATAATAATAATAATCTTTGTGCTGACAATCAATAATTTTTTGTCTTGGCCAATAGACTAAGATCTAAATGTACATGAAGTCTAAATTGATTGGAAAGTAAACTATGGTTCTTTGATTTTTTCTGAATCGACTGCTCTGATTGATTTGCACAATTATCGGATTACAATACCGAAATGTGTATGGCCACTATAAGGGCTTTGAATATCTTCAGTCTAATGAAGAACAAGCAAACTTCCAACTAGCCTGAACCATCATTTGTGTGATCCTCATGCCCTAAAATGATCTAAGAACAAACACACGTGGTCAGCGTAGCATTTTCTTTACTGATTCTTCTTTTGTAACCAGGATACTTTGTTTTATTGACAAGAAAATAATTCTATTCAATAGCCCCCGGAACAATACAGAACCTAATAAACCACAAAAAAATAATGCAAACAACAAAAATTAAACAAGTTACAGTGCTGACAGCTCAAGGCACTTCTCTCAGTAATAAATCACAAGGGAAATTGTGCTACTCTTGTGGATTTATTAAAAGGCAACATTTGCGCTGTCAGGCCTGTAACCCATGACATTAAAAATATATCAATCCATAGCTAAATGACAATATTCTTTGGAAACCATAATGGAATGATGGAAAAGATTATAGGTAGACTGACACTGTCCAATACCTTGTTACTCCAAATTAGTGAACAGATCTGTGAACTGCGATGAAGCTGTGATGAGTGCTGATCAGTCAATGAATCATAATGGATCACATGCAGTACATCACTGATTGTTCAAGACCTAAGATCAGTTCACTTATCCCTACATTAGATTCTTGTATTATATTTGACATATTCAAACACATACTCAAGTGATACATCACATTTTGCAAATTGATGTTTTTCACCTTTATTTGTAACCAGCTGTCAGTGGTGTGAAAAGCTATCTCCTTTCAAGACTTAAGGCCGGTACACACAATCATACAATACCAGATTGTGTGATTTTTGTTTAATCAGTACAGTTTTTGGCCGAAAATACAATACAGATACAATACAACACATTACATCGCTTCTGAATTTTAATTCTGTCGTACAAGAATTTTTGTAACTTTAGTAACCTCTTCATTTTCTATGCAAAAAAAAAAAAACGAACGACCATTCCTCCGATAATCTTCTCATTGTGTGCACCAGGCTTTAGAAGAACACGACAAATGAATTTAATACATTGTAAACAAGTTTGTGATGGGGATTATGTGATTTCTCAAAGCGCAGTAGTTAATAACAGAGACAGTACAGGTGAGGATAAATATGGATAATTATACTGCATTTGTCTCCAAGGAGCTCACCACAACATCTGGCACCACTTTCTTTTTTAATGCCAACGATCTCATTGTAATTCCAAATCACAGAATAACATGCTACACTAAAATATATGCATTTTTGTGAGAATAATAATATTAATAAAAGTAATAATAATAAAATAATATCAATTCTATTTTAGGTAGCCTGATCGACAGATTAGCAAGTATTTATGTCTATTACATTTCCATTGGCCTTATTTTCAAAATATTGTAGAAGGCAATGGTGTACAATACCCCCTATTGCAACCAAAGATGTAAGTGGTTACTATGGATTATCACACATCTTTGCTGTTACTGCCGTTGTATTAAGTATAAGGGCTTATTTTATAAAACAGTGCAAAGAGTGATGGTAGTAAGCAAAGTGCCCTTTTGCCATAACAACCAATCAGATTTCATTGATCTGAAGTCAGCTCAGTGAAAGATAAATTTTGACTTCTGAAACATTGGTTACTATGCTTTGTCCTTGATCTTATTCTAAAATCCTAATCTTAAATGGGCTTAAGGTGGCCATTACTGACCTGGATAATTTCTTCCAATTTGGAAAATTATTTGAGGCTGTTTGTGACCTCACTGCAGGTGATAAAAGATTTAAATATCTTGCTATTTATCAATTCTGGGGAGATACCTGTCTATCTATGGCCACTCTTAGCCAGTAATGTACTGAAAAGAGCAATTATAATAAGTAGCAGTCCTCTGAAACCAATCAGATTTTACTTTACATTAGTCACAAAGAGATGATTTGTGAATTGCTGCTATGAGTCGAGCACATCACAGTTGATCTTTGGCCTGCTTTATGGAATAAGCCCATTGATGCTGAACACTGCTCGGCATATGGAAAATCCTACACTGCAGAAGTTGCAATTCAACACCTGCTCCTCTATTTATTTGTCACAATGCAAAATCGTTCTCTCAGTATCATATGAAACAAGAAGAGGAACACACGTACACTGAAAGAAATTAACAGCACAATAGAAGAAGCAACAGCACATAAGACTAATGCCGCGTACACACGAGCGGACTTTACGGCAGACTTTGCCCGGCGGACTTTTCAACGTACTTTACGACGGACTTTCTGTATGAACGGACTTGCCTACACACAATCCACCAAAGTCTGTCGAATTTGTACGCGATGACGTACGACCGGACTAAAATAAGGAAGTTCATAGCCAGTAGCCAATAGCTGCCCTAGCGTGGCTTTTTGTCCGTCGAACTAGCATACAGACGAGCGGACTTTTCGACCGGACTCGAGTTTGACGGATAGATTTAAAACATGTTTCAAATCTAAGTCCGTCCAACTTTTGAGCAAACAAAGTCCGCTGGAGCCCACACACGACCGAATCGTCCGACGAAATCCCGTCCGCCGGGCAAAGTCTGCCGTAAAGTCCGCTCGTGTGTACGCGGCATAAGGCTGGGTTCACACACATGCGAATTGGATGTGTTTTTACCCGCATCCAATTCGCATAACATGTGAGTGTGACCGACTTTTAATGGAGCCGGTCCACACATGTCTGGGGTGGCTGCAGTGTGGTTTTAAAAAGGGTCCTGTGCGTTTTTGGGTCCGGAGCAGGTGCGAATTCAGGGAAAAATCTGCACCTGAATCGCCCCTGAACTGGTGAACAGAAACGCACAGGACACCGGACTGCAAACTGCACCGCAGATATGTGAACCCAGCCCCACAGGCATATTTATAAAGCAGTAAATTTGACATTCACAAAACATTCACTGCAGGGGAATCTTCCAGAATTGAAATTACAGTAATTGATTCACCACCAGCGAATCCTTGGTGAAATAGAGAAAATCACTGCTTTATAAATATGCCCCTTGTGCAAGGCAAAAGCCATTACAATACTGAACATCCACAATCGTATGTCGTATTACACAAGTCACAAGCTGAGAGGTGAGCCTATAAAACAATAAGCAAATACAAAGATGGAACTCAAAGCAAGTGAACCACTAACCACCGACTAAAGCCAACACAAGAAAAACATATGGACATGAGTAACATAATACCCAGTTATTGTTTTTACTAGTTCCACTTCCCTTTGTTTAGAAGATGAAATAGGAAATTATATTTACCAAGTCATAATTCTCCTTTAGTATAATTAAAAAGATAATGCATTAAAAGCGGTTTTGTTACGTGATGTGCAAGACTGTCTGAAATAGAATAAAAATCAGTTTCTTACCGGTTTTTGGTGTGGAATATACAGAGTCTGACCTGCGTGCTGCTAATCTGTGAGAACAAACAGTCAGGTAGAGTATTTGTCATCTGCTTCCTGCTTTTGCAGAATGTGATGCTAAGATTAGCGTATGAAAACACAGGGGGTTTATGAAGCCCTCTCACTGGCTCCTTCTCTGCATCTAATTGCCTATCGGCAAACCCTCTCCCTGCTGATGGTCCTCTAACAAATGCCTACCTGCTTTATTTCTTTTACAACCTGTTCAAAGTAGAATTCCCTTTTTCACATTTTATTTCCCCTTCCTTAGAAATTCTACTTTAGCTCTGAGAAATATAAAGAGAGGGTAATAAAACATTTAAAAATTCTCAGAAAGTGTAAGTAGCAACCAGGCTACAAGGACATCTATTATAGTTTTGACTGTATGTATACCCAAATAATGAACTTCTCTTATTCACTCCATTTTAGTCTGGTAAATACACCATTGAAAGCATTTTGTTTTAGCTGTTTGATACGTTTGAAAAAATACCTGTTGTGTAAACCTGAAATTTAGAGCTGTCCTGTGTCCTGTTCACTCTGCCTGTGTTATCTTAAGGAGTCTGATCGATCCTCCCAATTCTTTTCTTGGACTACATAACAACCCCCTGTGTTGTGCAGCTGAGGCGAGGGGAGGGATTTTGTAGTTTAGCAAACAACAACTGAGCAGGGGTAACACAATGTGGGTTATTTATGAAAGGCAAATCTACTTTGCACTACAAGTGCAAACTACAAGTGCAAAGTGCACTTGAAATTGCACTGAAAGTGCACTTGGAAGTGCAGTCGCTGTAGATCCGAGGGGGACATGCAAGGAAAATAAAAAACAGCATTTTAGCTTGCACATGATTGGATGATAAAATCAGCAGAGCTTCCCCTCATTTCAGATCTTCCCCTTATATTTACAGCGACTGCACTTCCAAGTGCACTTTCAGTGCAATTTCAAGTGCACTTTGCACTTGTAGTTTGCACTAGTAGTGCAAAGTGGATTTGCCTTTTGTAAATAACCCCCAATGTCTTGCAATTTCAGTACAGCATCATGCACTCTGACACACTTGGACTGAAGGGGGAATATTTATTGAAAATGTATACACTACTCCAACAGTATAAAGGGCAATAAACAGTAATAATTGCTCAACAAATAGGTAAAACAATGGCAATTAAGATATGATTGCTGACAAATAAGTGAAATAGAGAGTAGTCCCTAAACACTATGCTAGGGGTAATCCTGCCTAAAGGAAGAAGAACAATAATAGCAGTTTGGCAGTCTATATTAACCCCTGTCCCCACTGGTCAGCATGTTGGGGGCCCAAGTCTGATGTTGGAATACTTAGGATAAAATTTCTCCAAACACTGGTAAAGGCACCTGCACTGTGACCCACACGTGCAGTGCTGTTATTTTTATCAGGGTGTACTGGGGCTGGCCATGGCCCCATTATCTCCCTTAATGTCCTTGCATCTCCCTGAGCCCAGGAACAAGCCACTTCCCTTTCCTTTCCCCAGAACTTTAATGACTGTGGCATCTGTAGTTCCTCTGCTCAATCAACAAAGCAGGCTTAGTCTGTATGGAACTACCTTTCCCACAATCCCAGCATTTACAGCAGTTTAAGCAGTACACATCCTCTTCCTCTGAGTGGTGGGTGGTCTTCACAGGCTACACAAAGCCCTGAAAAAAGTCTCCAGTAACATCTGTGCATGTCCCTCTGTAAACATGGGCAAGGACAGCAGCAGAAACAATAAAATTGACAGCCAAATCCATGCAGCCCCTCCTCTCTGCCAGTGTTGCAGACCGGGCTACGTCAGTATTTGCATAATAGAGCATCTTGAGGTTGATTTACTAAAACTGGAGAGTGAAAAATCTAGTGCAGCTGTGCATGGTAGCCAATCAGCTTCTAACTTCAGCTTGTTCACTCAAGCTTTGACAAAAAAAAAACTGAAAGCTGATTGGTTTCTATGCAGAGCTGCACCAGATTTTGCATTTCTCCATCTCCAGTTTTAGTAAATCAACCCCTCTGTGTCATCACTAAGTAGATTTCTCTCCATCAGTGGTGGCCTCTCATGCAGGCCCCCCCCCCCCCCCCATCCATGTGTAGCACCCTCTAGGTATTTACTAGAGGTGAGATTTTTGGTGAGTACAGGTACATTTAGGCAGGCCTAGCTAGAAGCTAGGCCTGTTTGTTTTGATCTGTGTGTTTGGAGTGGCTTAGAGTAGACTGGTGACTTACAGACAGCATCACTTCACTGCCACCTCCCTTTTCCTTTTAGAGGATTCTAGAAGAGAGGCGGGGAAGTGGGGAGGAGCTGTCTGGGATGTCTCGGGGAGCCCTGACCATTCCCCAATTAGGATTGGCAGGGGGCAGCCCTCCTTGAAATACCTGGAGTCAGCCCAGCTGGGGAGGAGTTGTCGGGTAGAAGAACTGAGGATGGAGTGCTAGGCTGTCGGGGCCTTTGAGGGCGCTCCCCATTCTGGGTGGGGTGACCTTGAGCCTGGGACTCGGGTGCAGGACGGATCCCTTCAATAATGCATTAAGGATCTGAACAGGAGGCACAGGGAGGAGTCAGAGAGAGGACAGCGGGAGCTAGTACTGCCGGGAAAGTCTTCAGGAGGACACCGCCGGTGTGTGCAGCCAGGAGGGCTGGTGAGTGACATGTGCTATCGGGAGGACTGGAGAGGCATTCCAGAGAGAAGTGGGAGGAAACAGTCAGAGCTGGGTGTGGAGTTAGTAAGGATTGCAATGTCATGGGTAGTGAGGTCGGGCAGCTGCAGCCAGGAGGGCTGGCAGGGCCTGAAGCGGGATTACTGGGAGCAGTAGTCCACCATAGAACAGCTAGCACTAAAGACTTTCTGTTTTTGCTACACTAAAAGGGACCCGCAGTCCCTGCCTACAGATGGAAATTTTCCAGGGCTTGATTGAGTCATTGTTGGGCCTAACCATGTGCTAGCTGTACCTGGAAGTGAAGTATTGTGCAGGAGAGAGAGAGAGAGAAACAGTCTGTAAGCAAGTGTTGTGCTGGAGGAGACTGGAGCTGTAAAGTGTATATAATTGTCCCAACTGATTGAGATACCATCAACCAACTGTTTGTTCTACTGGGCATCCCATATATTCCCATTCCTATCCAAGTTCAAATCCCTCAATAAAAATACAAAAACAAGCACATGGACTGTTCATTGTCTCTAAGGTGATTGGGAAGTTAATGCCGGGCTGGGCATGGTGACCACTTTCAGCAGCCCCTACGGTGGTACCGCTGCACATGCATCTGGCCCCCTAAACTACATGCGGGGGCACTGGATGCATGAATTTTAATGGGGGTTTTTTTAAGCACATGATTAGAGCTTGAGGCTCTAATTGGCTTAAAAAAAGGGTGGGCATGGGGCGCAGAGCACTGCACCCCCCGAGCCCACCCACTTGTGTAGCAAATTAATATTTGCTATTGTCTTCCTGATTCTCCTCCCAGCCAATCAGAGAGCAGTTCCTGGGACCTGACTGGCCATGGAGTCTTAGGACTTCCGGCCAATTGGGTCTTAGACAGGATCCACTTCCAGTTCGGTCTGGAGGAGAAGCGATGGCCCCCGGAGTGAGAAGCTGCAGCCCGGATCCATGTCTGCCTCCTTCCTAAGGTAAGGAGGCCTCTGATCGCTTCCGCATTCCCGTCCGTCCCCTGCGCGGGGGGGTCGCCGAATTTCCGTCCATCTCTCATGGGGGGGGGGTTGATGTTGGTTTGCTGGAACAGGTGCATCCGAGCTACTACCTCCTGTGCAATGCCTGGTGAGCCTCAAGAACACAGCACTCAGCCTATGAAGTCTCTGTAAACCTCCATATAGTCCATGCAAAAAAGGAGAAAGGCTGGTGCTATGAAAGTCAGCTAAAACATTGTTTTATTATTGCATATGAACAGCGGTCAAAAAGAAAGCCAAAGCATTTTGGCCTCCACTGCTCTACATCCTATCCTGGTGACACAGTAGGACGTGGGAACAAATTTAAAAGCAAGGAAAAAGAACCTCTTAGACACTTGTCACCAGAACAGGTGTCCCCATTGGAAGATTCCCCGTCTGCTTCCTGTTCCAGTGATAACCATAAAAGTTTGTATTTCCAATTACTTTCTCTCCTAGGGACAGTGGTCATCTGGACAAATAAGCTAAATCTCCCAAGAGGGGCACGGACAGTAATAAAAAGTCTGCTACTACACCTGGAATAAAAATGTTAACTGTAGATACACTTAATCCCTCCTGAACAAATTCATGCAGATTTGTCCAATCAGTACATAATTAAGCAATTAATGAATTATGATTGCCAAGTTTCCCAAAACACACACTTTTGTGTAGATCAGAAATTCTGCATGCAGGTATTTATGGGAAAAGCAATAATGTGGCCATTGTATCATTCAATCACCCCTTCCCTATCTGTAAATATTATTGGCCAACTCGGCATCCCAACAGTGCCCTGTATGCCCCGTACACACGGTCGGATTTTCCGAAGGAAAATGTGTGATAGGACCTTGTTGTCGGAAATTCCGACCGTGTGTAGGCTCCATCACACATTTTCCATCAGAATTTCAGACACACAAAGTTTGAGAGCTTGCTATAAAATTTTCCGACAACAAAATCCGTTGTCGGAAATTCCGATCGTGTGTACACAAATCCGACGCACAAAGTGCCACGCATGCTCAGAATAAATTAAGGGACGAAAGCTATTGGCTACTGCCCTGTTTCTAGTCCCGACGTACGTGTTTTACGCCACCGCGTTCAGAACGATCGGATTTTCCGACAACTTTGTGTGACCGTGTGTATGCAAGACAAGTTTGAGCCAACATCCGTCGGAAAAAATCCATGGATTTTGTTGTCGGAATGTCCGATCAATGTCTGACTGTGTGTACAGGGCATTAGTGCCTGTGCTACCAGGTATGCTTGCATGTTGTCCATGCATTGTCTTCTCCAATATGGCAGCTGGCCTATAGCTACGCTGTGTGGCCATTCTAAACAGTGGTCATTTCCTAAGCAACTTACAATTAGGACAGAAGTTTTATAATTAACGGGGCAGTAGCCAATAGCTTTCATCTCTTTATTTATTCTGAGTATGTGTGGCACTTTGTGCGTCGGATTTGTGTACACATGATCGGAAATTCCGACAACGGATTTTGTTGTCAGAAAATTTTATAGCCTGCTCTCAAACTTTGTGTGTCGGAAAATCCGATGGAAAATGTGTGATTGAGCCTACACACGGTCGGAATTTCCAACAACAAGGTCCTATCACACATTTTCCATCGGAAAATCCGACCGTGTGTACAGGGCATTAGGGAGGGATGGGGAAGTAAATGGGAGTGAGGGAGGGAAAAGGGCAGAGAACTGGTCTGTTATTTTACACAATGCTAAGCACTGCTACCGTGCTGGGAGAGGGAACACTTACCACGGGTTTGCAGGGCATTGTTCCAGGCAGCAGGCAGACAGAAGGAACCTGCGACTCTCAGCTAATACAGCTTATCAAGGGCTGAGGCTTTGACAGACAGGCAGAGCTCAGAGGAAAGTGGAAGTTCAGGTGGCTAAATGTCCCTCTCTCACATTTTCATTCGATTTTCCTTCATTGATGAAAATTGGAATTGATTTTCATCATAGTTTTCGCCAATTGACTTATTTCTAATTTTATTTACATTTAGACCTACTGCCCCGTTTATAGTCCCGACGTACGTGTTTTACGTCACCGCGTTCAGAATGATCGGATTTTCCGACAACTTTGTGTGACCGTGTGTATGCAAGACAAAAAACCCTAGGATTTTGTTGTCGGAATGTTCGATCAATGTCCGACCATGTGTACGGGGCATACGTGTTATTCGATTTTTACTCCAGGAGTTTGAAAATTCTAGAGAAATACTTAAATAATGCATTACAATTTAACTAAACTAGATTTTAGTCTAATGAAATGTAACAGGGATTTTAGTCTACTAAAATGTACTGTATATTTTAGTCTACTAAAACGAAAACAATTCAGATGACTAAAATACCACTAAAACTAAAATGGCATTTTAGTCAAAGACTATGACTAAAACAAAATCGAAATTTGATGTCACTATTAACACTGATGATTGGGCTCATGCAGGAATCAGAATATTCAGCCTTTAGCTATTTTAACTCTGCAGGCTGTCCACATTTAGGCGATCCCTAAATACTCATCAATACAGGGAAGCCTAACAACTGAACTTTTCTTTCATCAACATCCCCACACAGTTATTACCTTTTGTACCGCTCTCCCCTTCTGTTAGATTGTAAGTTCTCACAAACAGGGCCCTCCTAACCCTCTTGTCTTGAATTGTACAGTACTGTACCTGTACTGTCTCTCTTTATATTGTAAAGAGCAGCGCTAACTGTTGGCACTCTATAAAATCCTGTATGAGATAACAATAATCTTTGTTTTAATTCTGCAGTTCTGGAAGTACAGATTGGCCCAGGGGCTAAAAGAAACAATATGCATACATTGACTCACTAATGTACAATAAGTATACCCCTTATTTTTTGAATTTGTGATAAAAGTGAGGCACGCAACAGATATATTCTTTGCTCTAATTCATCCCAAAGAGGTTTTATCGGGTTGAGGTGCAGGCCAGTAAAGTTCCTCCACCCCAAACTCGCTCATCCATGTCTTTATGGACTTTGCTTATTGCACTGGTGTGCAGTCATGTTGTAACAGGAATGGGCCATCACCAAACTGTTCCCACAAAGTTGAAAACATGAAATTGTCCAAAATGTCTTGGTATGCTGACGCCTTAAGGAGTTCCCTTCACTGGTACTAAGGGGCCAAGTCCAACCCCTGAAGAACAACCCCACACCATAATCCCCCCTCCACCAAATGATTAGGCCAGTGCACAAAACCAGGTCCATAAAGACATGGATGAGCGAGTTTGGGGTGGAGGATCTTGACTGGCCTGCACTCGCAATCCCATGAATAAGTCTAATCTATGACGGAACATGTCGGGGGCGTGGCTGTAAGGTGTGACGAGCAACGCTGTGAGCCGCACTTGAGGAAGGAGAGGTCTGGTCGTACGGCGCACCACGAAGGGGGGTGGAAGAGACCGTGAGTCCTGTCATTAGCACACCTCGGGTCCGCCGTGACCATTTATTGTTTTGATTGCATCCACTGGATTTGAAGCTGCTGTGAACTTCACTGGTTTTTTACTGCTGTTATATATCTTGTAAAATGTGAGTGCTTTTACGGAAGATTGTAGTGGTTTTAAAATAAATTTGCCGTGCTGATTTACGCTATGTGAGTTCTTCATATTCCTTTACATGTGGATGAATCTTAAACATCGTGGAATAACTACATATTCGATCACTCTGGAGTGTGATTCATAAGCGTTTTTTTGCCGTGCATGAAAGTGCTGGCAAAAATATTTGGTGAGTGAGATTCTATTGGGGGTGGATTCACGTTTTCACGTTGGTGAGGTGGAAGACGTTTGGAGTTCAACACTAACAAGATCACTGCACTATTGAAGATCTATGTGGATTTTTTTGTCACAGATTAAATCACGCATTTTTTGTCACAAAAGATTTAAGGACTGATGTTTCATATATATATTCTTATATATATATATTTTTGTGCACTTTTATTTGTTTATTTTGATATGTCACATTAATTGGTGACTCTTTTTCACTTGATTTGCTTATTAATTATTCGTTTGGCACAATTTTCACTGTCACCTAGAAGTAATTTGCGTTTTGCTTTATTACGTTATTCAGCTTATTTAGGTATTTATGCACTTATGTGTAGTTATCATTTGGTGGTATGTTAACACATATGCAGTTATTGCACTATTGAGCTTATGAGCGCCTCTTGTTTGCTCTTGTGTATCTAGGAGTAGGTTCCTGTGGGTGCTTGATACATGAGATCAGATAATATAATTTAGTCTTGGTGTCAATTAAAGGGGCAGCTCGGCTTATATACATTATTCATTTCTTTTCATTAAGTTTTGATTTCTTTTTGCACAGTGAGTGAGTCATTCACTGGATCTCACTCTTTACTATTTTGCACTCCATCCATTAGCGCAGTGGGGGTGGTTTTGAATTAAGGGCGGTTCACTGATTCAGAGTACCCATTTATAGTTTAAAATCTCCTTTAGACCTACCAACAACTATGTAGTGCAAGGGCCTTCCTAACTGAATACAAAGTGAATGAATAGACTATTTCTCTACTCGATGCTCATCCCTCTACCCGATGCTCATCCCTCAGACAGGGACACAAGAACAATAATAGCACTTCTTCAGTAGAATGGAGAAGGCATCGTATCAGATTTGGTTGCTGTGTGTGCACTGGAGAATTCACTTCATATTGCCACCTGGACAGGGTTCGAGGAACTAAATACAATTGGATATTGGTCCCATCTCTGAGGAGATTTGGGACGATGTCCTCCAGTCCCCATCCAGGGTGTCTTTCTCCATCACACAGACTGACCCAGATTTTAATTCTCCATAGGGTCTATAGAACTCCGCAGTTTCTCTGTGCAATTGGACTGAAATCTAATCCAGCCTGTGCTAGATGCGGTAACACAGGTACATTAATACATCTTTTGTGGTGATGTCCAAAACTTCAAAGATACTGGGTGGAGGTGATTGGTATCCTAAATAGGGTATTGGATATTAATATTCCAGTTGAACCGCTTATATGTATATTGGGTTACTGTGATACCTCTATCTATACCTCCCCTATTGGTAATACTATAAGGTGTGCACTTTTTGTTGCCCGTAGACAGATTGCTCTTAAGTGGACCTCTCCACATCCACCGACTGTGTTCGATTGGAGTGTAGATCTCAATAGGTTTATTCTTTTTGAAAAGCATACATATTCCCTAAGGAACTCCATGAGTAAGTTTGATGTTATCTGGTCTAGATGGCTGCAATCTATGACTTAGGTATCATGTCAACCAATGTGTACTGTGTATTATGTAATGCTGGATATTGTTATTCTTTTTTTTTTTCTGTGTCATATATACTCCGAGTAAGTGTGGAGGGGAAGGGGGGGGGCTGGCGGGGCTTGTTGAAGGGAAGTGGTTTGGGGTTTATTTATTTATTTATTTATTTTCTGGGGGGGTTTGGTTTGGTGTGATTTCTATTTTTGTGGTTTTATCTGTATTGTGTCAATGTCGTTTGATTTGATTCAAAAAAATACAATTGGTTTGAGTTACCCTATGCTGTTACAAAATGTACAGTAGTTTTGTGAAATATAAATGTTGTCTGACTTAATGTCAGCATTTCTGGAATCTGCATGCTTAAATTTGTTCAATAAACTTCTTTCTGATAAAAAAAAAAAATGTTGTATGACTTCTTTCATTTGAACAGTTAAAGGTTATGTTAAAGGTAGGTGATTATTTTTGACAAGCTCTAACCTTGTTTTCATGTTGAGATTAGCGTAATCCCTGAGATGTGGGTCTCTTGACACCCACTGCTGTCTCCAGGCTCATTGTCATGGCATTAATACCTGAGCAGGTGAACTGAGTATTTGACTGTCTAACATCAATTGAGATTGTGTGACAAAATGCCATACCTTCTTTCTTACATAAAGGGCAACTATCAAAAACTATCTTTAAAAATATATGAATATTACTTTATAAATTTAAAGGGTATTTCCACTTTTGCAGACAAATTGGGATAATGTCTATGATCTATATATTTTACATATAACCTCCAGCATTTTTAATTGCATCTTTCCCTCCATGATCCTAGCACTATCTGCCTTTGCTTCAGCTCAAAACATGTTGGGAGGCAAAAGTGGAAAGTTTGCATGAGGATGATTAATGTGAGGTATTAGACACTTGCAAACTGGCCTTCACTACATTGTCTGATAGACTTAATTAGTTCTATATTTTGGACATGTCCTACGTAACCCCAGCTGTCTAAAGTTCAACCCAATCATAGTTCACAATGTCTTAAATGCTCTAGTGCCACCGACACTTTTTATCATCCTCTGTGGCACTGCCCTACGATAAAAGACATTTGGAAGCAAATATTCCAGTTTTTACATGATAGAATGGGTTCCCTGATATCCCTGGACCCCAAAAAATGTCTGTTGGGTCTCTTCACAGGTTCTGAAATTGACAAATTCACAACAGTTTTCTTACATAAGTCTCTATTCACAGAGCGTAAATTGCTAGCATGCACATGAATCCAAGCTCTCCCCCTACCATTGAGCTTAAGTCGTTTATTTATGAACACAGAGGTTGCCCTTCCAAATACCAAAAGGTTTGGGATCAATGGCTACAACACCCCGATACTTGTACTTCCCAATCTAAGCTTACATCGGGTACTCTATGCACAGAGCAACCAATTTACCTGTCCTCTATGTAACCCTTTCAGGCACATGTTGCAGATTGACCATACTATGTTATATTCTCCGACTGGGTCGCGAGGTCTGGATCTCCACCTTCATTCTATGTTATCCACTTTCACTGGCCTCAAAATGATCTTCACTGTACATCACTCCATTTCAATAAGCTTTGCTATTGTCTCTCCAATTTTCACATATACAACAATGTTTTCTATATGGCATGTATGATATCTTTTGAACACTATGTACATATTTATATATGTTACAAGACTGATATAACTTATTTGGTGAATAAACTTTTTTTTCAACACGAAAAATTGTATCATACCCTTTTTAATGCTCTTTGCAGGAAACTCCAGCAAGAAAAAAATCCTACTAGTGCTCTTTGTTTATAAGGGAGAGCTGTGTAATTAAAATTTTTCAGTCAAATTAGGATAACGCCTACTTTATATCTGTTACACGTTCCTGTTCACAAAAAGAATAATGTAAAATATTAAGATATATTAACATAAAGAACTGCTGCTTATGTTTTTACTTGAGGGGGCTGGGGAGTTTATAATAATTAACCCTTTTTTTTTTTTACTGTGCTGGAAATTCTGATCTGATCAGTTGTAAACTAGATTTGAACATTGTTTGTCCCAACAGGGTTAAATTTTTGCAAGCTTGGCTTTTTTGTTGTATGTTGACTGTTGTAAGAGAGGGAGCTCAACCTATCCCTAAGCTTTGCTGTTGGGACGACAGATCACACTGAACTTATTGAGAAATGTTTGTAGTCAGCCATGATGCCTTCTCCTAGGAAACATTGTAAAGGTAAGAAATATGTTAAATTGTCTTAGGTGTGCCATGTAATTAGCAATACATAACATTGAGTTGGGTTTTCTCAAATTGAACTGCAAAAGTGGAAATATACTTTAAGCCACATTTATTTTTAAACCTTTCTTGTCTATGTATACCTCTTTTGGGAAGCCATATAGCATACACAGTCAGTGTTGCCTGAACAGGAATACCATTAGATCCAAAACCATTAGGATAGATTGGCCTGGATGCCTGCTTGGACCCTGTCCTTACGGTAATATACAAGCTTTAGTCCCATGAGCCTCAAGCCTGCCCGGTATCATTTGACTGCAGCCATGCTTGTCACTCATAGCTCCAAAGAAAGTAGCACGGCTGTCCTGTCTGCAGGGTTTAATGCTCTGAAATAGCAGCATATGTAAGAGGGGCTTATGATTGGCCAGATGTTAATGCCAGAATGTAGCATTCCCGCCCCGCTTCTTCTTAGATAGAATACCCAGCTACATTTCTTTGTAGCTACCATCTTGGATACATGTCTCCTTGGCAAAGGCCTGCTCACGACATCACCAACCAGAGGCCTTAATATTCAGAATAAAGGAATGTCCACACACAGATGCACAATCAGCATTTTACTGCAACTTCCTAAATTCCTTAACATACTAATCAGAATCTTCGGCGCAGAACGCCTAATTCAAAGTTAAACATTCTATAGCAGTCACAATGCATATTTTAATTAGGCCATCTTCCTCTCCTCCTTGGGAGTACCATAGTATTGGCTCCTTTCATATACTAAGTCCACAGCACTAAGCTTCCATCACCTTGTCACAGGGCCCGCAGCTGAGGATCAGGGGGCAAGGTGTTTCCTTTTGTAAACCTGTAGGCAAGTGCAGTTTATCCTCCCCACTGTAGGTGGTGCTGTTTTGCTGGCCACTGTACAGTGGTAATGGAGTATTAGAGGAGCTTTGTTCCTCTGAAGACTCCGTAGGTGTCATCAGGAAGGCAGCTGTCTGATCGGACACTGCAACACTGGATGACCTCCACAGCCATCTTTAGTGAGGGAAATGCTAATAAATAGCATAGTCCCACTGCAGTTGGTGTGCATTTGCAAAGTATATAGAGTTGTGACAAGATCCAGGCTGGTTAGGGACAGTGTATTTAGTGCTAGGGAGAGGTTCTTGTGGAGGAGGGACAGAACAAGGATTACGCAACTGGCTCCGCTACCTGGGGACTCTAGAGCTGGAACAAAGATCTTTCTAATGGTCTGCTAAGTACGCCTGCACTGCTGCTCTGCCTTTTAGCCACCACCTTCATTCAGATGCTGCTTCGGGAACATAAGCATGATTAAAGTTGCACCTTAAGTGCTGGGACTGTGTTAAAGTACCGCCAACATTGATGAGAACTGTTGTACCTGAGTCGCCTGTGTTTTCAAGACTCTGATACCATATTCTGTGGGACTGTTTAGTAAGCAGGCTGCCACTGCCCTCTACTGTACGCGTTAATTGTTACTTCTAATTAACCAAATAATAACGGTGCCACTTTACTAGGTCTCTGTGTTCTTTTTTTTTTTTGGAAAAATTAATTTTATTGAATATTATTAATTTTGACAGAACAGCAAAAAATGGTGACAGTACAATAAAGGGTCACCTTCAGTTGGCCACGCAGTGCTTGACAACAAAACAAGTGGTAGGTACTGTATACTAGAAAATAAAGATCTACTACCTACACAATAAACCAACCTAACGCAATATTCAGAACCTCCATTTGCCACATTGGAGTACCATAGGAGGTAAATTCCTAAACAGCTCCTTGTAGGTTGTCAATAAAGTTTTTGACAACAAGTCGTCATGTAATAAACTTTCCAAGACCGAAGGCTGAGTCTCCACCGCCAAGGCACGGAATTGTGATTGGTAAGCACACTGTATTTGGAGGTAAAGAAAAAAATACTGGTTTGGGAGGTTATACTTGGCTTTCAATTGGTCAAAGGTGAGTAGGTTCCCCTCATGTACGATATCACCCACTTTTTTGATTACCTTTGTTACCCACACCCCATGGATCTGGCAATTCATAGAAATGAGGAAGACAAGGGTTCATCCACAACGGAGCAGAGGGCGAGATGCCTTTGAAATCGGGTTACATTAACTTTTGGGAGGTTGCCCAGGCCCTAATGGTGGCTTTCATTTATCTTGTCAATGAAAGGACAGATTTTCTCCCTCTAAATAGTGCCAATTGCAGGCTCTCATTCGAGCCCAGGATAGCTGCTTTCAACACCGTAGCTAAATCACCATTGTCCCCTAAGAGCCAGCGGCGTGCAAACACCATTAGGCCTGCAAGATAGTATTTATGTCAATCGGGTAATGCAAGACCTCCCTGTCCTCAAGGTTCCTGCAACACCTTCAGTCCTATATGAAGAAATAAACTAATAAGTCCATCTAATTTCTTAAAATAGGACTTAGGAACCCATATTGGATCGTGACATAAAAAATAAAGGATAACCAGGAGTATTTTCATCCTAATGAGATTTATTTTGCCTATTAAAAATAATGAGAGATTTTTCCAGGCCTGTATTCTTTGCTTTAAAAGTGTAATCAAGGGACTTAGATTTAGGGTCATGTAGCCTGCTACATTTGCAGTAATGTGGACCCTGAGATAGGTTAATTTTGACACCCATTGTAAGGGGAGCACTGGTTCTGCCATCGCTTTAGCTCCTGAATCCAGGGGCAGAATAGAGGATTTAGTCCAGTTTCAAACCAGAATAAGTTGCAAACGCATTCAGAACACGTAGCGGCGCCTGCATGGAAGGCCCCGGGTCACTAAGGAAAAGAATGAGGTCATCAGGGTACAACGCAGGACATTCCCTGATTGTTTCCATCTGAAGTGCGCTCACTTCAGGAGACGATCGAAGCGCTATGGCCAGGGGTTCCATCATTAAGGGAAAAAGGAATTGTGAAAGTGGACACCCATGCCTCCTTCCTCTGCCAATGGGAAAAAAGGGGAAACAGAGAATCCAAGTCTGATCGTCACCTGAGGAGTACTGTACTGTACTCACACATCTCCGGAGTGGCCCTGTGCCTCTTCTGGTCCATTTCAGGTACGAATTTACTGGGTTAGTAAGCAAATCCCCACCAGCAGTTTTAATAGCAGGAATGGTGGAGCCGACTTAATGCTTGGCCACCAGCATGGCTAATGCCGCGTATACACGAGCAGACTTTTTGACAGACTAGGTCCGGCGGACCGGACTCCGTCCGACAATCCGACCGTGTGTGGGCTCCAGCGGACTTTTTTTTCCCAAAAGTCTGACAGTCCTAAAAATAAAACATGTTTCAAATCTTTCTGACGGACTGGAGTCCGGTTGAAAAGTCCGCTCGTCTGTATGCTAGTCCGATGGACAAAAACCAACGCTAGGGCAGCTATTGGCTACTGGCTATGAACTTCCTTATTTTAGTCCGTCATCACTTACGAATCCGTCGGACTTTGGTTGATCGTGTGTAGGCAAGTCCGTTCATTCAAAAGTCCGTTGAAAAGTCTGCCACACCTAGTTTGTCGAAAAGTCCGCCCGTGTGTCCGCGGCATTAGAGTTTGCCATTTTTGTAGCCTTTGTAAAAAGATACTCAGCCTTGTGTCTACATTCAGTGTGTTCCCAGGTAGGGATAGGCAAACACCCCCGGTTCAGTTCGCACCAGTGGCGGCCAGTGGAAAAAAAAATTTTTATTCAAAAGATTTTCTTTATTTAAAAGATATATTGCGTTGCTGACATCACAGGCTGAGCAGAAAGTTAGGTAAATGAGCAGCACGGCCGCGGTGAAGCCAGCCATCTGATTGTGTGGTGACGTCAGGTCTCGTGACTCCTGTCCAACGCGGCGTTTCTCCGTATGGGGCTTCTGCTGGGAAAAGAGGCAGCCTCCTTTTACACACACAGATCCACGTCCCTGCTCTGTGATGAGCAATCGCGGGTGCCCGGCGGACATCGCGGCCGATGGGCATGCGCATCGGGTCCCCAGTGATGCAGCGAGCGCGTGCGTGCGCCGCCGGTGCCGCTTACTCTCCACAATGCCAGGAAGCCAAGGACGTAATATGACGCCCGCCCGGGGGGACGAAGGGTTCCTGCTGCCGTCATTTTACTATACGGCGGTAGGGAACTGGTTAAAGTGATTGTAAGGGTTCGTTTTAAAAATAAATAAATAAAAATAACAAACATATCACACTTACCTTCACTGTGCAGCTCCCCGAACCTGCTCTTCTGGGGTCCCCCAGCGGCTCCTCCCCGCAACAGATAACCCCCTCGGGGAAGCGCTTCCCCAAAGGGGTTACCTTGCGGGTGCGCTCCTGAGTCCAGCATTCGCTGTCCATAGCCGCCGAATGTATGACTCGGCCCCGCCCCCGCGTCATTGGATTTGATTGACAGCAGCGGGAGCCAATGGCTGCGCTGCTATCAATCTATCCAATCAAGAGCCGAGAACCCCAGGCAGAGAGACAGTGTGTCCCCAGCGGGTCAAGTTCCAGGGCTCGGGTAAGTAAAACGGGGGGCTGGGGGGCCGGTCACTGCCTGGTGTTTTTCACCTTAATGCATAGGATGCATTAAGGTGAAAAAAAAAACACGAAGGTTTACAACCCCTTTAAGTAATTCTTGCCTCAACTTGTGACTGAAAAAAAGTGCGATAGTAGACTAATAAGCTCTTCAAACTTCCTCAGCTAAGGGTGATATATAAAAGTTTCTTGTTTCCTGGCTTTGGATTTCCCCAGAATGTGCTTGTGTCACTCTGACTGATTATCCAGGAAGAAAGAAACTTTTGTATATCACCCAAAACTGAGGAATGTGATCTACAAAACACTTCTTTTTGGTGAAATAAAGCTTACATCATTGATCATTCACTATGCCTCTGGTCCATCCTTAGACACTCCACAATCCTATTACACAGCCAACTAGGTGCCTCTGCTGTTGAAACATTGACAGTTTTTTGACCTCCTTGTGTTTGAAGCAGGGTATACACAGACTGAAAATTGTCTGCTTCAGCAGGAACTGGCTGACTTTTGGTCTGTGTGAATCGCTGACTGTTCAGCAGAAGCAAGTCTAACAACTGGCTTCTGTCAAATGATCATGCTGGAAAACCAGCATTCGATCAGCGCTTTCAGCCAATTCAAGCACTTTTCAGACCCTTTGTCAGAATACAATAGCTCAGCGGGAGAGATCCCTGCATCACACAGCGTTTGTTTTCATGTAGGGCTCTGTAAGTGTAGTGCACCCCACGTAGGAACCACAAATGAAATGGGATCCCCCACCCTGCACAGCCAGGCACACCAAATTTTCACAGGCTCCCAGAGTCAGAAAACAGTCCAGTGCTCGTTTTTGTACTTTTACTGAAGGGATAAAACTTGGTGGGGAGTAGGGATATTATGGGATGCCCACTTGACTTTAGAACAATTTTAGGGACAACTTTCCCATATACAGTCTATATACACTCCTCTGCTTCCTCCAACACACTTTCTTGCAGATATCCCAGTTGGCACACTGATAGGTAATCCCACAAAAAGGTAACATTCAGATTTTAAAGCAAAAGCACTTTACAGGCAGGGACCCCAGGCCCCTTTGGTGATGTAACAAAATCCAGTGTCTGGCTTACATCCCAGTGGCTACTGATACCGGCTCCATCTCTTCAGGCACTGCCAGCCTGCCTGGCTGCAGCTGCCCCTTTCACCAGCCCACCTGGCTACTTCTCCTCAGTCCACCCAGACTGACACTACAGTCCTCCCAGACTGCACTCTCACCAGCACCCGACCCCCAGGCCCGAGGTCACCTCCCCCCTCCAGACTAGGGGGCACCCTCGAGGGTCACCGGCAGCCTCCTCAGCACTCCATCTTCATCTTCCACCCAACTGCCCCTGCTGGCATGACCCAAGTGTATTTAAGAGGTGCCCGCCCCCTGCCAGCCCACTTGCTGGGAATTGGCTGGGGCCCTCCCCAATACTTTATCCAGCTCCTTCTAGATTCCACCCTCTACTTCGGAAGCTTCTCCAAGGTTCTAGAGAGCAGGGGGAGTTACTAGAGGTCCTGCTTGATGAGCCATGCAGCCTCCTTGAGTCACTCATCCCTCACCCAGATTCAGCCCAGGCCTGGCTCTCATCCGGGCCAATTTACCTACACTATCCACTAACTATGTACAACCTAATCTAGCACACTGGAGGGTGCTACACTCGTTTTTGTTTTTGTTTAACCCCTTGTTGAACGAAAAAAAAACTGAAGCTTAAGCATCACTCCAGATTGTTCTTTGCCCACAGGGCACATTTTCAGAAAGCTATAGGGGTCATAAGGAAATAACTATATATATATAAAAAAAAAAAATTTGAGTTTTAGAAAACATACAAAAACATACAGGATAGGTGTGTGAGGGTCATATCAAGTTGTTAACCACTTCACGCAAATCGCCGTACCCGTACGTCGGTACTTTGACGCTAAATACCGGGGTTATGGCAGCAGCGGCGTGCATGTCTCTTTAGGAAAAAAGTGGTCTCCGCTGCGGATTTGCAGCGAGATCACTTTTATCGGCGTCGGAAGAGGTGCCTCCCACCATGCTCTGGTCGTCTCCGCCGCTTACCGGACCCGAAGCGATGTCAAATGTCACTTTCGCACACAGCTCTTAACCACTTGCCGCCTGCCGCATGCCGATGTACGTCGGCACAAAGGCAGCAGTGGGCAAATGGGCGTACCTGTACGTCCCCTATAATTGGCGGGGCTAGCAGGCGGGTGCCTGCACCCACCGCGTACAGTGCATCACGGAGCCACGTACAGTGTGTCACTGAGCCGCAGAACGGGAAAGTGCCTATGTAAACAAGGCATTCTGCCTTGTGACATGACAAAGATCACTGCTCCCTGTCATCGGGAGCAGTGATCGCTGTCATGTGAGTTGAAGCCCACCCCCCCACAGTTAGAATCACTCCCTATGACACACTCAACCCCTTCATCGCCCCCTACTGGTTAACCCCTTCACTGCCAGTGTCATTTACACAGTAATCAGTGCGTTTTTTATAGCACTGATCGCTGTATAAATGACAATGGACCCAAAATAGTGTCAAAATTGTCCAATGTGTCCGCCATAATGTCGCAGTCACGATAAAAATCGCAGATCGCCGCCATTACTAATAAAAAAAAATTAATAATAAAAATGCTATAAAACTATTCCCTATTTTGTAGACGCTATAACTTTTGCGCAAACCAATCAATATATGCTTATTGTGATTTTTTTTTACCAAAAATATGTAGAAGAATACATATCGGCTTAAACTGAGAAAAAAAAAATAGTTTTTTTTATATATTTTGGGGGATATTTATTATAGCAAAAAATTAAAAAATATTGCTTTTTTTTCAAAATTGTTGCTGTTTTTTTTGTTTATAGCACAAAAAATAAAAACGGCAGAGGTGATCAAATACCACCAAAAGAAAGCTCTGTTTGTGGGAAAAAATGGCGTCAATTTTGAGTGCAACGTCGCACGACCGTGAAATTGTCAGTTAAAGCGATGCAGTGCCGAATCGCAAAAATTGCTCTGGTCAGGAAGGGGGTAAAATCTTCCGGGGTTGAAGCGGTTAAAGGAGAAATTTAAATTTTTTTCAATTTTTTTTTTATTGCATTTTAGTGCAAATATAAGATCTGAGGTCTTTTTGACCCCAGATCTCATATTTAAAAGGTCCTGTCATGCTTTTTTTCTATTACAAGGGATGTTTACATTCCTTGTAATAGGAATAAAAGTGACCCGAATTTTATTTATTTTTTTTAAACGGTGTCAAAATAAAAAACTATTCTTCTATTCCTATAGAATAGAATTTTTGTCAGACATAGATGGTAACTTAAAGTGGAGTTCCACCCAAAAGTGGAACTTCCACTCATCAGATTCCTCCCCCCCTCCGGTGACACAGTTGGCACCTTTCAGGGGGGAGGGGGGTACAGATACCTGTATATTACAGGTATCTGTACCCACTTTCGGCATAGATAGAAATAAAGGGTTATTTACGCCACTTCCTGCTCCCTCCCCGCTGCCTGCTGGGAAACACACGGGTCCCAGAGACAGCAGGGACCATCCGTATTGCGCTGCGCGACTCGCGCATGCGCAGTAGGGAACCGGGAAGTGAAGCCGCACGGCTTCACTTCCTGATTCCCTTACCGAAGATGGAGGCGGCAGCACCCGAGGACGGAGAGACGGTTCGGCCTTGGGTGCCGACATCGTGGGCGCCCTGGACAGGTAAGTGTCCATGTTTTAAAAGTCAGCAGCTGCAGTATTTGTAGTTGCTGACTTTTAAAAAAAAAATTTTCGGCGGCGCTCCGCTTTAAGTAACCTATAAGGAGAATACCACAATAATGTGAAACCGAGAAGGAGACAGCAAATTAATGTTAAGTTGAATAAGTCTCTCAACAGAGTTTGCTGAAGTGGTAAAAAAAAACTAAAAAAAAACCTAAATGTAAAATAAATAAGAAAAAAAATAAAAATGTTTTTTTAAAGCGCCCGGTCCCAACGAGCTCGCGCGCAGAAGCGAACGCATACGTGAGTAGCACCCGCATATGAAAACGATATTCAAACCACACATGTGAGGTATTGTGGTGATCGTTAGAGCAAGAGCATTAATTCTAGCCCTAGACCTCGTCTGTAACTCAAAACTGGTAACCTGTAGAAATTTTTAACCGCTTGCTATCCGCGCTATAGCCGAATGACGGCTACAGCGCGGACCTGCATTCCCGGGAGGCCGTCATATGACGGCCTCCCCTGTGCACGTGCCCTGCGCGCGCCCTGCAGGGCGCGCGTGGAGCGCGCTGTGATCACCGAGTCACTGAGACTCGGGTGATCACCGATCTGTGTAAGGGGCCGGTCCCGGCCCCTTACCATGTGATCAGCTGTCAGCCAATGACAGCTGATCACATGATCAAAACAAAAGCTCTGTGATCGGTTTTTTTTTCTCCTCGCGCTGACAGTGCGAGGAGAGAAAAAAGCCGATCACCGGCTCAGCTGCAAGGGACATCGGTCCCGAAGAGGAGGAGGCAATAATGCCTCAATTGTGCCTTATAATTATGCCACCAGTACCCCCTGCCAGTGCACCCAGACATTAAAACATCACAGTGCCCACAGTGCCCACCAGTGCCACGTATCAATGCCCATAAGTGCCACCTATCAATGCCTACAGGTGCCACCTATCAATGCCCACCATTGCCACCTAACAATGCCCACCAGTGATGCCAATCAGTGCCACCTAGCAGTGTACAAGATCAGTGCCCATTATTGCCACCAATCAGTGCCCATCACTGCCACCCATCAGTGCCCATCACTGCCACCTATCAGTGCCCATTGGTGCCGCCTCATCAGCGTACATCAATGAAGAAGAAAAATTACCCTTTTAAAAAATTTTATAACAAAATATAAAAAAAAAAAAATTTTTTTTTTAAAAAATTCAGTCTTTTTACATTTTTTTAACAAAAAATAAAAATCGCAGAGGTGATCAAATACCACCAAAAGAAAGCTCTATTTGTGGGGAAAAAATGATAAAAATTTCATTTGGGTACAGTGTTGTATGACCGCGCAATTGTCATTCAAAGTGCGTCAGCGCTGAAAGCTGAAAATTGGTCTGGATAGGAGGGGGGTTTAAGTGCCCGGTAAGCAAGTGGTTAAACATCGCCTATAGAGATTTTTAAGGGTAAAGGTTTGTCGCCATTCCATGAGTGGGCGCAATTTTGAAGCGTGACATGTTGGGTATCAATTTACTTGGCGTAACATTATCTTTCACGATATAAAAAAAATTGGGCTAACTTTACTGTTGTCTTATTTTTTAATTTAAAAAAGTGTATTTTTCCCAAAAAAGTGCACTTGTAAGACCGCTGCGCAAATACGGTGTGACAGAAAGTATTGAAATGACCGCCATTTTATTCTCTAGGGTGTTAGAAAAAAATATATATAATGTTTGGGGGTTCTAAGTAATTTCTTAGCAAAAAAATGATTTTAACTTGTAAACAACAAGTATAAAAAAAGAGGCTCGGGGCTGAAGTGGTTAAACATAGAATAAACAAAAACAATGGCCTCTCTTGGGTATTCACCAAAAGTCCCTATGGCTTCCCTGTAACCTGGGGGCCAGCAGGGACCAAAAAATGAAAGAATTAGCAAAGAGAAAAGGTGAAGAGGTAAAAAAAGAAAAGAAAATGGTAAGGGGAAGAAGAAGAGAAAGAAAAAGGAGGGGAGGTTTTAGTGTAGGGAGGAAAGGGAATACAGAGGGGGGTCAGCACTATCCCTAGGTTTGTCCCAGGTGGCTGCATTAGAAGGGTGGAATTAGAAGGGTGGCCCTGTCAGACATTGGGGAAGGTGTTTTGCCATCCAAGCCTCCTATGTCTGCTAGTATTTCTGCATGGATTCATTTTGCAAAGCCATACTTTTCTCAGAGACCATACTTTGACTAAAGTGATTGTAAAAGTAACTTTTTTTTTTTTTTATGGGGCAATCGTGTAGGCTTGATTCCAAGCCAGGCATTGTATGGCTATTGAGAATGCATGACTGATGGATAACAGATGTTGTACAGTTATATTAATCTCTTCTTACCATTCTACTCCCAATAAATCAAAACACACCAACTTGGAGTAAAAAAGGCCGTAGCAGCCTACTTTATTAAAATAATATATATTTTTAACTTTCTTATAAAAAACTCTTTTATCAAAAACAATCTACAATAAAACATCTGTTCTTCCCTGAAAACATTTTAAACTAAAGAGCGTTGGTCTGCGCTATCACTTAAAATCATTCTGCTGTTCATCACCCACTCAGCACTGCGGTACTTATCAAAACTATCTCAACTATGCCTCAAGCCGACAAGCTGGCTCAGAGACTAACAATTCCCGCAGTGCCCCATTATCACTTCCCGGTTAACCTCCGTTAACCGGGAACCAAAAGACCTCCGGATCTATAACACCGTTAGATCCACCCACTTACTTTTTCCATCTTCCTTCCTTTTTTACAGACCAACGCCCGCCACTGCCACGACGATTCATCCTTCACCACCTGTTGAAAAATAACATCAACTCCCTTCATGCCTACCATGATTCTAATACACAAAAAAAGGGGCGGGTGGGCGGGAACTTTCCTCCAGCCTTCTGTTAACCCCTCCCAGGTCAACCCTCTTAAATAGTACCCCACCCTTCCTGTCCCTCCCCCTCGGCTCCATTTTAAACCTACCTTCCCCCCACTGTTCCCACTGTCATGTATGCCCTCCATTTTAGGCATTCCATGCTGCATTTTGGGCCTTTCTTGACTGATGGATAACATATGTTGTACAGTTATATTAATCCCTTCTTACCATTCTACTCCCAATAAATCAAAACACACCAACTTGGAGTAAAAAAGGCCGTAGCAGCCTACTTTATTAAAATAATATATATTTTTAACTTTCTTATAAAAAACTCTTTTATCAAAAACAATCTACAATAAAACATCTGTTCTTCCCTGAAAACATTTTAAACTAAAGAGCGTTGGTCTGCGCTATCACTTAAAATCATTCTGCTGTTCATCACCCACTCAGCACTGCGGTACTTATCAAAACTATCTCAACTATGCCTCAAGCCGACAAGCTGGCTCAGAGACTAACAATTCCCGCAGTGCCCCATTATCACTTCCCGGTTAACCTCCGTTAACCGGGAACCAAAAGACCTCCGGATCTATAACACCGTTAGATCCACCCACTTACTTTTTCCATCTTCCTTCCTTTTTTACAGACCAACGCCCGCCACTGCCACGACGATTCATCCTTCACCACCTGTTGAAAAATAACATCAACTCCCTTCATGCCTACCATGATTCTAATACACAAAAAAAGGGGCGGGTGGGCGGGAACTTTCCTCCAGCCTTCTGTTAACCCCTCCCAGGTCAACCCTCTTAAATAGTACCCCACCCTTCCTGTCCCTCCCCCTCGGCTCCATTTTAAACCTACCTTCCCCCCACTGTTCCCACTGTCATGTATGCCCTCCATTTTAGGCATTCCATGCTGCATTTTGGGCCTTTCTTGACTGATGGATAACATATGTTGTACAGTTATATTAATCCCTTCTTACCATTCTACTCCCAATAAATCAAAACACACCAACTTGGAGTAAAAAAGGCCGTAGCAGCCTACTTTATTAAAATAATATATATTTTTAACTTTCTTATAAAAAACTCTTTTATCAAAAACAATCTACAATAAAACATCTGTTCTTCCCTGAAAACATTTTAAACTAAAGAGCGTTGGTCTGCGCTATCACTTAAAATCATTCTGCTGTTCATCACCCACTCAGCACTGCGGTACTTATCAAAACTATCTCAACTATGCCTCAAGCCGACAAGCTGGCTCAGAGACTAACAATTCCCGCAGTGCCCCATTATCACTTCCCGGTTAACCTCCGTTAACCGGGAACCAAAAGACCTCCGGATCTATAACACCGTTAGATCCACCCACTTACTTTTTCCATCTTCCTTCCTTTTTTACAGACCAACGCCCGCCACTGCATCCAACGAGTAATACCTTACTCTTGGATGCCCCTCCACACCCTTATGGCTCGCTGTATTCCATCCTGCAAACCTAACATCCACAAATCTATCCCCACATCATTAAGATGTACCCCATCAACTCTCAGATATCTCCACGTTTCAAATTCTAGTTCGGGATGTCTGATTGCTAAACACCCATTGCGTACCATAAATTTGCTTATTTCCCTATTTATCTTTTTTCTGGCCCGATTTACACCTTCCACTGACCTGGCCATTCTCCATGATGTCCTAGCCACCATATCCGACCATATAAATATAGTTTTGGGGAATAATTCCATCAATCGCCACACATCTCCTTTTATATCGCGCGAGATGTCCACCATGGATCTGATACTTAAATCATTACCTCCTACGTGTAAAATTAACACATCCGGTGGTCCCTCCCGCAGGGCATGTTTTTTAACTTCAGGAAGCAATCTACTCCACAGCATCCCAGGTACCCCCAACCACTTAATATAAACCTCCCGTTTGTCAAAACCTAACTGCCTACCATCCCTACGAGCATCCCCTCTTCTTGCCCCCCAACACACATAAGAATGGCCCATAATCCAGACCATTCCTGGCGCCGTACCTGTAATTAGAAGAAGACAAGAAAACTATACTAAAAACACTATCCTGCAAGAACAACTTCCATTACTAATACTTAATTATCCTCCTATACCCATAGCTTCCTTCCCATTATACCACCAAATGAGGCCTAATGTAAGACCGGAACCTTTGCGATTCCCACCTTCCAATGCGTTTCACCGCCTCCACGTCCAAACCCAGTTTAGCTGCTTCCGTAGCCGCCCCAATCCTAAAAGAGTGGGATGAAAATTCTTTTCCTTGTAATCCCACCCCTTCCAGGCATCTTCTAAAAATTGTGATGAACTGAAACTTAGATAAAAAACTACCGTCCAGGTGAATTAATAAAGGACCTTGTACACCTGGACGTACTTGTAAGTACTGCCCAACCGTGCTCACCGGGCACAGGTAAGATCCCTGAATCGGGTAAACCCTCACTACCCTGCCTTTTCCTACTTGATCAGTTTTGGATCGTTTGACCACCACCGTCAAACCTCCCCGCTCAACCTGAACCTCCTGCCATCCCAAACCACCCTGAACCTTTTTAGCCGGACTAACCAGCTCGCTAATCCTGAATGCCCCAAAAAAAGCCATTACAAATGCCGCCTTAAACAACCCTACCTCATACTCTGAAGAGCATACCTCCCTCAACTTTTTCACAATTCTCCCCAGAATATCAAACGTCACTGGTCTTCTCGCATCCTTTACGATTCTATTTTTTCTATACCCCTTAAGCGCTTGACGCACCCAAAAATCTTTCGTGACATCCAGCTGACCCTGTAACTTAAACAGGAACGCTAACCCCGCTAACTGCATATTTAACACCGCCACTGATGACCCTTCCTCCATTTTCCGTGCCACGTAATATAGCAGTAACAAACGCAACTTTTTTCCTGACGGCTCCTCCCCTATGGCCTGAAGAAATCCCGTCCACTCTTTCCACACTTTTGAGTACGCCGCCCAAGTGGACCCACTTACCGACTGTTTGATCCATCCTGCGATGACACCAACGGAATCTCCCACAGCCAATCGGGACAAGGTACCCCTTGTTGCTCCGCTTCCGGCGCCAACTCTCGGAACCTGTCCCACTGGAAGCGAGATAACGCATCAGCGACCACATTCTCCACCCCCGGCAAATGTACGGCATGAATGTACACATTCAATTGCAAACATCTTAACACTAATGCCGCGTACACACGGTCGGACTTTTCGTCTACAAAAGTCCAACGGACGCTGACGGACTAAAGCTGGCTGGTAATCCGATCGTGTGTGGGCTTCTCCGGACTTTCAACATACTTTTTTAGCCTCAAATCTGACGTACTTTAGATTTGAAACATGCTTCAAATCTTTACTTCGTAACTACGACGGACCCCGAAATCCGCTCGTCTGTGTGCTAGTCCGACGGACAAAAAGCCACGCTAGGGCACCTATTGGCTACTGGCTATGAACTTCCTTATTTTAGTCCGGTGTACGTCATCACGTAAGAATTCGATGGACTTTTGTGTGATCGTGTGTAGGCAAGTCTGTTCGTTAGAAAGTCCGCCGCAAGTCCGTCGAAAGTCCGCCGAAAGTCTGTCGGAAGTCTGTCGGACAAGCTGTCTGACTTTTGTAGACGAAAAGTCCGACCGTGTGTACGCGGCATTAGTGTTGCAACAATTTGATTACTGGCGGAGACGATGCTGTCACCCTATTTATAACCTGCACCACCCCCAAATTGTCCCCGTGAAAACGCACCTTCAGATCCCTGAAGGATGTGCCCCATAGCTCCACTGCCAGTACTACTGGAAACAATTCCAATAGTACCAAATTTTTGGTAAAACCCTCCTCTATCCATGATTGAGGCCAAGGACCTGCACTCCACCGTCCCTGAAAAAATGCCCCAAAACCCGTGGACCCTGCCGCATCGGTGAATAATTCCATATCAAAATTACTTACCGGACCCGCCATCCACATCGCCCTTCCGTTGAAAGATTCCAAAAACGTATGCCATACCCTTAAATCTTCTCTGTGCGACTTTACCAATCGCACAAAATGTCTCGGTGATTTCACCCCACCTGTGCTAGCCGCCAGCCGGCGGCTGAACACTCTCCCCATAGGCAGTATGCGTCAGGCAAAATTTAGCTTACCAAGAACCGATTGCAGTGCCCTCAGCTGCACTTTCTTTAAGCCAAGTAACCCCGCAATCTCTTTCTTTAAGTCTTCCAATTTGTCTTCCGGCAACCTACATTCCATGGCCTCAGAATCAAGAACAATGCCTAGGAACGTGATGACCGTGCAAGGTCCCTCCGTCTTTTCATTGGCCAATGGAATGCCGAATCTGTCAGCGATATGTTGCAGTGTTGCCAATAAAACCGTACAGATTCTAGATGATGCCGGCCCTATGCATAAAAAATCATCTAGGTAGTGAATGATTGAATTCACACCCGATACATCCCGCACCACCCATTCCAAGAAAGAGCTGAATTGTTCAAATATCGCACACGATATTGAACAACCCATTGGCAAGCATTTGTCCACATAAAATTCCCCTTTCCAATGACACCCCAGCAATCTAAAACTATCCGGGTGTACCGGCAATAACCGAAAAGCCGATTCGACATCGGCTTTTGCCATCAACGCTCCTCTGCCATAACGTCGCACCCAACCCACAGCGGCATCAAATGACGTATAAGTCACCGAGCATGCCTCCTGATCAATGGCATCATTCACCGATCCACCCTTTGGGAAAGACAGGTGGTGAATGAGCCGGAATTTGTTGTTTTCCTTCTTGGGCACCACACCAAGCGGTGACACCACTAAGTCAGCTATTGGTGCCCAACGAAAAGGACCTCCCATTCTCCCCATTGCAACCTCCTTTGACAGCTTTTCAGAAACCACCTCCGGATGTTGCAATGCGGACCGTAAATTATTTGGCACTTGGGGAACTACCGTCATCCTGCATGGTATCCTAAAACCCCCCGTGAAACCCTCGTCCAACAACCTCGCAGCTTGTCTATCCGGATACTTACCGAGAAATGGTCGCATCCTTTCCACTTTCACCGGAGTCCTCCCTTTTGTTCCCAACGTCTCCAATTCTGCCTTTTCCTTGCTTAAAGCATCTAGATGCTGGATGCGTTCCCCCGCAGCCTGAGCACTCGTGCTTATACTTACATGTCGCACCAAATTTACAGACTCCGGAATTGTATTGCCAACAAACCCCCTTTTTGTTTCCAGCCGAGTGTCCCAGGGCAGATGGGCCACCGGCTCCTCCCTGAAAAAACTGGTTCGGAGCCCGCGTAGTCGTCATCAAGCGCATCCACAAGCTAATGTCCTTGTGGTCCCAACGCAGCTCTGGCCGTATCGCTCTCCGCTACCTGAACTGCTCGTCGTATCTCAGCCAGCCCGTACCGCCATATACTCTGTAGGCCTCCCCTATGGCATCTTGATAGCAAAATAATGCTGAACAGTGCTCCGGATGCTTCTCCCCAATTACGCTCGCCATGATTGCAAACGCTTGCAACCAGTTTGCAAACGTCCTCGGTATCAGCCGATACCTCCTCTTCTCCTCATCGTCCTTCTTGGAACTGTCTTGCTTGACCCTATCCAAGTTAAATTTTTCCAAAGGTAATAGTGAAAATATTTCCACATACTCACCTTTCCATAATTTTTCCCGTACCTCCTGTTTTAAGTGCGCTCCCAAAGGCCCTTCGTAACACACATACACTTCGCAGCGCGCTGCATCCGCCAGCCTGGTTATATCCTGCCTTTCTGTCGTCTCTGTAGCTTTTTCCTTCCCCTGCGCAACTTCACTCCCTGCGGACTCTAGGGCGGTAACCGCAACCGTTGCTGCGGGCGTCCCCACTCCTGCCGCATTACCGCTATCCCCTACTGGCGGGACCCACGCCGCTGCCGGGCCTCCTGCCATACGCTCTCCAACCTCAAACTTTTTTACCAAATCTTTAATACCCTCCAAAAATCCCAATAAGCCTGAGCCCCCTGCTGGTGAGGCCACCCCCCTTGTGTTGCCCTCAGGCCTGGTTGTGTCTTGTCCTACCCTGCTTCTCCCGTCTAACCCCAGATGTGGTGACTTACCGGGCTGCACAGGTGTTGCCCCATCAGCCGACCGTCTGCTCTCCTCCTCGTCAGTGCTCCTGGAAGGGGGGGCCGCCTCCTCTTCCGATTCCGATACTTCTTCCCGATCTCCCGGATCTCTCTCTGCTTCCTCCACGTCCGAACGCCCGCCTGCCCTGGTAACCGTGGCTGCCGCCGTCATCTCCACACTTTCTCCCCTGTTGTATTCATATGCTCTGGATGCCTTGTGGACAGCATTAGCAGGGCCGGTGCAGGATACCGCAGCCCTGTATGCCTCCGCTCTTCCATCCCTCCTTCCTCCTCTGCTTCTGTCTTTTTTGGCACTCCTGCTGTCCCCTGCCGGATTAGACAGCCCAGGGACAGCAGCATCTATCATCACCGCATCGGAGCCCTCCGCCGTTATCCGGGGGGCGGGGCTCGCGCTCCCCGCTCGTCTCCTACTGCCAGTCCCGCCGTGCTGTCTCTCCCCGCCATGTGACGCCGGGGATGTGACAGCTCCTCCGCTCCTTCTGCCTGACTTCTTCTTCGCCGGAGGGCATCCCTGCTCCCCATCGCCGCTCCTGCTCACTCTTCTGCACACCGCCCGCTCTGGAGAGAAACGCTCGGGCGGACGAGACCTCCTAGCTCTGACGCCGCTCCCCTCTCCTACTGACAGCTGTGGTCCATTTCTCTCCATGGCTGCCCCGATCGCAGCCTGCAGCCATGCCGTGCCCCTCACCTCAGCCTCCGCTCTCAATTGGGACATTATCCTCTCTACCTCTGCCATGCTCACTTGAACTTTCCTCCAGCCTTCTGTTAACCCCTCCCAGGTCAACCCTCTTAAATAGTACCCCACCCTTCCTGTCCCTCCCCCTCGGCTCCATTTTAAACCTACCTTCCCCCCACTGTTCCCACTGTCATGTATGCCCTCCATTTTAGGCATTCCATGCTGCATTTTGGGCCTTTCTTTAAGGTAAAAAATCCTCGGTCTTTACAACCACTTTAACTCTGAATTGTGTTTAAACTCTAGAAAGAGAATTATTGGTGTTTTCCAGACCTTCAATATAGCTCTTCTGGCTGCGGTATATATGTGAAATAAAAGTCTGACTTCATGCGTGGTGCTGGCAGCTGGCTTCTTATTTAGTATTGACTACGTTTTTTAATGGGGGCTGTCAAGAACTACGTTTTTTAATGGGGGCTGTCAAGAACCATATAGATTAGCTGGTAGGCATGATCCCAGAATCTCTTTTATAGGCAATGGCACTATGTATGGCCAAACATGGCAAGAGATTGACAGCCCCTTAAACAGCTTTAGAGGAAGGTAGGAACCACTGTTGCTGTATGTGTTGGTACTACATTCTAGCACAGCAGAAGTTTATAGCTGGCTTTATTCATGGAACTTTTGGCCACTCCTAGCTATACAGAATTCCAATCTTCCTGTGAAGCTTGTTTTTGAAAATCTAACTACTATTAATTTTTTTTGTTTGTTTGTTTAATTATAGTATGTAATGAAATGAAAGCCTTCTGAATAGCAGACAAACCCACAATACTACCGTATTTACAGGTCCTGTACTGTATCCACCTCAGCTGCGGGTGCCAGCTGCCTCCAGGATCTGTCACTCCCCACACAACTTCCCCTAGTACAAGCAGGAAGCCACACACTGCTGATTCAAGTTGCTCAAAACAACTTCATTGATCCAACCAAAATGAGAACACCCAATCCAATGCTCCCTTTGAAGCATTTTGCTCTCTTAATTGTGAAAGAATTATTGAAGCTAGACAATTAAACCTAGTAGGGGGGTGAAATGGTGGTAGTGGTAGGCATGGGTGAACCAATAAGGTTGTTTTGAGATACCTGGGCAAGTAGTGTGCGGCTTCATATTTGTACTAGTAGCTTCTGATAAGGTTAGCTGAACATTCACATTTTTGGAGTAGATGGCAGTCCGCAGAGCTTGTGTCTGCACTTCATGGTCTTAGGGTCGGTTCACACTGGGGCAACACGACTTCAGCGCGACTTTGTACCGCGACTTCAACGCGACTTCAGCGCGACTTCAGCGCGACTTCAGCAAATTACAAGGCGACTTGAAGTCGCCTCCATGACAGGCGACTTCGCCTGTGGCCAATCACGGGGCAATCAGCTCTCTGGGAGGGAGGGGGGGAGGGGTTTTCCCTGCAAAGTCGTTTGACTTTACAGAGAGATCCGACTTGGAGGCGACTTCCATTGATTTCTATGGTACAGGTCGCCTACCAAGTCGGATCAAAGTAGTACAGGGAGTACGCTCTGAAGTCGGAGCGACTTCAGTAGCGTCTATTAAGACGCTAGCATTCACTCCCATCGAAACTATTTCTGGGGCGACTTGGGGCGACTTGAGGGCGTACAAGTCGGATCCCAAGTCGCCCCAGTGTGAACCGAGCCTTACAGTTATAGAGACACAACACATCTAACCCATTGAAAAGTACTGTCCATATCTGGCTATTATGAAAAGTAAGCTGACATGGATCATACTCAGCAAGAAGCTGGTCAGTATCTTGAAAGATAGGACCACAAGGTTTGACCATGTTTGGGATCCTTGGATTAAGTATCTCAGACTTCCAGCTGACTTAGGAGTGTGGGCAGCAGATGCAGGAGTTCAGACGGCTTTTCTTCCTTTGCTTCCCCACCCCCCCCTTTCTTTTTCCTTTTTCATTCCTTGCCTCCCCCCCCCCCCTTTTTTCTACTTGTACTTTGTTTTCATTTAGATATTTTACTAACACCTTTTGTACAGCACTTCGCATACTCACAACCCATACTGGCCTGTCGGTGGATGGTGGAGTAGTATGGGTTCTATTATTTCCCCTTGTGGCATTTTCTGAGTAGGATTGTTGTATGCATTGATAAGAAATGTTATCTGTATGTCGAACTTATACTTTATATGGAAACCTGTTGTGTCAAAGATGACTGGTGGTATACTATTTGGATTCCCCTTTTTATATTCATTCCTGATGTTTTGATATGCTCCACCTGCGCAGTGTTGCCAACCTACCAGATTGAAATTTACTGACACGACACCCAAAATTTCCTGGCACAGCCAAGTTTTTACTGGCATTTCCAAAAGTTACAAAATTACAGTTTTAAGTGCAAAGTTTAGTATTTAGGCTACAAAAAAGTACAATATGCAATTAGCAATGTGACTTAAGGTAGATATTAGGGCAAAAAACATATTTCTTATTTTATTTTCGATATAGTAAGTAAGTAGCTCAGAGACAGGACTCTGAAGGGCAAGAAATTAGAATAGGAAGGCACACGCACACATGAAGTTGACTCTTGGTCCCTCCAGTCCACTCCAGTCTAAACAGCACTGACAGTCCCGCTCCCGAACTGCCCTGCTCCTGTCCTGCAGATCCACACACGAGGCTCTGGCTCCCTTGGCTCCCTTGCGCCATGACATCACACGACACGCTTGGGCCCCGCCTCCACCAGAGCGGCCCAAACACACTGTAGCAGGGACTCGGGTGGTCTCGGCTGGCTCTGGACCGAGCTGAACATCACAGCCATTTTTTTTACTGTCAACTTTTTCCTTTTACTGGCATTTACTGGCAGGAGAAAATTGACTGTTTTTTACTGGCTGCCAGTAAAAATACTGACGGTTGGCAACACTGCACCTGCGTTGTGGGCCTTATCCTTGATGTCATTTTTTGCCTACAACTTGTGTCCCTTTTTGGAAAAATCTTTCAATAAATATATTGTCCACTGTCCACTTCAATTTCTTTCCCTCTCGGGTCATGTGATATGTCACGTGACAAAGGGGAGACAGGAAAATGGACAGTCTGCTGCCACTCCCCAGTGGCACCATGCTGAGATTGAGGTGTGTTCTCAGTGGATGTCCTCTCTCTCCTGTCCACAGTAGGCTGCTACTGAAGGGAAAAGAGAGCAAAATCCCTCCTTCAGCAGTTTTCAAGGTACCTGCTCCTTCTGATGGGAGTGACTCTGCAGTCACTCCTCTCAGCAGGGGCATTGCTAGCTGTGTGAAAGACCTGAGGCACCCAAGTGCACATTGAGTGACGTAATGATGTGGTGTGCGTAGTGTGGTAGGCATGGCCAAATTGCTGTAACAGTGGGAAGGGCTTGGTGTATGGTTAAATAGAACCTGCGGGTACTCTACATCATGACATTATGAGAGCCTAACACACGGTGCAGGAGTCAGGAGTAATGTGGAGCATGCGGACTAGCAGACAAAAATATAAACTATATCAACTGACAGTGCAGGAATCCTTAAAATGAACTATACTCACCTTCTCTCTACTACTGCAATGTCCTGGAGCTCCCAGCTGGCTGCTGACATTTTGGCTGGATGGCTCTCAGGTACTGATCTACAGCCATTTTCATTGGCAGAGCCGAGATGATGCCACTCCTGCTCATGTGCAGGAGTTTTTTCCTCTTGACATTGCCAAAAGGCCTTACTACAGTGTACACCCCTATGATGGCTGTATTTGCATGGAGATGTGGAGGGCATGGGAGCAGCTGGCTCTGGTTCTCAGCCGCTTGCTGAAAATGCATAAAGCACTATGCCTCCAACCATATTCATCTAATAGCTAAACGTCACTTGAGGAACTATTAAGAAAAGTCCTCTGAGTACATGGGAACAATCAAACCCACAGCCACAGTGATCATATCCTTAGTGGAAAACAGCAGAACATAATCACACTGTACCTGTACTGCTCAGTATTTAGATTTGCCTGAGTTTAGAACCGGGATTTCCTGTCCGCTCCCGACCCTGCCGGCGTCCGGCCCTCCTACCACTTGTAAGGATTTGATATTCCTACATCTGCCCGAGTCTAGCCTTGACATTTTCTGCATCTTCTTTCAGTTTCTGTTCCCACCTGCCGGTCCATCCACGTCCTATCAGACCTGTATAAAAAAAAGTCTATGAAAGTGCTACAGGTGGTGGGTGGGCGGGAACAGAAGCTGTGAGAAAATATTGGGACTAGACTCGGGCAGATATAAAAATACAGAATCCTTGCAAGTGGTAGGCAGGCTGGTGGGGGGGGGGGGGGGGGGCAGATAAAGAAAGTGCTGACGCTCCCAACGCGCCCTCCCAAACACCCCCCCCCCCCCCCCCGGCCTGGCCCTGCTGTCCATGCAACAGACATCTTAGCCTATTGGAGGCAGAAGAGAGGTTTCAGTACCATACAGATCTCCCTCTAGTTGTCGAGCCGCAAAACGGTATATTTTAGGCAGCAAACAAGCAGGAAATGTGGCATAGCAAGCATGTAAACATGTAAAAGTCACATCCAAATTCACTCCAAAGCACCTACAAAATATAATTTTAAGATAAAAAGAATATTTTACAGAAATATCCATTTTATAACAATTTTGCATTCATTGCAAGTGCATTTCATACAATTTACCACACTCAGTAGGTAGAAACAAATTGTGTAAAAAGAACAGCAGAATTACACACTCAGTTCTGAATGTGACCTATTTTACTCAGATTAATTAAATATTTAATGTGAAAGGTGTGCCAGTCAAATTTAAGTAATATAACTGGAAACAAACTACAGTAAACTGCATTAAATGAGTCATGAAGCTCATATACTCATACACTATAATTCTAAAACACAGCATGTAAATAACAATGCTCCAATTTCTAACAAATGTGATATGGCAAAGGAATGAGGCAATACTTTTTCTGTGATGTCTGTACAGGCTTTTGATCTATAGTGCCCAGTGAGAAATTGCATTTACTTACAGATGATTGCAATTATCTATACCTGATAGGGGGATTTGCACATGAACTCTCTTTCTATTAGGCACACCACAACAAATAACAGGACAAATTACCAGGATTGCTTGCCCCTACGACCCCCGTCGTACATGCGGACCGTTTGTCCGTTTTTCATCCATCCGTTGATGGATGAAAATTGGACATCAATGCATCTCTATGGAAAAACGGATGTAAACGGATGATCATCTGTCAACATCTGTTTTTTTAAATGGATCAAAGCCCTATTTTAGTTCCGTTAAAAAAAAAAAAATTCAATGGACAAAAAACGGATGTAAATGGACAAACGGTCCGTTTTTTCATACGTTTTTGCATTGGTAGTGGATGTAAAACACTGATGTAAAAACTGATGGTAAACTGATGATAACCTGATGAAAACTGATGTAAACTTCATCCATTTTTTTCTTTAAAAAAACGCGACTGAACTGATGAATAGAACCGGCCACATGTGTGAAAGGAGCCTTATGGCCCGTACACACGATCCGAATATCGTACGAAAACGGTCGTCCGAGGAAGGATCGTACGATATTCGGATCGTGTGTACACTACTTTCGACAGCCGATCACGACCGTTCATCCGATATTATTCGATCGGACATGCACGAAAATTTTCCTCGTACGATTCCAGATCGTACGATTTTCGTTTAGTCAGTATAGTTGTCGTCCGAAAATACAATACAAATACATTACAACACATGACATCACTTCCCTTTTTTTTGTCTTTCGTACGAGAATTTTCGTGACTTTATTTAGCTATTCAATTTCTACTTGCGACTTTTAAGCGAGAACAGTCATGCGATCGGTCGTACGATATTCGGATCGTGTGTACGGGCCATTAGACTACATTCACATAAGTACAGGTAGAAGGTTCCTACGGCTAAGATTACAGGTGTATGCCAACAGCTCTGACTGGGAAGCCAGTACAAATCAACAACAGGCTGACAGGAGCTGCAGCTGTTTGCATGTATCCACTCTCATTCAGCACTTACCTGAGGTTAAGGACAGATGTCTGCCCCTGGATGAAACCTGTCTCCTTTCAGGTTTAGACATCTATCCCTAACCACAGGTAACCACTGATTCTTGAAGCGCCACCTGAGTGCAGTATTAGTAGGTACGTTTAATGACACATAATAAAAAAACACTTACAAGAGAGACATGAACAAAAGGCTCATCTGTAGATGGGCAATACTGGTGGATTCCTCGAGCTACAGTCTAGATGGTGTGTCAGCGGTGTAAGGCTGCAGGTGGAAGCTGTCCAGCAGATGGTTCTTCCTGTGGCCATCAGGGAGAAGCTGGGGCCGGCGTGGAGCACACGGAGGGTGTGCGTGACGTCATGGGTCATCCAGCGGCTTCCGGGTACACTCCAGGAGGAGGGCTTACACCGAGAGAGGATTCAGGCAGTGGGAGAGCACTGCCTGAATCCTCTCTCGGCGTAAGCCCTCCCCCTGGAGTGTACCCAGAAGCCAGAAGCCACTGGACGACCCATGACGTCAAGCACACCCTCCGTGCGCTCCGCGCCGGCCCCAGTTTCTCCCTGATGGCCACAGGAAGAACCATCTGCTGAACAGCTTCCACCTGCAGCCTTACACCACTGGCACACCATCTAGACTGGAGCTCGAGGAATCCACCAGGATTGCCCATCTACAGATGAGCCTTTTATTCATGTCTCTCTTGTAAGTGTTTTTTATTATGTGTCATTAAACGTACCTACTAATACTGCACTCAGGTGGCGCTTCCTTTCTTCACCCCCTCTTGCATACCACAGAGTCAGCTCTCTGAGGACAGCAGCCGCCTCCTAGATTCACTGCTCCACCAACCCACCTTACATGCTCTGAACTGTCACATCCCAATTAACCCCTGGACTGCCAACACTTTAGCCATGGACTATACGCCTGGCTAACCTGATTAACTCCGATTATTGTATGCTGTATATGCGCTTATAGTTATTATCACTTTTAACCACTGATTCTTGCTGCAGCAAGGGGGCTGTAATCACCTAATCACCAGTGCTGGATTACGAAATAGGCAGAGTAGGCAGCGGCCCATGGGCCCCATGCCATATAAGGGCACTGGAACAACGAATCAAAATAATATTGATTTGAACGTGAAAGAAAATTACAGTGAAGCTTTCTTAAATTGTTCACAAAAGATAGAAAAAAAAAATTGACTCAAATAAATAAAAAGGTTACATTAAAGAGGAGTTCCAGTCTCCCCCTGAAAAATTTTAAGTCAGCAGCTACAAATATTGTAGCTCCTGACTTTTAATGTAAGGACATTTACCGAGGCCATTCTTCAATTGGCCTATGGGTCCCGCTGTTGGCATCTTGACTAAGGTAAACTGGCAGTGAAGCTTTGCAGCTTCACAGCTGGCTTCCAATTGCGCATGTATTAGTGCTTTGTGAATGGTCCCGCAGCTTTCTGGGACCTGTGATGTATCCCAGAAGGCTGCAGGGGAAAGAGGCAAGGCTGAACTTCTGCACGGATCGCCGCAGTTATCTGAAGTGCAGGAGTGGGTACCTGTCAAAATCTGGAGGAGGGGGGGAGGAGTAGAAGGAGCAGCGTAATTTCCATTATTGGGTGAAGGTCCTGCTTTAAAGACTATATAGAAAAAATACTGTATTAATGCTATGTACCAAATAACTTAAAATACATTTTTTTCCAGATCAGCCTGTATTTTTTTGGTGAGCTTTTCTTTGAATCCCGAACAACTCCTCTGGCAGTTGTGTCTGCAATCTTTCTTGGTCTACCTGACCTTAGCTTGATATCAAGAGATATCCAAATTTTCTACTTCTTAGTGCTTGAAAAGTATTTACCCGCAAATTTAAGGCTTTGGATTTCTTTTTATATCCTTTTCCATCTTTATAAAGTCCAATTACCTTGTTACGCAGGTCTTTTGACAGTTCTTTTCTGGTCCCCATGGCTCAGTAAGTTTGCTCAGGACACTCACGTGAGAGCTAACAAACTCTATTATTTATTCACAGACACTAATTACAATTTAAAAATCCACAGAGATTTTCCACAGTAAAATTAACCTTTTAATTGCCATTTTAACCTGTGTACAGTATGTCACCTTGTGTGTCTGTACCAAGACCAAACATTCCAGGCCATTTTAGTTATCCTAATTTAAAAAGGAGCCAAACACTTATAATAATGGCCTCATATGATCACTATCCTAAAATAAAAGACAATTTTTTGGCATGATCAGTCATATTTTCATTATTAATGCTACAATTTCACAATTTTTGCCAGGATATGCAAACTTTTGAGCACAAGCACGTACTGTATATATTAAAAAAATATATATATCCATTTTACATAAACCAGGATTAACATTAAAATGACTAAAATGGCTAAAAAACGTTTTAAACTGGAACTAAAAGCAAAACCTTTTTCTTTGTTTTGGCTAGAGTAGGGGGGTTTATAACCTCTTTAATGTTTTTTTTTGCCATCTGTGTCCCATTGGGGAGATTTCTCCACTTCCTGTCCCTTAGCCATAACTGCAAGTGAGAAGAAATCCATTACAGATTGAGGTAATCCCTGGTTGTTACCAGAGTCACCAGAATTAGAGCTGGATCAGGATCACACCAGAACGCAGGGTAGGAAAGGTACATTCTGTGCGTGTTTTCCACACCATACTCAAAAAGCATCGCATGTACGATCTGAAGCGGGTGTCAAGCAGATTGCAAACACAGTATGGTTGCCTGCACCAGATTGCACCAGATTGTAACGCACCGCCATGCGATTTGGTGTGATGCATTGTTAGCGCATGCACTCTGGGACAAGATCAAGGACAGTGCCAGGACAAGGTCTAGCGTCTAGGCGAAGATGCCAGACAGCACCCTCCCTCCAAGATACATGAACACTGTATGTCAGCAAAATCCCCCCCCCCCCCACACACACACACAGACACAAATTGAGCACTAATCTGCACGCTGAAAATTCCCCCTGCTCCCTGTATACATTCCCCCAACCCCCCCCTCCTAGCACCAATCCTTTTCCCCCTCCCAGCATAAATCCTTCCAAATCACCCCTCCTAGACCAAGGCCCCCTAAATTTCTCCCTGCTACAAAAAACTCTTACCCCGTTATCCCCCTAATTCCCCCACCAAGCACAAATCTCCCTGAATTTCCCCTCCTAGAACTAATCATACCCCATCACCCCGATACCCTCCAGCACAAATCCCTCCATTCCCCTCATCCAGCACAAATTCCACTTCCAAATCACCACTGCTTGCACATCCCCCCAAATTTCCCCCACTAGAACAAATCTAACTCCCGTCACCCCCCAAATTTCCCCTTGCAGCAAAAATCCCCCGCAAATTCCCCCTTCTAGAACAAATCTTATTACCGTCACCCCAAATTCCCCCTCTCAGCATGATCCCCCAAAATTTCCCCTTCTAAAGCAAATCTTACCTATGTCACCCCCCAAATTCCCCCTTAGCACAAGAGCCCCCCCAAATCCCCCCTCCCAGCACAAACTACACTTTTCCTCCTCCTGTACAAATTTCCCTGCCCCCTATCTACCACCTAGCACTAACACTGGAAGACTGAAAGAACGCCAGCTGTCAAAGCAGAGTGGTGATGTCGGAGGTGGGTGGGATTGGAGCAGCTGTCAAACGTCAGGTCCTAGCACAAATCCCTCAAAGCCCCAGAAACATATCGGCCTGCCCTGCATCCATCCCATTGGCTGACGTTTGACAGCTGCTCCGGTCCCGCTCACCTCCAACATCACCACTCAGCTTTGATGGCTGGCGTTCTTCCCCCTACCCGCCATACTACCAGCCAGTTTTGACACTAGAGTGTCTGCTGTTAACTTCACCATCTGCTGCATGTGATGCTGTTCCATCTGGCAGTGTCCTTTTTGATGTCCTTGGTGTTTCTGAGGCTGTCTGAATGCTGATCTTCCTGTACCCCAGAGTACTTGTTTTCAATAAATGGTGTTACATTTAGTTTGACTAATAACCAACACTCTTTTTTCCTTTGTCAGAATTGAGGAGGAGCCTAGGGAAACTGAATTCAAACCCTTTTGACAGGCAGTTGGTAAGCAGAGATGCTGCTGCGCTGCTGCATGGCTATGGGATCGCTGCTTGGGAACACTGCTAGCTATCAGATCAGAACTTTAGAGAGTTTGCTTACCCCACATTCTTTGCTGGGAGGATATGGCGGTGGGTAAACAAACCCGGCACAGTCCTGATCTGGAGCACTGCAGCAGCTGTAGTGTGGAGCTAGAGCGGGAAGAGATCACAGCTCGCACTTCCCGGCTCTCTCATATAGTTACATAGTAGGTGAGGTTGAAAAAAGACACACATCCATCGGGTCCAACCCATGTGTGTGATTAAATATCAGTATTACATTGTATATCCCTGTATATTGCGGTCATTCAGGTGCTTATCTAATAGTTTCTTGAAACTATCGATGCTCCCCGCTGAGACCACTGCCTGTGGAAGGGAATTCCACATCCTTGCCGCTCTTACAGTAAAGAACTCTCTACGTAGTTTAAGGCTAAACCTCTTTTCTTCTAATTTTAATGAGTCTTGTTAAACTCCCTTCTGCGAAAAAGTTTTATCCCTATTGTGGGGTCACCAGTATGGTATTTGTATATTGAAATCATATCCCTTCTCAAACGTCTTTTCTCCAGAGAGAATAAGTTCAGTGCTCGCAACCTTTCCTCATAACTAATATCCTCCAGATCCTTTATTAGCTTTGTTGCCCTTCTTTGTACTCGCTCCATTTCCAGTACATCCTTAAGGAGGACTGGTGCCCAGAACTGGACAGAATACTCTAGGTGTGGCCGGACCAGAGTCTTGTAGAGCGGAAGAATTATCGTTTTATCTCTGGAGTTGATCCCCTTTTTAATGCATGGCAATATTCTGTTTGCTTTGTTAGCAGCAGCTTGGCATTGCATGCCATTGCGGAGCCTATCATCTACTAGGACCCCCAGGTCCTTTTCCATCCTAGATTCCCCCAGAGGTTCTCCCCTCAGTGTATAGATTCCATTCATATTTTTGCCACCCAAATGCATTATTTTACATTTTTCTACATTGAACCTCATTTTGCCATGTAGTTGCCCACCCAATTAATTTGTTCAGATCTTTTTGCAAGGTTTCCACATCCTGCGGAGAAGTTATTGCCCTGCTTAGCTTAGTATCGTCTGCAAATACAGAGATTGAGCTGTTTACCCCATCCTCTAAGTCGTTTATGAACAAATTAAATAGGATTGGTCCCAGCACAGAACCCTGGGGGACCCCACTACCCACCCCTGACCATTCCGAGTACTCCCCATTTATCACCACCCTCTGAACTCGCCCTTGTAGCCAGTTTTCAATGCCAACGGACCTTATTTTGTACAGTAAACCTTTATGGGGAACAGTGTCAAATGCTTTTGCAAAATCCAGATACACCACGTCTACGGGCCTTCCTTTTATCTAGATGGCAACTCACCTCGTCATAGAAGGTTAATAGATTGGTTTGACAAGAACGATTCTTCATGAATCCATGCTGATTACTGCTAATGATACCGTTCTCATTACTAAAATATTGTATATAGTCCCTTATCATCCCCTCCAAGAGTTTACATACTATTGATGTTAGGCTAACTGGTCTGTAATTCCCAGGGATGTATTTTGGGCCCTTTTTAAATATTCGTGCTAGATTGGCTTTTCTCCAAACTGGGGGGAGGGTCCAGAGATAGACTATCTCTACCTCTGGACCCTCCCCCCATCGCCTAGTTTAAAAACCCCTCTAACTTTTTGGCCATCTTCATTCCCAGCTGATCTGCATCCTCCTCATTTAGGTGCAATCTGTCCCTTCTGTAGTACCGGTTATCGACTGAGAAGTCGGCCCAGTCTTCCAGGAACCCAAACCCCTCCTTACTACACCAGCTCTTCAGCTACTTGTTTACTTCCCTAATCTCCCTCTGCCTTTCTGGTGTGGCTCAAGGTACCGGTAGTATTCTTGAGAATACTACCTTGGAGGTCCTTTTCCTCAATTTATCTCCTAAGTCCCTAAAATCGTTCTTTAGGACACTCCATCTGCCTCTGACTTTGTCATTGGTGCCAACGTGCACCATGACAGTTGGGTCTTCCCCATTACTGTTCTATAACTGTTCTGGGGACAACCCATTGCAAGATTTCCCCTCTGTGATTGTTTTGGGGACTTTCGATGAGAGCGGTAAACATGACTAATAGAGAGGGTGAGTGTTCCTTATGCCGCGTACACACGGTCGGACTTTGCCCGGCGGACTTTTCGACGTACTTTACGACGGACTTTCTGAATGAACGGACTTGCCTACACACAATCCACCAAAGTCTGTCGAATTCGTACGTGATGACGTACGACCGGACTAAAACAAGGAAGTTCATAGCCAGTAGCCAATAGCTGCCCTAGCGTGGCTTTTTGTCCGTTGAACTAGCATACAGACGAGCGGACTTTTCGACCAGACTCAATTTCGACGGATTAATTTAAAACATGTTTCAAATCTAAGTCCGTCCAACTTTTGAGAAAACAAAGTCCGCTGGAGCCCACACACGATCGAATTGTCTGACGAAATCCAGTCCGACAGGCAAAGTCTGCCGTAAAGTCCGCTCGTGTGTACGCGGCATAAGGGTTACACAGACGGCAATAAAAACCTGACAGGTTACTTATACTTTAAAATATAACTAAAGGTATAACGTTTTACTTATTTTTACCTACTTTTTTCTTAGTTTCACATATAATGGAGGGATTGGAACACCTAGTTGAGTTTTTATTGTGGTCTGTCGATGCATTAGGGAGATCCATCCTCCCTTTTTGTCCTGTTGATACTTATCACCAAAGTGAAAGAAAAATCCCAAATTTTGGGTTGTCACTAGAACAGGAACTGGGTTGGAAATGTTTTTATGGGGACAGCAATTCTGGTATTGGAACTACCAGGGATTTCCTTTTCTTTGGAAGGGTTTCCTCTGACTTCCTGTTGTTGCTGTAGTACTCAGATGGCAAAAAACAACAACAAAAAAGAAAAAAAAACTGACAGGGGTTATAACCCTTCCTTACTCTATTCAAAATGAAAAAAAATAAAAGTTTTTTTACCTTTATGCATTCAATGCATGAAGGTAAAAAACCTTCTGTGTGCAGCAGCCCCCCAATACTTACCTGAGTGCCTTAGCAATCCAGCGATGTGCACAAGAGCCTCAGCTCTCCAGGGATGTTTCCTCCTCATTGGTTAAGACAGCAGTGGGCTGTCTATCACAGCAAGTGAGCCAATGAGGAGAGAGAGGGGGCGGGGCCCAGCCACGGCTCTGGGAGTGAATGGACACGCAAAGCAGCAGCTCAGGAGCGAGCCTGCTTGGATGCTGCCATAGCAAACTGTTTTCTCTGGGGGCACATAGCAGGAGGGAGGGGCCAGAAGCGATGGCCGAGGACCCGAGAAGAGGAAAATCGGAGCTGCTCTGTGCAAAACCAATATACAGAGCAGGTAAGTATAACAGGTTTGTTTTTTAAATGGCCTCTAATATCGCTTTAAAGAAAGTCTTTGTAAGAGCTCCACTCCAGAGGCCCGTATCCTCCATCTTTCCTCCATTCCAGCACTGCAGCCCCATCAGTCTCTTCAGAATTCAGCCTCTTCTGGAAGCGTCTGACACCAGTGTCTCCATGCTGTGCACTGTTGTTCCATCTTCTGACTTCTATGTCATTACAACCACATTACTACCTGCCTGGAGTTTGCATGTTCTGCCTGCATGGGTTTCCTCCAGGTACTTTGGTTTCCTCCCACACTCCAAAAATATGCTGGTAGATCAGACCTAAACTGGGACAAAAAATGTCAGCTGTCAGCATTTTAGACTGAGCAGCCAACTTTTCCAGGGACCCGGGGGTGGGGGTGGGGGGGGGTGTCGGTAGACATTCGTGGGGGGTGCCTGGTGTCGGTCCTCCACACTGTAATGTGCAGAGACACTGTATAATATATATATATATATATAAAGGGGTCTGCAATGTAAAAGGGCTCTCTTTCTCTGGTGGTGCAGGTACAGTGTCTCTCTCTTCCTCTCTGGTGGTGTGGGTACAGCTTGGCTCTCTCTGGTGGTGTGGGTACAGCGTGGCTCTCTCTGGTGGTGTGGGTACAGCGTGTCTCTCCCTCTCTGGTGGTGCAGGTACAGCGTGTCTCTCTCTGGCGGTGCGGTACAGCGTGGCTCTCTCTGGTGGTGCGGATACAGCATGCCTCTCACTCTCTGGTGGTGGGGGTACAGCGTAGCTCTCTCTGGTGGTGTGGGTACAGCTTGGCTCTCTCTGGTGGTGTGGGTACAGCTTGGCTCTCTCTGGTGGTGTGGGTACAGTGTGGCTCTCTCTGGTGGTGTGGGTACAGCGTGGCTCTCTCTGGTGGTGTGGGTACAGCGTGGCTCGCTCTGGTGGTGTGGGTACAGCATGGCTCTCTCTGGTAGTGTAGGTACAGCGTGGCTCTCTCTGGTGGTGTGGGTACAGCGTGGCTCTCTCTGGTGGTGTGGGTACAGCTTGGCTCTCTCTGGTGGTGTGGGTACAGCGTGGCTCATTCTGGTAGTGTGGGTACAGCGTGCCTCTCCCTCTCTGGTGGTGCAGGTACAGCGTGTCTCTCTCTGGTGGTGTGGTAAAGTGTGGCTACAGCGTGGCTCTCTTTGGTGGTGCGGGTACAGCATGGCTTTCTCTGGTGGTGCGGGTACAGCGTGGCTCTCTCTCTGGTGTTGTGTGTACAGTGTGGCTCTCGTGGCTCTGTCTGGTGGTGTGGGTACAGCGTGGCTCTCTCTAGTGGTGTGGGTACAGCGTGGCTCTCGTGGTTCGCTTTGGTGGTGCAGGTACAGCGTGGCTCTATTTGGTGGTGCTGGGGCTATTAGCTCCCACAGCACAGTCCACTCTTTCTTTTTCCATGTCTCCTGTAGTAGCTGCTACAGTGTAGCACTCAGCTTGTTTCCGGGTTTTCTCTCTTTTCCCCCCCAGCAGAATGCATGCTGGGGACTGTAGCCGACTCCCTGCTGGGAACAATTGGGCCACCAATCTTCAGGACTACATTTCCCATGATGCCCCTCTAGTTTCTTCTGGTTGACCCTCCGCTGTGGCCAATGGGGAGGGAAGAATAACAGGCAGGAATCTTTCTCTTTTCCCGTGCTGCTGACATGAGAATGGGAGGGGGGGGGCAAGCGGGGGAAACATCCTGACAGCAGCTCGCAGCTCTCCCCCCCTTGCCCTACTGTGCTGACGCCCATGGCTGGAGAAGGAGGAGCAGTCCGTAGGAGCGGAGAGCGGAACTGTCAGCGTCGGCTCTGAGGCTGAGATGTGTGTGAGCAGGGCTGGTGCAAGGATTTTTGACACCCTAGGCAAAACCTCATTTTGCCACCCCCTCTTGGTTCCACCCTTGACTCCGCCCCCTTACCCCACATTTTTAATAACTGCTACTATTTTGCATGCAACACAGTCTCACCTGTGCCAGTCACATACCATCAAATACAGTCTCACCAGGCTGTGCCCATCAATGCTGGTACACGGGGGGGGGGGGGGGTACATACTTGGCATTTGGTAGATCAGTTAATATACATATATACACACATTTGTCATAATAAAAGCAACAGATTTTACTCAGCACACCAAGTGAAGAACTATGGTCTTGGGCTCAGCAAACTTGTATCTGACCGACGACGTGACGCTGTGCTTGCTGCCTGTTCCTCGCTCGCATGCACCAATATAAAACTCTGCGTTACCTGCCTCTGTCTGTCGGTGCCTCTTCCAGCCGGGGAGGGGGGAGCTGTTGAACCTGGACACATGTCAGAATGCTTCCCGCTCTGAGGGAGAGTGGAGAGCGGCTGGGGGGGGGGGGGGGTATATTATTGTGAAGGACACTGGACACGTCATGTCAGTGACAGTGTCAGAGCGGAGAGTGGCCTGGGGGTGGGGGCTGGTTGTGGTGCTGTGTGGACACATGTCAGCATGTGTCAGAGCAGAGAGCGGCTTGGGGGTGGGGCAGGGGGATATTGTGCTGGACACATGGGGGGGTTAGGGGGGGGGGCGCTGCTGGACACATGTCAGAGGCTCAGAGCGGCTGCCTGGTGGATTATAGTTGCAAGCTCTGCTCTGTGGACAGTAGGATAACCAGCGGCAGTGCGCCTAAGGCGGCTGCCTAGTCCGCCTAGTGGTAGCACCGACCCTGTGTTATATGTGAGAGAGACACACAGCTCAGCCAATGCAGCCGCTAACCTCATTTGTAGTTCCGCCAGAGATGACACAGGCATGGCCACATAGCGGTATCAGGCCGCGGCCGCCGCTTACCTCCCGCTGTGCGGCCTGATCAACATGCCACGGAGCGGGTGGCCCCACTGGGCAAATGCCCGGTCTGCCCTATGGCCTGTCCGGGTCTGTTGGTAGATTAATTGGCTCCTGTCTAAATTGGCCCTAGTATGAATGTGAGTTAGGGACCTTAGATTGTAAGCTCCTTGATGGCAGGGACTGATGTAAATGTACAATATATACGTAAAATGTTGCGTAAAATGATGGAGCTATATAAATACCTGTATTAATAAATAAAATAATGATTGAGTCCTGTAGTGACACAGGGGTCAGAGAATGAAAGCAAAGGGATGGCACACGTGACCGACACTCCTGGAAGTGTGGAAAGCTAAAATGACTGTGACCTCATGCCTCTGTGCCCTTCTCCTCTGGCTGCCACACTTTTCTCCAAGTTTCTACCTTTGCCCCCCCCCCCCCCCCCCCCCCTATATTCTTCTCTGCCCTCTACACATGACAGTGACAGCATGCAGCAAAATCCCCTTCAGAAGCCCTGTGTCCTGTCAGCCGCCTGCTTGTATAGGGGGGAGAGGGGGGTGCTAAATAGGGGGCCTTTCTTACATACCTCCATTATTTTCTGGCTAGTAGTAGAAGCTCAGTTCATTAGAATGTTTGCATTTTTAAACATCAGAATAAATGTACAGGAAGGATGGCTTTGGACTCTGGAAGATGCAAGCTTTAACCTCAACTGAAATCAGAGCATTTTAAGGCCGTTGCTTACAAAGGGTTAAATCTCATGCTCACAAGCGATTAAAATCTGACGTGTAGCTGAGCTCTTCCCTAGCTGTATGGAGTCATGGGCGGTGACTGGGGCTGGAGGGCTTTATTGGGCTGGAGAGGAAACGCTGGATGGAGTTAAAGCACGTCAGCTGAAGGAGGCAGGAAGGAGAGCGGAGGGGTAAGTGAGCATCCTTCTGTCTGGGGGGGATTACATGATCAGTAGGGATCTCACACTCATTAACCTCTATAATGAGCCTGTTCTGATCACATCCACTCTGCAATCACACACACAGGGTGGGAGCAACACAACCACACACTGACTTAGATTTGTTCAAACATGCTGCACTCTGGAAGTTTTACAACTTTTCTACAGAGCCAACATATTCCATAGCGTATTGCAGCAAGATGGTGATCTGAAAGAATGAATGACATTTGTCTCCAATGAGTTGTGATCTGCTTTCTTCCACTTCCAAAAGAGATCATCTCCTCTGCTTAGGATCCGGCTAAACTCCCTTTACAAATTATGGATCTACATCGCTTTTCCTTGCTGTGGATATGAAGTCAGATGTTTCATTTTTTTTGTTTTAGAACTTAGTATTCAATTTACAGCATTCAGTTACTTTTTTTTTTTTTTCTCATTTACAACAAAAACACATTACAACATAAAACATTACCATCAAATACCCCATATAACCCCCCTCCAAAAAAAAAAAAACTTCAGTTACTTATGTTTCATCTGTATTTAGTTTTAGGGCTCATTTTACATCAGATGCAGTTAGCTGCATTTTTAAAAGCAGCATGAATGTGTATGAAAGAAAATGGTTTTTGTTTTTTGCAATGAGTATAGTTTACACCACCGCAGTGCTTTCACATGTGTTTATAAAAAAAAAAAAAAACACTTAAATGCAACTTTGTAAGCAAAAATGTAAATAAATGGAAAAAATGCACTGCAAACACGAATGCAGAAATGCACAGTGAATGCAGAGATTGTGGTGTACATGAGCTGTTATTTCTGACGTTTTTAGCTTACTGTATAACTTGGTACTGTAACAGTGTTACTTTTTTTGGGGTGTTTTGTGTGTTTTTTTTTTTTTTTTTTTTTTTTTTTTTTTTTTTTTTTTTTTTTTTTTGTAACTGTCAATGTTTACAGCATTCAGTTAAATATTTTGTTCATATGTCTTAGTTTTTATATTTTAGTTTTGTTGTTTTTTTGTTTTATAACTTTAGTATGGTAACTGTGTTTATTCATACAGCATTCCTTTACACACTTTTCACATGTATTAGTTCTATTCCTGATTTGTTTTAGCTTACTGTTTTTTGTTTAACAACAACTGTGGTGGGGGTGTTTTTTTGCTTTAGTAAGGTAACTGTTTATGTATACAGCATTCAGTTACTTATTTTTTTTATTTATTTATTTTTTTTTTTTCATATGTATTTGTTTTTATTCCTGATTTTTGTTTTAGTTTAACTTTTTCTTGTGTGTGTTAAATGCTTGGAAGCCTAGACCGCTTTACTCTTATCTTTTGTTTTATACTGCATTAAACAAACCATGTTTATGAATAAGCGTGTCACTTTATGTGCATTGAGTCCCATGGGTGTCACTTTCTTGTTATGCTTACATGTATTGACACATTTTGGGGACTTGAAGGGAAATGCCTAGGGTGAAGTTACTGGGAAGTCAGACTCTGTTAAACTGAGGGCCATTTTTACCAGTGAGACCACACAGGTTGATTTGCTCTAACCGCTGGAGCAGAACATTCATAGCTTTATGGCACTTCATGCTATTCAGGTTTTGGTGGTACAGTTGTAGAAATAAGTACTCTTTTGGGCATAGGCTTTTTATTTTTTTATTTTTATTTTTCACTCAAGCCTTTTTCTGCTACCAGCAAAAGGCAAACCTCACCTATTTATAAATGATTCCATTTACTGAAAGTGTTTTTTTTTTTTTTTTTTTTTTTTTTTTTTTGTTTTCACTGCAGTAGACTCAATAAACAAACCTACTCGTCCAGCGTTGCCCTGAGCTGACAATCAGAGGCATCTCTGATCTCTGGCATCTTCTCTGACCTCATCAGGAGTCGGCTGTCTCTTCTTGGCTTAAGCAGTTGGGTCGTCCCCCCCCGCCCCCCCCCCCCCCCCCCCCCGAAAATGCACCACCAGGTCCACTCTTCAGCTGCTGTTAAGGCATATGCCTCTTGAGCTATGTGGCTGCATATCCCAGGAGGCACCAGGAGTAGGCTACATCCACATTTTTGCTTGGGCAACAATGGTGGTGCAGGGGTGAGTTGGAGCAGGAAAAAACAAAAAAAGTAAATCGCAAAAAGGGGGCTTTGTCGGCTTTGTTTACATCAGTGCGTCCCACATTCTGTGAGTAAGACAGCCCATTAATTTTCAATGGGCTGCCCTACCCACAGAAATGTTGGGTGGGGGGGGAGACCCTGACCCTTTATTAAAAATTGTACAGCATGGTGCTGCAGCCGCCTCCGCTCTGCACAGTGAGCAGAGACGGACCTGTCATCTGCCTGCTCAGCAGAGCCTTAGGGGGGCATTCTTCCCATTGACTACCGATCTCTAAAGCATTTTTCACACTGACCACCATGCTAATGTATCTTGAGCCGTAGATCTAGTAATTATTGGCAGAGGTTCCCTGGCCCTTGCATTACAGGCGCCGCCCTCCCTATACATGTGCCTGACCCCTTTCAGGATGCTGGACACAAATACTATGGCGGGGATAGGCGGTGGGGTGTGTGTTTTGAAGCGCGTATTTAGAGCCAGAGGCTCTAATAGGCTTTAAAAATGAATTTTTGCTCTTTTCACACTAACGTTCCCTTCAGCCAATCAGCAGGTAGGTCAGTGAGACCTCTCTCCTGATTGGCCGAAGCATTAGGTGATTCCTAACGCTTTGGCGGAGGAAGCCTGAGGAGCGGACCGCAGCCGCCGCTTCCCTCCACTACAGAAGAGGAGGAGAGCCCCGTCACTCCAGGAGAGGAGCAGAGCCCCGCCACACGAGCGGGGGTTTAGTGAAGTGATAGCCGGGGGACGCGCCTGGCTGCGTATGATGGGCACAGTGCGGCTGCAATTGATTGGGGGGGCAGTATTTTTCCGTTTGTGCCCCCCCCCCAAAAAAAATTTTGAGCACCAGCCGCCACTGTTCCCTGGGAAATGAAAAATTCTTCCAAAAGTTCCATGATAAAAAGGTTGAGATGGACTGATGTAAATGCTAGGTGAAATCTGCCCCTTGATAGTGATTCTTCTAAAGCCCCATACACACTATTAGATTTTCTGCAGATTTTTGCCTTCAGATTTGACAAAATCATATAATATGAGGTCAAACCTTAAAGCGTTTCAATTTGTATGCAATCAGGTAGGCCCTTGCACTACATGGTTTTAGTAAATCTGAAGACAAAAATCTGCAGAAAATCTAATAGTGTGTATGGGGTCTGAGGCAGTGTTTCTCAACTCCAGTCCTCAAGGTGCCCCCAACAGGTCCTGTTTCCAGGATTTCCCTCAGATGAAACCGCTGTGGTATTTACTAAGGCAGTGAAACTGATTAAATCACCTGTGCAAAATAATGGAAAGCTGGAAAACCTGACCTGTTGGGGGGGGGGCCTTGAGAACTGGAGTTGAGAAATGCTGTTTTAAGGAAATAGTGACTGACCATATTAACATCACATCTTGCCATCCAAACCAAGGACAGACTTGAGTCTTTATTACAAGCATCTGATCTATCCAATCCTCCTTCAGCCTGGCTTCAATCAAATTGACATAAGGCAATATTGTAGACCTGTTTTACTATTGCTTTACATACACTTGGAATTCATGTATCCAATAAGGATCAAGCCGTTCTGATTACCGAGGGGTTAATTTGATTAGTAATTTAGTAAAGTTCTCAAAGTGGAACTTCATTCTCTATATCAACATTGAATATTTTCTTTTCAATCCACATGCTGCTGGCATTGGTAAATAGACAGGAAAGTGTATCATATTTACTTGTTTTAAACGTATTTTATGCACACTCTCATGCATGCTTGAGCTAAGAGTAGTTGGATTCCAGGAAGTACATGCTAAGCGAATATATTTGCCCTTACTCAAAATGGCCACAACCAGAAAGGCTAGGGGGTTGTTTTTCAAAGTGATTTCTCAACAAAATAAAGCATGGAGACATGGATGGATGGGGGGAATTTGCTTTGAATATTAAAAATGAATTGGTGTTTGTGGTGCTCAGATGCAGTGACTCACCACTTTAGGTGATATCCAATGGCCACTAATCTGCATTGATCTTGCACTAATCAGAAACTGAAATCTGGTTGCCATGGGTTGATTTGCACTGCCTTATTAAATATGCTTGTTCATATTTTTTTTTATTTTTAGTCTGCATTATCTATTTGTTTAATTGTAAATAAGGAGTGATAAAAGTTAGCAGGAGGGTAAAGTAGAGAAACTTTGAGAACATTTTTATGATCCATAAAATGTACTTCAGATACTGTGTATTTCATAGCAAATGAGTAGAAATAGTCAAAGACTCCACTGATATGTAAATCTTTAAAATTATTCCAAGGTGCCTTATTAACATTTTCAGAAAACAAACAAATCCATTATTTCTTTAATTTCACTGCTGCGTATCAAGTGTTGAGCTTCCGGATTATGCTCAGGGTGTGCTCTGACATGGTAACAATCTGACATTCCTACAATTGTCTCTTTCATGCTTCATAAAACAAAGTATTGTTTTTTGGCATGTGATCCTCCCAAGGGAGAGTAGGGATAGAGTTTTGTCACATTAATGTCCAGTGAATTTTATAATCTCTTAAAAAGCAGAATGACAGCAAAAGCGAACCTAGTAAAAGGAGTTTCTGCACTTTTGGATGCCTGAATACTTTTAGTTATTTGCTGGTACAAACTGGATATTAATGGAAAACAAAATGCATAACTGAAAGGCATAAGTTTAATATATAATTTTACAACTTCTAATATTGGCATGCTTGGACATGAAATGAATCGGTAGAGGGGATGTGTTGGATATTGGAGATCTGGATGCAATGGCCAATCCCTGACTGTGCCTTCTATAGGCATGCTACTCCGAGGGGGGGGACGACTTCTTCTTCCCTTTTTTTTTTTTTTTTTTTTTTTTTTTTTTTTTTTTTCCCCCAATATGGCTAACTGAATATGTTTTTGAGGTACAAGCTTTCTGAAAGACTTGTTTCCCTTCAGGCAGATGGTTGCATATATAAATATATATCATAAAAATGTCTTTTACTATCTATGGCTAACACAGATGAACACTTTGTTTTTGTTTTTTTTATTTTTTTTTTACTGAAGGTATCATAAGCCCATGCAAATTTTATTTTCTGGGGAAATGATGGTAGGGGCAAGGCAAACCAACTGACAGCTATCCAACTTCCACCCAGCAATTCTACCTACCGTGTCCCAGAAGATGTCTTTACACATCTTCACAGGTAGTGATTTGAAACTGATCCCAGAAAGAATTCTTGACTACACCCATGATGATGTAACCATTACCAAAGTCTTCAGGCACTGCCAGGTCTGTACCAGTTCTCGTGGTTGGTGGAGAGGTTTTTTTTGTATGGCTTTTATTAGCAGCAGTAAAATGAACCTGTACTTGCCCCATACATTTTCCTGGACAGTAACCTCTTAATTTTATTTTTTTTATTTCAGGATCTTGTATAGCACCATAAATTTACGAAGCACTTTACATATACATTGTACATTCACATCATTTATTGAATATTTGCGCATGTTGCATTTCTAATCTCACAAAGTAACGCTAGTTTATATTATGTGAAGTGACTCCAAATTCACTTTAAAGGGGAATTGGGCCAGCAAGACAAAGTGATGTTGACAGTGGTTCCTTTTTTTTAAAGCGGTCTTCCGCCTCAAAAAAAAAAGTCAGCAGCTAAGCATACTGCAGCTGCTGGCTTTTAACAATAGGACACTTGCCTGTCCTGGAGTCCAGCGATGTCAGCACCGCAGCTGATGGTTCCATCAGCTGTCGAGTGGTGCCGCCACCATTGCGGCTAAGGGTACCCGGCAGTGTAGCCTTATGGCTTCGCGCATGAGGCCCTGCTCTCTCTCTCTTCTACTGGCCTGGCGACAGGAGGAGGAGGAGGGAGCCCCGCGGTGATGTCATGGGCCACGGCCCGAAAGTGTGAACAGGATACCTGTCAGACAGGTATCATGTCCCCCCTCCCTCCCAAAAGGTGCCAATTGTGGCACCGGATGGAGGGGGAGAGGAGACAAATGAGCGGAAGTTCCACTTTTGGGTGGAACTCCGCTTTAAGTAGCCCCTAGTTGTCTGCATCTTATATAGATCTCCTGTTTAGTGCCCAAGAACTTTAGAAAGCCAGCTTACGCTATTAAACAGCAACCAGCTTCCATGATTGCTGGCTTTGCTCTACCCTTTTTTTTTTTTTTTTTTTTATGGCTCCTGCAGTTATTCTTAACCCTTCACCTCTGGTCATACTCTCTAACCACAAGTCCAACACAAGAGAAGTTGGGGCAGAGCCAACACAGTTTGTATTGTGTAGGGCTACCTTTTTAAAGCTGATTTACATACTGTATTTTGGCCAAGAGACATCCCTGGGAATTACAGACCAGTTAGCCGAACATCAATAATATGCAAGTTCTTGGAGGGGATAAGGGACTATATACAATATTTTAGTAATGACAACGGTGTAATCGGCATGGATTCATGAAGAATCGTTCTTACCAAACCAATCAATTAACCTTCTATGAGGCGGTGAGCTGCCATCTAGATAAGGGAAGGCCCGTAGACGTGGTGTATCTGGATTTTGCAAAAGCATTTGATACAGTTCCCCATAAACGTTTACTGTACAAAGTAAGGTCAGTTGGCATAGACCATAGGGTGAGTACATGGATTGAAAACAGGCTACTGGGGCAAGTTCAGAGGGTAGTGATCGGGAGTACTCGGAATGGTCCGGGGTGGAAAGTGGGGGTCCCCCAGGGTTCTGTCCTGGGACTAATCCTATTTAATTTGGTCATAAACGACCTGGAGGATGGGATAAACAGCTCAATCTCTGTATTTGAGGACGATACTAAGCTAAGCAGGGCAATAACTTCTCTGCAGGATGTGGAAACCTTGCAAAAAGATCCCCTCAAATAATGGGGTAGGCAACTACATGGCAAATGAGGTTTAATGTAGAAACAACGTAAAATGCATTTGGGTGCCAAAACTATGAATGCAGCCTACTCCAAAAGGGGGAGAACCGCCTGGGGGAATCTATGGGTCATAGTAGATGACAGGCTCAGCAATGGCATGCAAAACAGAATATTGGCATGCATCAGCCACTTCACGAAAATCGCAGTACCCGTACGTTGGTACTTTGACACTAAATACCGTTGTTATGGCAGCAGCTAGCTGCCGTAACCCTGGTATTTTCTGGAACGGCGTGTGTTTCTCTTTAAGATAAGTGCCTTGTGCGGTGGAATGGTCTCAAGATCACTTTTATCGGTGGCAGGAGAGGTGTGCTCTGGCCATCTTCGCCGCTTACCGAAGCGGTCGGTATGGAGGAGACGATCGCGTCCGCTCCCCTCACTGACTGGATGCCGAGTGAGGGGAAGATGGCCCCGCCTGGCTTCATAGCATTGGAGGGTGGATGCGACGTCAAACGTCCCTTCCGCCCAATGTTTTTAAAGGAGAATTATTATTATTTTTTTTTTTTGTCTTTTTGACCCCCAGATCTCCTCATTTACGAGGTCCTGTCGTGCTTTTTATTTTATTTTTTTTAATTTTTTTTTTCTCCTATTACAAGGGATGTTTACATTCCTTGTAATAGGAATAAAAGATTCATTTTATAAAAAAATTTAAGTGCCCTGTCCCGACAAGTTCACGCGCAGAAGTGAACACATACCTAGGTAGAGAATTCATATGCAAACAGTGTTCAAACCACACATGTGGGGTATCGCCGTGATCGTGAGAGCAATCATTCTCGCCCTAGACCTCCTCTGTAATTCAAAAAATGGTAAACTGTAGACCTTTTTAAATGTCGCCTATGGAGATTTTTAAGGGAAAATGTTTGCCATTCCACGAGCGGGAGCAATTTTGAAGCGTGACATGTTTGGTATCAAATTAGGCTAACTTTACTGTTGTGTTTTTTTAATTCAAAAGTGTATTTTTTTTTTTCCAAAAAAAAGTGGGTTTGTTAGACTTCTGCGCAAATACAGTGTGACAAAGTATTGCAACAACTGCCATTTTATTCTTTAGTGTGTTAGAACCCCCAAACATTTATATAGATTTTTTTTCTAAGTAATTAAAAAAAAAAAAAAAATAATAAACACCGAGCCTAAAAAATGTCGTTAAGTGGTTAAAAAGGGGATTAACTCCAGAGATAAAACAATTCTCCCACTCTACAAGACTCTGGTCCGGCTGCACCCTGGAGTATGCTGTCCAGTTATGGGCACCAGTCCTCAGGAAGGATATGCTGGAACTGGACAGAGTCCAGAGAAGGGCAACAAAACTAAAGGAAAGGTTACGAGCACTGAACTTGTTCTCTTTGGAGAGGAGACGCTTGAGAGGGGATATGATTTCAATGTACAAATACCGCACTGGTGACCCCACAATAGGGATAAAACTCTTCCGCGAAAGGGAATTTAATAAGACGCGACCATTCACTAAAATTAGAAGAAAAGAGGTTTAACCTTAAACTGCGTAGAGGGTTCTTTACTGTAAGAGCGTTTAGGATGTGTAATTCTCTTCCACAGGCGGTGGTTTCAGCGGGGAGCATCGGTTATTTCAAAAACTATTAGATAAGCACCTGAACAACCGCAACATACAGGGATATACACTATAATACTGACATATAATCACACACATAGGTTGGACTTGATGGCCTTAGGTCTTTTTTTTTCAACCTCCCCTACTGTGTAACTATAATCTTTGCAGGGAGACCTTTCCATTGAAAACCTGAAAGTTCACTTGCTCATAAATGATTTATTTAACCGCTTCCCGACCGCCCACTGTATATTGACGTCCTGTGTTTTAAAGATGGATATCTCGGTAACGGCAGCAGCTGCTGCCACAACCGAGGTATCCATCTTTAGGGCCGGCGATTCTACACACGATAATGGTGGTCTATGCGGCGGGTTCACCGCGAGATCACCGTTATCGGCGGCGGGAGAGGTGCCACCCCCCCTCCCGCCGCTCTCCCGCACCCTCCGCCGCTTACCGGAGCCGTCGGTAACGGCGGAGGCGATCGGGTCCTTTCACTTCCTCGGTACTGAGACGAGTGAGGCCAAGATGGCCCCCACCCGTCTCTATACCATGTGACGGCCGGAGCGACGTCATTACGACGGCTCCGCCCACTTCTCTTAAAGGCACAATTTATTTTGTGTCATTTTTTAAACGACTTTTTTTTTTTTTTTTTTTTTTTTTTTTGCATTATAGTCTAAATATGAGATCTGAGGACTTTTTGACCCCAGATCTCATATTTAAGAGGACCTGTCATGCTTTTTTCTATTACAAGGGATGTTTACATTCCTTGTAATAGGAATAAAAGTGATCCAAATTTTTTTTTTTTAAAAAACAGTGAAAAAATAAATAAAATAAAGTAAAATAAATAATTAAAAAAAAAAAAAAATTTTTTTAAAGCGCCCTGTCCCGACGAGCTCGTGCGCAGAAGCGAACGCATACGTGAGTAGCGCCCGCATATGAAAACGGTGGTCAAACCACACATGTGAGGTATCGCCGCGACCGGTAGAGTGAGAGCAATAATTCTAGCCCTAGACCTCCTCTGTAACGCAAAACATGCAATCTGTAGAATTTTTTAAACGTCGCCTATGGAGATTTTTAAGGGTAAAAGTTTGACGCCATTCCACGAGCGGGCGCAATTTTAAAGCGTGACATGATGGGTATCAATTTACTTGGCGTAACATTATATTTCACAATATAAAAAAAAATTGGGCTAACTTTACTGTTGTCTTATTTTTTTTTTCAAAAAAGTGAATTTTTTCCAAAAAAAGTGCGCTTAGAAGACCGCTGCGCAAATACGGTGCAAAAAAAAGTATTGCAATGACCGCCATTTTATTCTCTAGGGTGTTAGAAAAAAAACAATATATAATGTTTGGGGGTTCTAAGTAATTTTCTAGCAAAAAAACCTGTTTTAAACTCTTAAACACCTAAAATCCAAAACGAGGCTGGTTTTGAAGTGGTTAAAGAGGGAGTCCACCTAAACCGCCAAAAAAAATAAATAAATATATATATATTAAAAGCCAGCAGCTACAAATACTGCAGCTGCTGACTTTTAATAAATGGCCACTTACCTGTCCCAGGGTCCAGCGATGTCGGCCGCCGCTGCCATCCTAGGTGAGGGAATCAGGAAGTGAAGCGTTGTGGCTTCACTTCCCGGTTCCCTACTGCGCATGCGCGAGTCTCGCTGCGCATCGTAACTGGTCCCCGCTATCTCCTGGGACCTGTGTGTTTCCAAGGAGACAGCGCGGAGGGACAGGAAGAGGCATAGACTCCCATGGGAGTCTATGCCGGAAGTGGGTGCAAATACCTGTCTTAGACAGGTATCTGCACCCCCCTCCCCCCTGAAAGGTGCCAAATGTGACACCGGAGGGGGGGAGGGTCCTGAAAAGTGGAAGTTCCATTTTTGTGTGGAACTCTGCTTTAAGCCCTATTTTTATTCTACAAATTGTTTTATGTGCCTTTTTGAACATGGTAAAATGAGAGTGGGATAATATTATTATTAATATTATGCGTTTTTTTTTTAATTTTTTCCCTATTTATGTCCATTTTAAACTAGGTTGTTTTTACAATGTGTGAGGGTTTAAAATAACTTGTGTACTGAAATATATATATAGGGGACATGTTCAGCTTATTGTCAAGGCTTGGCTGTATTGCACCCCTTTTTTTTTTTTTTTTTTTTTTTTTCCCCCCCCCCCAATTATTTTGTCGGTTGTCTGATAACAACTTGTGCTGACAGTTTTTTGCAATTGTAGGAGAGCCATTCCCAAATACACCCACAGCAGCCTCCATGTGATCTCTTTCATACACAAAGCATGGTACGTAGCCGATGTAAAAAAAAATAATAATAAACTTAGAAGTTATTCACAGGCACTGATGATTCAAACCACTCTTGGAAGTTTGAAACGTAATGCATCAATTAAAAAAAAAAAAAAAGTCACAAAAGATTCAGGATGGAGATTACAGATCTGTGCAGTTTGACTGCAGATGTTCACTGACACTTGCTTTAAGATAAATTGGAGGTGTGTGTGTGTGTGTGTGTGTGTGTGTGTGTGTGTGTGTGTGTGTGTATATATAGTAACAGCAGTTCAGGTATTGTTTTCACTTGTTGCCTGGTAAAGAATTTAGGCCTATTTTCAGGCTTCAGCTATATAAGAGCAATGTGTACAGAGAGCTTTTACAGAGGGTTTAGGGTGCAATTTGGCTTCAGTTTGTGACTGTTAATTGGTTAGGCACCTGATTGTTAGATATGTGAACATATTCCAGATTAGAGCCTGTGATGATGGACTTTCTGCTTGTTGATCGCATTAATTTTACATACATCTGAGCCCATTCATTTTGACTGCTGAATTTGACCTTCTGATATGCCTTTTGACCTGCTTCAAAGGAGATGTATAGCCAAAGCTATTTTGGTTATACTTCTCCTGTAGGTCACATGAGTGCAGGTCATTTTTGCTTAGTTCAAGTGGTATCGTACCCAAAAGAAAACCTTTTTATTGTAGCTTACCCATTCTTGGATGTGGTAGTTGCATTTTGTTTTCTTAGGTTCTATTTTTTTTTTTTTTTTACCTGCTGATTCAGCCAGCAATTCTGTTTTTCAAAAGAACAAGCTCTCTTGCAGATGTGGCAGTTACAGTGATGAGACAAACCATTTACCACTGACGGGTGCGTACAATGGTCAGCTTTTAATTCTTTATGTAAAAACTTTATCCCAAAAGGAAACCAATGCTAGAACTGCTTTTTTTTAAAGTGTTATCTGGAGTCTGGCTTCAATTTGTTAGTGTCTAAATCTGCCCCAAAGGTGCCCCCTGTGCTCCTTCATCCACAGTGGGGGCACTCTAATATAGGAGGTGTATTACTGCCCAGATCACCCTGGGGAAAAAAAAAAAAAAAGTGCAGCCACCACAGTTTTAGGATTGGTAATCTGCAATATTACTTTCTTGGTTTTGAGTTTAAAGTGTTGCTGAACCCACAACAGTAAAATAAGTCTGTATATGCAGCATAGCATGCTTCTTATATTCACTGTGGAACTTAAGGGGTTAATCATCTGCATTGTGTAAAGACTGGTGGTTTTTATCCTGTATGCACAGATCCTTCCCTCCCTGCACTGTCTGTCTGGGTCAGCTAACTCAGGCAGCGTAGCCGACCTGCACAATTGTCTTTTATGCTGGAGAGCACATTTGTTGGGCACATAGTCAGGTCACATGATATTGACATCACACATGTGGGCGTGTATACAGGCTATAGTGGAAATCTCCTCCTACCTGAACTCTCAGCACTGGAGAAACTTTGCAGTTTATCATGTAACCGTGGTATACAGATCATTCAAAAGGTATATAGTTGCAGTATTTTAATGTAAAAAAGATTTATAAGCTGTGGGGTCGAAGAACTATTTTCATATTGCTAGGTTTAGTAACACTTTTTTTTTAATACCGCTTTTAATGAAAAACAGTCTACCCAGTCTTCATTGTGTAAAGTGCTCTACTTGCTGTTCTGGGACTGTTTTTATCTGAAAAAATATCTGAGGCAGCTGACACCATGCCGAACGCAAAAAAGGAAGTTTTGTTAGTTTCCAATGTGTAAACAGTTGTTCAGGCGTAACTTCCAGCTGATGCATGCAACAAATCCACTAAAGTTATGAAACGGTATATGACTTTTATTTCCCTATAATAGTGTGTGTATAATATATACATACATACACATATAATATAATAATTCTGCAATTGTGTACATCATAAGGCAGTCCCTTTCTTTCTTGGTTCACAATTATGCTTCCTGCTCACTAGGTAATATATCTGCATGATCACACCCGTCTAATGAGCAGGGAGGCCTTTCAGAAAGTAGTGTAACTGAACCATAAAGTGGTAGATTTGTCTACCTTGCTGTGGTGATAAGCTTAGATTTGCCAAGAACAAGAGTAGCAAAATGTAGACCAAGCATTTTGACTGGTAAAACCATGAAATTCTTACTAATTTCCACTGCTTGCCTAGCCTTTTTGCCTTAAGTTCCACTTGCTCTTAAGACTGGCCACTAAGAAGTTTTTACTCAAAACCAGGTACTGGCTGCTGAGGGGTTTGTGCACTTGCACTGCTTGTGTGCATATTGCGAGATTGTCTTTTGAGTAACCGCTGAGTGGGTATGTGGTGACATGTCCTAATTGTAAAGCAATCCTGACATTACCGGACTTTAAAGGCACAGAAATGCAAATACGGTATATAAAACATTACGAACCAACTTTGATACATGATTAAAACACTGAACCAGGGAAAATATTAAAGTTTCCAAGCCTACCGGCATTCAATAGTATATCCTTCAATTTTTAATAGCTCAACGTGTTTCACGGAGAACCGCTTCTTTGGGTGTCGAGTCACTTAAAAGCACTACATATGGATTTATTTATTTTTTTTTTTAATATTAATATACAACATTTGAATCTGATCTGCAAATGTATCACAAAAAATCTTGTTTCTGAAAATGCAGATGCATCTGTGACTAGAACACTTGCACAGGCTATTCACCAATGGAGATATGAAATAAGCTTAAACATTGTATTATGGTACTCCTAATAGGGCCTACATATATAGGAGACGAAGCACAAATAAGCACAGGGGTACCTTATTGTAAAGATAAACACCTAAAAGTGTGCCTTGGAGAAGCCTTACCTAGAAACAATACTTCATAGTCCACCTTTTATTAGCATGCTATTTATCCAGATCATACTAAAAAAGTGGGTAACAATCACTCCACGTCGTGGTTAGTCATAAAAGGACTTCTAAGGTCCTAAAAAAAGAGAAGGTAGACTGATGCCATACTCCCTTATAACCTATTAAACTCTCACTTGTAAGATGAGCACAAAAAAATTAAAGGACTCCTTGAGTACTACAGTTGGCATGAGATTTGGGGTATAATATTCCGCATCGGGTAACTGAAATTGGGTACCGGTTTTAACCCAGGGGGATTGGGGACATTGCCCACAGTGGTAAATGCCCTGTGGCATGTGTGAAGACTGATGAGCTCAGTGCATTAAAGGTGCCATCTCACTACCGACCCAAGACACTGCGAAGCGAGGTGTGTAGGCTGGGACCAAGATACATGGGAAAGGCCAAGGTATGTGCTGGAAGTAGGCTCTCTGTTGGAGCACGCTGTCTTCCAAAACCAACACTCCTAGGAGTGTCGCTGTACAGTGTCCCCCACTGTGCTCATTGGTTCTTCCTACCTACCAACATCACTACAGTAGTGAAGTGGAGGTCAGCTGGAAGAACCACTAAGCACAGCAGATGGACACTCCTGTTTTGGAAGAACTTTCTGCAGATTTCTTTACAACCATGTGAGGTTCATCTGCACAGGCATTAGAGGTAAGTGTTTAGCCTTTTTACGGACACTGTTTTGTTCAGCAAGTTTGTGTAAATGACAGAGTTGCTGTAATGTAAACAATTAAGTTGCCAATGGCGCCACGCTGCTGTCTCAGCCAATGAGGGTAGTCTCGGGCAGCTGAGACACTGCTGCAATATTGCTGGATCTAGATGGGGCTCAGGTAAGTATGAGGGGGGGCTGCTGCACATAAAAACCACCTGCTTCTACAACCACCTTAAGGGATTTTGACTGGACAAACTAACCCCATTTTAAGACCCAGCTATGGCCCATAAACTCTTCCACTGCCCATTAAATAGCACTTTGTTATCTCAAGCAGAATCTATAATGTTTAAAAAAAAATCGCCACTTGGTCATGCTTCAGTTTTTTAAAATTGCTACCTAAACATTTGTAGAAAATTCTTCCAAGTTCCAGAGCTAGAGGCTTGAAAAAGGCATCATTGTGGAAATTTGTTTTGTTCACTGCCAAAGCTTCTTTCTAGCTGTCGTTTGCGTAGTATTAATCTAATCCTATTTTTTTACAAGATTTATTGGGTCATTTTGCTAAATATGGGCTTAGAATTCTAGCCAGACCACAGAATTCAATCTGCAGTAAAGCAGCTTTGCTTCACTATTTGCAGACCCTGTTGGTGGTCACATGACCCTCATTCTGAAGGGGAGAAAAAAAGTAGGTGTTTGTTTTTTTAAATTTATTTTCAAAACTGGATTATTGTACTATACAGTGTGCCTTGTGTTGATCCAACGACTAGACATCATAATTGTAATTTGTCTGATATTAGGAAAAGCAGTAGAGTTAAGAGGTGTCAAAAGTGTTCTGATCTTGATTTGCTTAACCACTTCACCCAGGAAGGATTTACCCTCTTAATGACAGGCCATTTTTTTAAAATACGGAACTGCATTACTTTAACGCTGTACCCAAATGTAATTTACCTTCCCCCCCCCCCCCCCCCACAAATGGCTTTCTTATGGTGGTATTTGATCACCTCTGGCTTTTTTCTTTTTTTCTTTTTGTGCTATAAACAAAGACTGACATTTTTTTTTTGAAAAAAATATCCCCAAAAAACAAATGTATTCATCTGTTTAGATTTATTTATTATTATTATCACAGGGAATGTAAATATCCCCTATGGTGGCAATGGGTAGTGATGGGTAAAAGCTAATTGGCTACTAGGATTGCTTTAACATGAAAGTTGAACACCGGCTGAAAAAAAAACAATAACAAGATGTTGCCTAAACCTGCAGGCATTATCCTGGTATAACAACTCGAGGTCCAGCGACATACCAGTATGTTGCTGGTCCTTGTTGGGCATATATTGTAATGTGCTCCCTATTTTTTATTAACTGCGGTGGTGAAATCCCCCTCCTACAGCGCTGTAGTCACTGATTTATGTATTGTGAAAGCAAACCCCATTGCTGTCAGAATAAACAGATCAGTGCTGCAGCTGAATGGCTTACCTGCGAAGCAAACAATGGTTAATAAAACGGTAACAATCATTGCAGTATAGTGTACAAAAAATCTTTGCCACTGCTCCCTATTGTCAGGGCTGGGCTCAGCCCTTCCTTCTCAGCTGTCGGCTAATTGCCAGCTCCTTTCTCTCCACAGTGACTCAGCTGTTGATCTGCTCGTCAGTCCTGGCTACTTAAAGCCGTCCAGCTCACTTCATCTCTGCCTTCGCCTTTGGTCACATCTCTGAGACCTTCTCCTGCATTCCTGTTGAAGACTTGCTCGGCTGACGCCCCTTCTGGCTCCTGATCCTGCTTGCTGTACTACTACGTTGATCTCTGGATCTCTGACATTGGCATTGGCTAACTACCCAATCTGGTTACTGCACTCTGGCTATGTATTGACTACGCTTACTCTGTTTACCTTTTTTATTATTATTTAACAAGTGTGATTAACTGTACTTCTGTCTCGGTCTGATTCATGGTTTCTGACACCATGTAGTCTGGACAGTCGCAGGGCTGCCTCGTAAATCTGGAAGCTACATGCATGGCATTAGCTATGAGTAAGCACCAGTAGTTACGGTGTGAAACATGTTAGCTAGTGATTCCATCTTTTGCTGTATGGATTTGAACTAATAAAAGAAATTTATTGTTGGAGTGCAGCCATCCGGATCAAATTTTTCTTTATACATGCATAGCTTGTGGCCCTGTCACAGAGACTTTACATTATGATCCCCGTATCTGGCATGCTTTACGAGGCGCCCAATTTTGTGGAGCCCATCATATCCAGGGTCACCCCGAGGACGACTGAGTTCATTGACACTGAAGTACATAAACTGCAAGATTTGCTCGTATCTAGTCATGGTCATGGCAGCAGAGAACACAGGCATATTTAATAATTGGGTCACTGAACCAATATGACCAGCTCATTCCTTTTTAGTAACGCCCATGTTAAGGGATAGGCCCAGAAAAGTCTTAAATTCAGAAACCGTGATACATTTCCATGCAAATTGTCTGGCAAGGGTCAAATTTGGGTTTGCGGTGATAAATTGGCATATAAATTGCTTTGATCCACAATAGATCCATACAGATCTTCCGTGAAAAACACTAAAAAAACAAGGGGAGTTAAATCTGCTGTTTTCCACCTGAATTCCAGGTTGGCCAGTGAATGGTGGAAGTATGGGTGCTGCAGAATCTGCGGGCTGCCAATCAGGATTTGCAAGAGCATTAGGAAGGGCTCTACGGGCCTGTCTTTGAATTCTTGGTGGCTGTGGAACACTACTTGTGCTAGCCACCGCGTCGGCTTGAACTGCACTTATGGAACTCTCCACGTCACCAAGTGTTACTGCAGTGCTGGTTTGTCTATTACCAGGATGTACTAGGCCACTGGTGCTCACCAGTTTATCAGACAGTAGAGCAGCACTAGTACTTGGCACTCTGCATGCGATTGCAGCAACCGGGGAACGGGGTTGTGTACAACTGACCTTAGCAGGGACCTCTACTCTGTCGTTAGAGCGATCTCAGGGTGCTGCTCCTCTCTACAGGTATGAATACTGAGCCTGATTCTGACAGTGAGGACTCCCCATTGCTCTCATCTGTCATGCTCAGTATCCTGTGGGCCTCTTCACTAGTATACCTTTTTCATTTTGATAGGTACCTAGTGTGACTCGCAGGTAAAAAAGCACCTGGTTGTCAAGAACTGTTTGAACTGCTACAAAACAAATTTACCTGCTAGCGCTAGCAGATATCAGGCCTGACTCGTAACGCTGCGGTTTTGTGTGCTGTATGTCGGAAGGAACTGATCTACTGGCACTGCACTACTTGGGTGGCAGAGAGGCTAAATGTAGGTGTTGGGGCTGATCCTGCTAACGCTGTGTTTTTGGGAATACTATTGGACGCTAGTATAGTTCTGATCAAAGATATTGATTCGTTCAGACTATACGTGTGTGTGTGTGTGTGTGTGTTTAGTGTTACTGGCAATCACAGGGTTAAAATTTAGTGAATGTGGCAGGCTAGCTGGCGTTACCTTTTGAAAGAGAGAACATTGTTTGGGACTTTAAATGAGATGTGTGTAAGTGAAGAAACAATTGTATACATAATCAAATGACAGGTTTATTTAAGAAATTGCATTGGACCTGATGCATTGCCAGTATGACGAGCTGATAAACATGTAATACATATAAACAACATACATATTACACAAGCTTTAAAATCCACAGGACATTGTATACAAACATGATGAAATATAAAACTGCATAAATAAGCTTGACGCGTTTCGTGGATTCGTTCCACTTCTTCAGAAGCAATTGCAGAGTTCATATCTAAAAGTAATATATATCCAAAATTATTCCAATGAATTAGACAAGGGTGTGGGGGAAGGAAAAACCCAAACACCCCAATGGCTTACTTGACAGCTTTGTAAACAGTCATACAGTGCTGAAGCCTGACGGTCAATGGAGGCCGGGACATATTCCCGCCGGGAGCTGAGGGGGCGTTACCTGTGACACTAATACAGTGATCAGTCAAATATCTGTACATTGTGACTAATGACACTGTGAAAGGGTTAAATGTGCTTACCATGTGAACTGGTGTCAGTGTATTGCTTGTACTCACAGTAAATGTTTTCCTTTTTTTTTTTTCATGCTGGATCTGAAAAGGACTCCAGGAGAGAAGATCACATTTCCTGTGCCTGTGTTTACATTACACAGGCACAGGATGTTCTGCCATTTGTCAGAACCGATCAGCAGGTCCTGGCCATAAATCATTGCTTTCAATCATTTTTGTTCTCAATCTAATCTGATCATCCCTTGGCGAGTGCGGCTCACGTACAGGTACGAGGTTTTGCGCAGAGAGGTTGCCGCCCCCCCGCAGTACATAAACGTGGGCCGTTCAGCTGAATCCAGCAACCTGTACCCTCTTCTACTACCCCCCCCCCCCCCACTTTTTTTTTTTTTTTTTTAATATATTTGTATTCGTCCCAGAAGCAGCAGCCTTCGCGATTTGTTTTGATGTTCTCCCCCAGGCTCTTCAAGTTCCTCCTCCATAGGACCTCAAGTGGCAATTTCATCTCGGACTGCCATCTTTTCCTCTCCTGTCCTCTGCAAGGCTCCCTGAGCCCAGAGTCTCGGGCAACAGGACACCCTAGACAGGCAGGGTCTCCTGCTCCCAGATCTTTTCTCCAAGCACGTGCCAAATTTAGACCTTGGAGGGGCCCCTCAACATATAAATTTTATGACCTAAACAATGTGAACTGAAATTAATGATGAATCATTTGCTAGTGTGTGTTTTTTTTTTTTTTTTTTTTTTTCTTCTTCTCCTCATCCTCATCCTCAATTTTTTTTTTTTTTATATATTTTTTATTTTGGTTGTGAAGTTCCTTCCGGGGTGTATGATGAGATGCCAAACACCACTAGCTCAACAAGTCAAAAGAAATGTGAAGGGCCTCAGCCTTGGGCGCCTCCTGATTGCTAATGAATATAGCCACTTGCATGAATAATCCAACATGCTTGTTGCACCAAAGTTGATTGATGAAATTGGGTACAATCAATCTGCCCTGCTGAACCAGCCAAGATTTGAACCATCTTTAGGCAGCTTTTAGTCTTTCATTGTGGTTCTCAGGAAAATTCTTTATCAATGGCGGTTTGCTGAAAGAACTTTCTCCCGAACAACTAGGGACCATCATGCTCGAATAATTGTAATTGAAATGAGAATAACTGGTCCTCTTTACGAAGAGATCTGGGGTCAAAAAGACCCCAAATCTGTCCTTTTTTGCTTAAAAAAAAAAAAAACCAAACCTGGACCGGCAGTGACACCATGACGTTGCTCAGGTCCTCCAAGGCCAAAGATGTTATTTCATAGATAACATAACTATACACTATAATAGTACAGTGCAACCTGCTGCTTAATTAGGCATAATGCATATGCAGTATATAGTCAGTTTATAAACAACTTTTCTGTTGTACTTTTCCAACCCCCCCCCCCCCCCCCCCCTCTCTACCCACTACAGGACACACCCTCTGCCTTGAACTCTTCAATCTGCTAAGCGGACTGCAGCATATCAAATCGCCCACTAATACTATGCCTCTTCTGTGGGCTCCAGTCATGCTGGCTCTCCTAGTTTCACTCAGCTCCAGGCCATATATGGTTCTATTGTTTTTTGAGCAACCTGAAGCGGTAAGGACGTCACACACCCGCCCCCACGCTCACCGTTGTCTTATGAGCAGCTCTGAACACTTTCAAGAGAGCCAGTCGCCGGCTATAAACACAATACCGGGGTTATAGCTGACATTACAAGCTGCAACGTATACATGTATTGCGGTCAGCAAGTGGTTAAATACTCAGGGCTGAGGATGGCTCAGTTTCCAGTTTGGAGACGGCTCCCAGTGTGGGTGACGGAAGGGTCTCACGCGGAGTCAGGGGGCCCAGACAGAAGCCACGAGACAGGATCTCAAGGGGTTAGAGTACCCAGCCAGGAGACAGGTCGCAGTTCCAGGAGTCGGGTCGGCTCCTATTGGGCGTCTCCAGGATAACTCGAATCCGTAGGCCAGAGATAGGATGTACAGCAGGGCGCTGCACCTAAGGCTGCATTCACACCTGAGCATTTCAAAGTCGCGCGTTTTTCCCAAGATTTTGTTAAGGTCACCAATGTAAAAGGCAGAAAAAAAATAATCTGCCCCAAAGAAGCTCATGTTCGTTTTTTTTTTTTTTTTTGAGCTTAGGGCAATTTTCAGGCGTTTTTGCTTTTGGGGGACAAAACGCTCAGATGTGAACAGGTGCCATCGAAATGAATGGGATGTTGCTTGTTGGGCTTTTTGTTTTTGTGTTTTCAGCCACTTTACAAGCGTTTATGAGCTGAAAATGCACAGTTGTGAATGCAGCCTTAAGGTTAGGAGACGATTGTTCCAGGAGAGCTGTTAAAGGAACTGGTAAGAGAAGCAGTGCTGCCAAAAAGTGAGCCAGGTGACTTGGTATTTTCGTTTGTACACATTGTGTGGAAGAAACCCCTGCATGGGCAACTTCTGTACATGTGAACATTCCATTTATTTAATAAAAGTGGACTGCTATGCCCTAAAATATAGTTTTCAACTGTCGCAACTCCTTGCAAATGCATCTGTTGCCTCCGTTTAATCGCCCCAACCTGACAACATGTATCTATACCCTGTATAAATACATGTTTCATCTGGTTTTGTAAATGCATGGTAAAGCAATATACACAGAATGTGAGGTGTATTCCACGTTGTCAGCTACTAACATGCCATTGTTGGCTGCCAGTAAAAATTCTGCAGTGTGCTGCACACATCTGCTTTACCTGGTGAAAGCGCAGGAAGTTTTGACTGATGCACAATCACTTAGTGGATAATCTGTGTCCAGAACAGTGAGGTGGCTTTACAAATGTGCTTATGCATACCTTTCTTGATTTCTTTACTATAGGGAGTGATCAACATGTGGTAGGCAATGGTATTCTTGGGCAGTTCATTTGGAACAGGGTTCTGTTATTAGTGGTGATGTTTAGAGAATTCATTTTAGGCATTACATTTTTTTTTTTTTTTCTGGTTTATTATCTAGAAATTAAAAAAAAAAAAAAAAAAAAAAGTAGACCGAGTAATAGGAACCACCAGAGATCTTTAGGAATTTTTATGTGTATCAATCTGCATCTAATTTAGAGAGACAAAATGTTCTCCAAATACAAGTGGGAGGAATTTTCCAGGATAAATGTTGGTGTTCTGGGTGGATTTTTAAAACGTTGCTAAAGACATTATTTTTTTAATTTTTCTACAGGAGTGTAACTATGAATGAGGGCCCCATCACAATGAAGGGACAACCACATGTGTTCATGGTGCAGAACCCAGCTGTCACAGGTCACCCAGGGTGTGTTCGGTCTCGTGCATCTGCACGGATGCCACATTGGAAGTAGCAGCTGTGTTTGTGCAGCCACTGCATCCCAATAGACAACAGTAGGACTGCTGACATGGTGATTCATGCATCACCTGTGCATCCCCATGATGGTAAAACAAAGCCCTGCATGAGGCACGCATGTAATTGCCCCATGTGAACAAGGCCTTAAACCAATGAGTAAAGCAAAAAGGCAATGGTCAGTAGGTGGAAAAAAATCTCCCTGTGAGTGATTGGTAGGCAAGAAAAAAAGCCCTTATGTTAGTGGGAGAAAAGAAAAAGCACCCCCACATTGGTGGTCTGGATACAAAAAAATGCCTTGGGGTAACCTCATAATTTAACAAGTGTCACCAGAATTAATCAACTTGTTGTTTTTTGCCTTGCTGCTACTATCAAGACCTTTATAAACTCTGCATCGTCTCTCTACAGCCATTGTCAACATTGCCTTTCCCCAGGTAAGTGGCCACGTTATTTTTGGTGGTTCATCTTTATAGTGCATACGTGAATGGGGATCTATGTGACTGTCATTTGCTGAGCAAATATATACACATCGCGTATAACAATCTCTGCTGTGAGGAAGAGAGACCACTCCCTATAACTTCAGAATATATTTCCATGAGGATTGATCTCTTGATTCCCCCACCTGTGCTCTGTGGTTGATCCTGATGACCTTGCAGGATACCGTGATGTAGGGGCAGTAGATCGTAGCGCAGTGGGGGACCAGGAATCTGACCCTCCCAAAAGTGTCGGATTCTGAAGCTTCCTCAAGTAGTTTCTCTTCCTTACATCAGAGAACAGCAGCGTGAACAGTGGGAGAGTGTATTAAAGCATATTTACATTTTAAAAAAGTGCCCCCAGGTAATTTATGCCATAATGTGCTAGTATGAACTGAATGTTGGCACATTATGACAGCTTTACCTGTCAAATAATGCCCTCCAGCACTGCGCTGTCAGTGCTCTCACTGGTCCTGGACACTTCAATCTACTCCTAGGTTTCATCTGTTCACCCGCTTGAATAGCTAGGCAGCAATGATGTCACTCCTGTACATGCACAGGGGAGTCCGATTACCGCGGCACAAGTGCCATAATGTACGATGAGCTACGCATGCCCAGTTGACGGGCAGGAGGAATGTTGTTTTAGAAAGATTGAACCACATCCCCTTAATATACTGTGGTTACATATTTCAAGAAGGGTTTTTTTTTTTTTTTTTTTCTTTGCCTGTTTTAGGCTTTGTTCAGTAGACCTATCCCTCCATTATATTATTAGCATCACTAGCATGCAATTAGAAGATTAAAAGCATTAGGCTGAGTCTTAACTCTGTGTAATTTTTTTTTTTTTTTTTTTTTTTTTTTTTTTTTTTTTAGTTTTGTCAACTGTAATTATTACAACTTCCCCATTTATGACTAAATGCTTCATGGGTGTTGGTCAGCTGATAGTAGACAGATTGCATAGCCAGGAACTTGCCAGATCCTGAATAGTAAAACTTGCCCACAAAACTTAGGGCTCCATTCTTGTCTTTGTTCCTTTTTGGTAGTTAATCCCTGACATCTGCTTCCTTGTCACTGGTACAAGAAATGGGATAAAGTCTCTCCAATGGGGAGGCAGCTCTGAGAAGTATATTTTCCCCTACTCTATTCAAAGAAGGGAAATGTTTTTTTTTTTTTTTGGCTAGAGTTCCACCTTGTTTTGTGCTGGACTGTACTAAATTATCGCTGGCTTTAAAAAAACAAACAAAAAAAAAACAAACATCTTCCTTGTTTGCATTTCTACCCCCCCCCCCCCCCTCCCATTTTTATATAAAACAGAAGCATGTTTTTATCGGTGGGTGGCAGTATAGCCTAGCTGTTTTATCCTGCATAATATAGGTAATCTGTGACGAATGTAATGCATGTGGAACACACTGAATTGTAGAGGATTGCTTTTTATTTTTTTTTCTGCTTAAAGTGATTCTAAATGCTCATCTATTTTCGTGTGTGTGTTGACCTCCCGGACCTCTAAAGGCCTGATGGTGACCTCAAGAGTTAGAGAACTGACATCCATCCTTGTAGAGTGGGTTAACAGGCATGGAGGGTGTAATGCAAGATGAAATGATGGGCACCAGTCACTTTTTTTGAATGTGCATAAAATATTTATTGTCTCTTAACAAGAACTGTGGGAAAGCGAGTTAGGGCCAGGACACCCTTGGGTAGATGCAATGGTAAATGGCAGACTTGGATACTATAGGTAGACGGTTATACAGGGAAAGGCCTCCAGCCAGATGCCACGTCTGTATAGGTAGGACTGCTGTCTCCTATGGCAACTGAACTTGTAACCATCAGTAAAGGTAGTCATACATAACTCTTGGTAACATAGAATAGTGCTTCTCATCTCAGAGTATTCCACTGTAGGTCTTCACTCGCTGAGCTCCCAGTGTCTCACTAGACTTCCAGATCCTAGTCGTCACTGGATCCCCTGAGCTCTTCCACAGCTAACCCTCTGTATACTCCTCAAGCAGCGCCCACACTAACCTGCTGGGTCCCTGGCTTGGCAATTGCTGAAGCTTTCCCACTTCTACTTGCTCGAGCTCACTCACAGTAGTCTCTGGTAATGAGGTGGATGGCCCCTTAGTGGCGACTGCTTCCCCTTTTACCTCTGACCACAACCGGTTCCCCGTCCGGCTAAACCTTCGCTACTTGGTTGGACTGCAGTCCCAACCCCACGCTGCTTCTCCTGTTCCTGGATAGGCCTCAGGCAGCCTAGCAACCTGGGGAGACATAACACACGTCTACCTAGACAGCCATCCAGGTGGCACAGAACCCTGATCACCTGACTCCATCCAAATGGGCTCTCCCAGCAGGCCAAGGGAAACCCCTGCCAATTGGCTGAGACACCCCATCCATTCATAAACTGACCTTGCTATGCCCCGGTCTATCTACCAGGCCATAATTTCAATTAAAGTCCCAAACTCTCTCTCTTTTCCCTTGTAAGGTTTCAATGCTGACGTTTGGTAACTCGAACCTTCAGCTCCCTCTACATGTTTTCTATGGGATTAAGGTCTGGAGACTGGCTAGGCCACTCGGGACCTTAATGTGCTTCTTTTTAAGCCACTCCTTTGTTGCCTTGACCGTGTGTTTTGGGTCATTGTCATGCTAGAATACCCATCCACGACCCATATTTAATACCCTGGCTGAGAGGAGGCTCTCACCCAAGATTTGACAGTACATGGCCCTGTTGTCTCTTTGATGCAGTGAAGCTGTCCTGACCCCTTAGCAGAAAAACATCCCCAAAGCATAAGGTTTTCACCTCCCCCCCCCCCCCCCCCCCTTTTTTTTTTTTTTTTTTTTTTTTTTTTTTTACAGCGAGATGGTGTTCTTGGGGTCGTAGACAGCATTGCTCCTCAAACACGGCGAGTTAAGTTGCTGCCAAAGAACTTTTTTTTTTTTTTTTTTTTTTATTTATTTTCGGTCTCTTCTGACCACAACACTTTCATCTAGTTCTCCTCTCAATCATTCAGATGCTCATTAGCAAACTTCAGACGGGCCTGTACATGCTTTCTTGAGCAGGGGAACCTTGCGGGCGCTGCAGGATTTCAGTCCTTCATGGCATAGTGTTGCCAATTGTTTTCTTGATCACTATGGTCCCAGCTGCCTTGAGATCATTGACTAGATTCTCCCGTGTAGTTCTGGGCTGATTCCTCACCGTTGATCATTGAAACTCCACAAGGTGAGATCTTCCATATAGCCCCTGACTGAGGGAGATTGACAGTTATTTTGTGTTAATTCCATTTGGGAATAATTGCACAGACTGTCACCCTCTCACCAAGCTGCTTGGTGATGGTCTTGTAGCCCATTTCAGCCTTGTGTAGGTCTACAATCTTGTCCGTGACATCCTTGTACAGCTCTTTGGTCTTGGCCATGGTGGTGAGATTGGAATCTGATTTGCTTCTATGGACAGGTGTCTTTTTATACAGATAACAAGCTGAGATTAATGCTGGCCATACACTATACGAAAAATCGGCCGAAAAATCGTTCGTATGGACACTTCGTTCGTTTTTCGGCAAGTTTAGTGGGTACAAATCGATAATCGTTTGACGTTTTTGTGGAAAAAACGAACGGCATGTTTGGAAAATTTCTGCCGAACAGCCTGCACTAGGTATATGTAAAAAAACGAACACAAAATTATTTATTCATGTCCACTGAACAGATTATCGGTCATTATATGATGGCACGATCGTTTGCGGTCACGGTCGAACGTTCGTTTTTCGAAAAGGGGTTCGGCCGATTTTCTGTATAGTGTGTGGCCAGCATTATGCGGTCACGGTCGAACTATACAGAAAATCGGCCGAACCCTTTTTCGAAAAACGAACGTTCGACCGTGACCGCAAACGATCGTGCCATCATATAATGACCGATAAATTGTTCAGTGGACATGAATAAATAATTTTTTGTTCGTTTTTTTTACATCTACCTAGTGCAGAAAGTTCGGACGGGAAACACATTAACCTTGCAATTTATCGTACGTTCGGCAGAAATTTACCAAACTTCCCGTTCGTTTTTTTTACCACAAAAACGTCACAAAGATTATCGATTTGTGCCCATTAACTTGCCGAAAAACGAACGAAGTGCCTATACGAACGATTTTTCGGCCGATTTTTCGTATAGTGTATGGCCAGCATAAGAGTGCTCCTAATCTAGGCTTGTTGCCTGTATAGAAGACACCTGGAAGCCAGAAATCTTGCTGATAGTAGATCAAATACTTATTTCACTCATTAACCACTTCAGCCCCGGAATATTTTACCCCCTTCCTGACCAGACCACTTTTTGCGATTCGGCACTGCGTCGTTTTAACTGACAATTGCGCGGTCGTGTGACATTGCCCCCAAACAAAATTGATGTCCTTTTTTTTTTCCCACAAATAGAGCTTTCTTTTGGTGGTATTTGATCGCCTCTGCGGTTTTAATCTTTTGCGCTATAAACAAAAATAGTGACAATTTTGAAAAACACTATTTTTTACTTTTTGCTATAATATCCCCCAAAAATATATAAAGAAAACTAATATTTTAGGCCGATTATGTATTCTTCTACATATTTTTGGTAAAAAAAAATCGCAATAAGTGTATATTGATTGGTTTGCGCAAAAGTTATAATGTCTACAAAATAGGGGATAGTTTTTTAAGGCTTTTTATTTTTTATCGGGACTGCGACATTATGGCTGACACGTTGGACAATTGACACATTTTTGGGACCATTGGCATTTTTACAGCAATCGGTGCTATGAAAATGCGTTGATTACTGTAAAAATATCACTGGCGGTGAATGGGGTTAATGTGTTGCCTAGTTTGTGTAATAACTGAAGGGGGAGGGGACTGTGCAGGGGAGATGACAGATAGCTGTTCATATTCTGTATGAACAGACGATCTGTCTGCTCTCCCCTCCAGAAACTGTTTTATATACACACACAGATCGCGGGAGCCCGGTGGTGATCGCGACCGCCCGGCACTCACATCGGCTCAGTGGGTGAGCAGGGGGCGCACGCACCCCCTAGTGGCAGTCTGTTAACGACGTAACATGTTGGCAATTCACGCAGCCGCGCCATGTTGCCGCAGTGTAACTGCGGTGGCTGGTCGGCAACCGGTTAAAATGCGTTTTTTTTTTTTTTTTTTGTGACTGGGACATTTTTGACACATTTTTGGGACCATTGTCATTTATAAGGCAACCAGTGCTATAAAAATGCACTGATTCCTGTGTAAATGACACTGGCAGTGAAGGGGTTAACCACTAGGGGGTGGGGAGGGGTTAAGTATGTCCTAGGGGGATGGGCTAGCAGTGTCATTACTCTGATCACTGCTCCCGATGACAGGGAGCTGTGATCAGTGACACTTGTAAACAGCATCTCCCCATTCTGCCTAGTGACATCAGCATCTCCCCGTTCATCCTCTCTGTGAGGCGATCGTGGGTATCCCCGCGGCTATCGGGCCCGCGACCCGACTCACAGAGCTCCCGGCGCATGCAATGGCACGGCGGGGGAATTCAAATGGACGTACCTGTATGTGCATTTGCCCAGCCGTGCCATTCTGCCGAGTCCACACCTGCTTTAATTTTTAACGTGACTCTGATTAACCTTAACCCCAAATAAAGTTCAGCTGTTCTAATAGGTCTTTCCGGACATTTTCTTAGTCGCATCCTATAGCAATGGTCTGCAGAGAGCTTCCAAAGCATTAGAGGGATCTCATTGTTAAAGGGTATCAGTCAGGAGAAGAGTACAAAAGAATTTCCAAGGCATTAGATATATCATGGAACACAGGGGAGAATATATGGCACAACAGTGACATTACCAAGAACTGGACATCCCTCCAAAATTGAGAAGAAAACTGGTCAGGGAGGCTGCCAAGAGGCCTACAGCAACATTGAAGGAGCTGCAGGAATATCTTGTAAGTACTGGTTGTGTGGTACATGCGACAACAATCTCCCGTATGCTTCATATGTCTGGGCTATGGGGGTGGGTAGAGTGGCAAGACGAAAGCCTTTTCTTACGAAGAAAAAACCTCCAAGCCCGGCTAAATTTTTGCAAAAACACCTTTTTGAAGTATCCCAAAAGCACGTGGAAAAATGTGTTGTGGTCTGATGAAACCAAGGTTGAACTTTTTGGCCATAATTCCAAAAGAATTTCACAAAAACACTGCACATCACCAAAAGTACACCATACCCACAGTGAAGCATGGTGGTGGTAGCATTGTGCTTTTGGGGCTGTTTTTCTTCAGCTGGAACAGGGGCCTTAGTTCAGGTAGAGGGAATTCTGAACAGTTCCAAATACCAGTCAATATTGGCACAAAACCTTCAGGCTTCTGCTAGAAAGCTGAACACGAAGCAGAACTTCATGTTTCAGCATAACGGGCCAAAGCCTACATCCAAATTATACTAGGGAATGTCTTCACCAGAAGAAGATTAACGTTTTGGAATGGCCCAGACCTGAATCGGATTTGAAAATCTGTGGGGTGATCTGAAGAGGGCTGTGCACAGGAGATGCCCTCGCAATCTGACAGATTTGGAGTTTTTGCAAGGAGTGGCAGCCCATGCATTTTGGGCACAGCCCCCCCCCCCCCCCCCGACACCCCCGTCGCCCTCCCTTTTCATGTGCCCGGCCACCTTTCAGAACACTGGACACATGAAATACTATGGTGAGGATAGGCTCTAATAGGCTTCACAATAGGGTGGGCTTGGGTCGCAGAGCACTGCGCCCTGATCTTACCCTGTTGTGTGACATAGCAAATGAATTTCCACATTAAAGTTCCTCCCTGCCAATCAGGAGGCAGGTCAGTGAGACCTGTCTCCCTATTGGCCAAAGCATTAGGCGATCCTATTGGATGCACTGACTATGGCTTGAAGGCCCAGTGAAATATTTGTCTGCTTTGACCAATCTCTCTCTACTTGAAACAATTGTTCTCTCTATGTACTGCTGACATCCAGCAGTAATTGCATGACTGCTATGCTGAACCAGCAGCATCAATACTTTCATATGGTAAAAAGCAAGCAGATCAAGACATCTGATGTCGCTCTGACTTATTAGTCCCATACTAGTTTTAGGTCAGAAGCAGGAATACCAGGCAACTAGCACTTTCAGAAAGACAAGTCTGATGGGAACTTGTGTATTTCCTTCAGCGCAGCATTTCTTTAATCTTTTCATTGCCACCAGTGTAAGTGTAGCACCCTGATGTTTAGGCAGGGTTGCTAGTACATTTACCTGCCAGGTATAGTTGCCTTGGCCAATTGTCAGTTTAGAATCAATTGATCCCCTAATTTTGGAATTGCTGTACTTCTCTCCTCTGTCACTAGATGGCCGGGTATCTGGTGACCTTAGATAAGCGGTCCTTGCAATGCCCTTGTCTTAGGAATGGATGGGGTGTCTCAGACAATGGACAGGGATCTTCTTGGGTCCCTTGGCCTGCTGGGAGAGCCTATTTATTTCGGAGAGGTTGGGTGATTGGGGTTCTGTGCCACCTGGACGGCTGTCTGGGTGGACGTGTGTTATGCTGCTAGGCCAGAGCCTGAGGCTTATCCTGGGGACATCTGGCTGCTAGGCTGTCTGAGGGCCTATCTAGAAGCAAGAGAGCAGCGTAGGGTTGGGACTGCAGCTTGCAGTCCAACCATAAGTGATGGTTCTGCCGGCCAGAGAACCTGTCGTGGTCGGAGCTAGAGGGGAAGCTGTCTCCACTAAGGGACCAACCCTTATTACCAGGGCCGCAGTGAGTAGCTGAAGCAAGTACCGGAGCAGTATTCTCACCAACCGGGGACGGTTAAGAATTGGGAAACTTCAGCAGGTGTCAAGCTAGGGACCCAGCCAGTGGGGGTGACACTTGCAGAGCAGCCTTGTGTGTCAAGTCGGGGACCGAGCAGGCCGATGGGTTGAAGCTTGAGGAGTATCTGTAAGTGCCAAGCTAGGGACCCAACAGGGACATGGGGGGGTAATGCTTGAGGAAGATACTCAGTAAGAAGGTTGGAAGAGCTCAGGAGATCCAGTGGCAGTGGATTAGCAAGTCTAGTGAGAAGCAACTGGGAGCTCAGTGGAGTGAAGATCTACAAGAAGTGATTGTAGAGGAAGTACAGATGTTCGTTAAAACTTGTGTTAGAAACTGTTCTACTTGTGTTAGAAACTGTTCTAAGACCTGTGCCATAGGAGACAGCGCTCCTACACATGCAGATGTGGTGTCCTGCTGGGTGCCTTTTCCTGCAAGGGGGGGGGGGGTCTACCTATGGAAGTCTCGGAGTTTACTAATTAACATTGCAACCACTAAAGGGTGTCCTAAACCCTCTCTCAGTTCTGTTCAAGAGAAAATTTAATCTCTTTGCGTTCAAGAAGTGTCTGGTGCCCATGAATCTATTATGCATTATACCCACCATGCCATATAACCCACTCTACACAGAAGATTGTCAGCAGTGGCCACTGGTGCTCAAAATTTTTTGGGGGACGTAAACAAACTGAAAAATACTGACCCCCCCCCCCCCCCCCCATCAAACATAGCCACGTGTGCCCATCAAGCACACATGCAGCCCCCCTTTACCCAGTATATACAGCCACTGAGCCCATCAAATGCAACCACTGCGCCCACCGACCCCCCCCCCCCCCCACAAGCCAAGGAAACTTACTGCAGCAGCTCCTCTCAGAGCGGTGGGGACCTCCGCTCCAGCGCGTGTCTCCTCCAATCTCAAACCAATAGGGTAGCCTGGCGCTTTGGCCAATCGGGAAGTCTGACGCCCTGCCTCCTGATTGGTGGGGAGGAAGGTTAATGTGAAAATAGCGAAAATTAATTTGCTATTCTCACACAATTGGGTGGGATCAGGGTGCACTCTCTGTGCCCTGAGCCCATCCTATTTTGAAGCCTGTTGGAGCCTCTGGCTCTAATCGGGTACTTCAAAAAGTACCCCCCCCCCCCCCCCCCCACACATAGGAATCCATGCGTCCTGAAAGGGGCTGGGCACATGGATGGAGGGGTGGTGCCCGTGCGCCCACCGTGCACGGGCCGCCACTGAGGGCTACCATACTTTAAAACTTTGTTACTTTCCTGTCTGGACACAACAGAGTCAGACATTTCTTAAAGGTTAGAATTGCAGCTGCACATGCTCTTAACTGTGTATATTTATATCACCTGCTAGCTACTGTTTGTAACGAGTTAACTGCTAAATTAACCTGCCCCAATGCTGTCCTGTTTAAGGGGGAATTATAATGAGACATTTGCATCACTTTTTTCTAGTGGTATTTGTTTTTTAAGATTCAGTCTCCATGCACACTGGGCTTTAAAAAAAAAAAAAAAAAAAGTCTGTTCTCTTGGGACTAATCCATATAGAGCATTTTTTTTTTTTTGTATAAAGTTTAGAAGAGTTTTACGGGTGTTTTTTTTTTTTTTTTTCTGCCAGTGAGCTCAAACTCGAACCAGAAGGGTTTTTTTTCCTGACTCTAAATGTGGAGCTCAAAATATGCCTGTAAACGTCCTAATGTACATGGACACTAAGGTGCCGGGTTCACACTGGTGCGACACGACAGCCGTCTTACTTTTGGATCCGACTTTGCCCTGCCTCATTAATTTCAATGAATGGGGATCTGACTTGGATCCCTGCCAATAACAGGCACTGTGTTTGGTATGAATCTTGAGGGGGAACTCCATGCCAAATTTTAAATAAAAAACCGGCATGGGTTCCCCCTCCAAGAGCATACCAGGCCCTTCGGTCTGGTATGGATTTTAAGGGGCACCCCCTACGCCCAAAATCCATACCAGACCCTTATCCGAGCACACAGCCCGGCCAGTCAGGAAAAGGGATGGGGACGAGCGAGCACCCCCCCCCCCAATCCTGAACTGTACCAGGCCGCATACTCTCAACATGGGGGGGTGCTTTGGGGCAGGGGGGCGCCCTGCAGCCCCCCCACCCCAAAGCACCTTGTCCCTATGTTGATGAGGACAAGGGCCTCTTCCCGACAACCCTGGCCGTTGGTTATCAGAATCTGGGAGCCCCCTTTAAAAAGGGGGCCCCCAGATCCCGGCCCCCCACCCTATGTGAATGAGTATGGGGTACATCGTACCCCTACCCATTCACCTAGGAAAAAGTGTCAATAAAAAAAACGTACTAGACAGGTTTTTAAAGTAATTTTTATTAGGCAGCTCCGGGGGTGGTCTTCTGACTTCGGGGGTCTCTTCCTCCTCCTCCGCGCTTTCCGGTTCTTCTCCCGCTCTCCGGCCTCTTCTGCCGGGCTCCTCCACTATCTTCTGCTCTTTTGCCCACTCTTTTGCTAGCGGTGGCCCTGTCTTCTCCGCCGTCTTCTTTTTCCCTCTTCTCTTCTTCCAATTTTGACACAATGCTCTCTCCCGCTGTAATGCCATGTGCACGATGCGCAACGTCTTATATAGGGATGGGGTGTGGTTACCGGGTGATGTCACCCATTGACCCCGCCCCTTATGACTTTACAGTCCCATCATGCCCTGGGACTGTGATGTCATAAGGGGCGGGGTCACCGGGTGACATCACCCGGTAACCACGCCCCATCCCTATATAAGTCGTTGCGCACACGGCATTACAGCGGGAAAGAGCTTTGTGTCAAAATCGGAAGGAGGGAAGAAGACTGCGGAGAAGACCAGGCCACCGCTAGCAAAAGAGCAGAAGATGATGGCAGAGGAGCCCGGCAGAAGAGGCCGGAGAGCGCGGAGAAGGAAGAGACCGTGGGGAAGGAAGAGACCCCCGAAGTCGGAAGAAGACCCCCGGAGCTGCCTAATAAATTACTTAACCTGTCTAGTGTGTGTGTGTGTGTGTGTGTGTGTGTGTTTTATCAATTTTTTTTTTTTTTCCTAGGTGAATGGGTAGGGGTAAGATGTACCCCATACTCACTCATTCACATAGGGTGGGGGACCGGGATCTGGGGGCCCCCTTATCAAAGGGGGCTCCCGGATTCCGATAAGCCCCCTGCCCGCAGAACCCGACAACCAACGGCCAAGGTTGTTGGGAAGAGGCCCTTGTCCTCATCAACATGGCGACATGGTGCTTTGGGGTGGGCTGCCCCAAAGCACCCACCCCCGATAATTAGGGCATGCGGCCTGGTATGGTTCACTCATCCCCCACCCCTTTATTCTGACTGGCCGGGCTGCATGCTTGGATAAGGGTCTGGTATGGATTTTGGGGGGGGGGGGGGGGGCATGCTTTTTTTTTTTTTTTTTTTTTTTTTTTTTTTTTTTTTTTTTTTTTGCGTAAAGGGGGTTCCCCTTAAAATCCATACCAGACCCAAGGGCCTGGTATGCTCTTGGAGGGGGCACCCGTGCTGTTTTTTTTATTTAAAACTTGGCGCGGAGTTCCCTCTCAAGATCATCTGAGCACAAGTCGCATGCCAAAGTCGGATCATGCTAGACGGCGATCCGACTTATATCCGACTTCAATGACAGTCAATGGGCTGAAGTAGGATCAAAGTCGGACCAAAGTAGTACAGGGAGCATTTTCAAAGTCGGACCAGTTAGGAAGGCTCCCATAGGGAAACATGGATTTTCACACGTCATGCGACATGAGCTCCCAATGTCGGAGCATTTGTCGCACTAGTGTGAACCCGGCCTAAGGAGCTTCTACAGGACATTTGTGTTCTGTCTGTAGAAGAAAGTTTTTGTTTTTGTTTTTTGGTTTTTTTCCAGCCAGTGTGCATGGAGCCTTAGTTTCTGTAGCTTTAGGTGCAGCAGATTCAGGTAGTTCTTGATCGTGCTACTCTTTCTTTGTGTTTAAAAAAAAAAAATAAAAAAATTCAAGAATTGCTTTCAGTTCATAGATACTGAAACTGTAGGTGATGAGGAAGACTAACTGTAAACTGGTGTACAGACAGCCACAGTGACTGAGTGCTGTGGATTAGAGCAGCATGTTCTACCTCCTCCATTCTCCGGTCGTCAAGGAAGCTGCTGGCTTCATGAAGTGCAAGCTGCAAAATATCTGTCAAACGTGATACTGAAAGTGTAATATTGCGTTCTGGTTGGCAGCATGATGGGAAATTTACACTTGGAGCAGAAGTGGATGTAAACCCAATGTCCTCCTTTCTAAACTACTGCCATAGGAGTTATCTATAAGGATATACATACCTCCTGCATGTATCTTTACCTGTCAAATGTCTCCCCTCTGTCTGTTATGAGACCCGAAAAACTGCATATTCTGTGGGTGGGTCTGTTGTCTGGAGCTCGGTGGGTGGAGTCGTGATGTCAGTAGACTCCCCGCCCACCTCTACACTCCCCTTGTCAATATGCATTTTCTCCTGTTTATTTCTAACACTGAACTTCTGCTATGATCTCTAACATCCAGTGAAAAGGCAGGAAAGTAACCACATGACTTCAGCATGCCAAATCATGCTGAGGTGTGGAACAGCCAATCCTTGCAGAGCTGCTGTAGAAAGGAGTGGGGGAGGGAATTAAAAAAAATAATGCCTGTGTCTTAGGCTGTCACTCACAGCAAGGGGAAGTATTTGACAAAGTGTTTCTCAGTTTGTCAAGATTTTTCTCACTGAACAATAAAAGAGGATTGCTCAGAGATGGATTAACTCTGTGTGGCAAGACTGGGCTCAAATCATAGGAAATCTTATACTCTACAGTATGATAAAAAAAATTCGGGTTTACATCCACTTTAAGTGACGATCCCTGCCCTAGGAATGCCAAGGGTCACTCATAAGCACAGGTGACTTTTGTATACCAGATTTGGACATTTCTACAGTTTACAGAAGAACCAGGCAAACTAAGTACATTTTTACTTTATATCCCATCTAGATAACTGTTACTAATTTCTATTCCTGTCTAAAAATTGTCTGAAACTGGCCGCTATTCTTAAAGGTCAAAACTGCAATAGCACATGGTGTAAACCGTGCATGTTTCTGTGACAAAATCATGGTGGCAGCTACTGTGTGTAGGCTGTGTAAAGCATGCCTCCCAACTTTTTGAGATGGGAATGAGGGACACTGATTATCATACACATGTAGGCATAGGACAAACACCCATGTCATGCCCCCTTAAGGAAAATGTATACAAAAACTATTAGTTAAACCTACAAGTGCTTATTTTTAGCACTACTTTTCCTTCATATTGGCTTCTGAAATTTTCAAATGCAGCAATTTAGAAATTGTATGAAAGGTTTAGCACTAAAACACATTTTGAAAGATAAAAAGTAAATTTTATGTACTACTATACAAATGAGGAGGAAAGAGGGACCGAGGAACAAATCTGGGACAGTCCCCCGCAGAACACCCTCCCTGTCTGTACAGTTGCAGTACAATTTTTAGTACAAGAGGAATCGGAGAACCCTGCTTGTTAGCGCTTACAATCTAAGATGGAGAGTCAAGTAAAACAAAAGATAATGACTGTGGGGGATAAGCCGATGGGAAAAGTAAAAACAGTGGGGGTTATTTACTAAATTCAAATCCACTTTGCACTAAAAGTGCAAACTACAAATGCAAAGTGCACTTGGAAGTTCACTCACTGTAGATCCGAGGGGGACATGCAAGGAAAATAAACAGCTTTTTAGCTTGCACATGATTGGATGATAAAATCAGCAGAGCTTCCCCTCATTTCAGATCTACCTTTTCAGATTTACAGCGACTTCACTTCCAAGTGCACTTTCAGTGCAATTTCAAGTGCACTTTGCACTTGTAGTTTGCCCTTGTAGTGCAAAGTGGATTTGCCTTTCGTAAATAATTCCCAATGTATTCGTTGAAAGCAGGATAGGCTTCTTTAAAGAGAAGGGTTTTCAGGAATCGTCTAAAGGTGCATAGATTAGGAGATAGTCAGACAGATTGGGGTAGGGAGTTCCAAAGGATGTGAGAAGCTCGGGAGCAGTCCTAGAGGTGAGCATGGGAGGAGGTAACAAGGGAACTAGAGAGCAGGAGGTCTTGGGAGGAAAATAAAGAATCATTTGGCTGATATTTTGAGACCAGGTTAGTGATGTAGCTGGGGGTAGAGTTGTGGATGGCTTTGTAAGTTATTGTTAGTACTTTGAATTTTATTTGTTGGGTGAGGAGAAGCCAGTGGTGGGATTGGCAGAGGGGGATAGTAGACACTGAATGGTTGGTAAGCTGGATGAGCCCGGCAGGAGCATTCGTGATGGACTGAAGGGGGAATTGCTTATGTAAAGGTAATCCAATAAGAAGGGAGGTGCAGTAGTCCAGACAAGCGCTAGCGAATTGGAAGCTTAGAGGTGTCAATGGTTAAAAAGGGGGCAGGTTCTGAGGCCGCATTATTTGGACAGGGATTGGATGTGGGCCTGAAAGGTCCGTTCAGAGTCCAGGGTTACCCCTAGCAACCTGGCATGTGGGGACAGACTGATAGTTTGTGCCATTTATCTTGACACACAAAACAAGAAGTCAGGGGAAGTGGCACATATAGGGGGGGGGGGGGTGTGATCTGAGGGGTAGAGAGATAGATTTCTGTGTTTTCAGCATAGAAATGGTATTGGAAGCCATGGGGGGCTATCAGCTGACCCAAGCAGGAGGTGCGGATTGAGAATAGGAGAGGTCAAAGGACAGAACCTTGGGAACCTTACCCCAACGGTAAGAGGAGAAGTAGAGTTGTAAGTGACACTGAAGGTGCGGTGAGAAAGGTACTATGTGGCAAGGGAAAGGCTCTGCTATGCCTGAGCTACCACTACGGCTCGTCGTCTAAGCGCTGTTGCACTCTACAGTACAGTGCCCCTCTTTTTCACCCCCCCCTCTTTTTCACACCCCCCCCCCTCTTTTTCACCTCCCTCTTTTTCACCCCCCCACGCACTCAGGTAGTCACAGTAGGCATTTCTAGTGTTTGCATTTCTTTGTTTTGCGCAGAGTTTTTTATATTCATAGACCATAAAATGTTGCTCGCTATATCATTCTTACAAATGCCATCTTTTTCACAGGCCGATGAACTGGAAGCTGCCAACAATGGTTTATCTGTGATTACATGTGACCAACGTATATGGCCACAACCTTTGGCATCACTATTTTTCAGGTATGTAATTTTTAATGTCGTATTACTCTTTACTAAACAGTAAAGTGTCTTGTGTATATATCCAAAAGCAGACAGCTGAACATGCAATATCAGAAATACATGTGTGTGTTTTCTTAAAGGCTAAGTTAACTTTTTTTTTTTTTTTTTTTCTTTCCTAAATTCCAGCTACCCTATGTAGCACTATATCATTAATGTACCTCTGTTGCAGAAAATATAGTGGGGACGCAAAGTATTCAGACCCCCTTAAATTTTTCACTCTTTGTTATATTGAAGCCATTTGCTAAAATCATTTAAGTTCATTTTTTTTTTCCTCAATGTACACACCGCACCCCATATTGACAGAAAAACACAGAATTGTAGACATTTTTGCAGATTTTATTAAGGGAAAAAATGAAATATCACATGGTCCTAAGTATTCAGACCCTTTGCTCAGTAGTTAGTAGAAGCACCCTTTTGATCTAATACAGCCATGAGTCTTTTTGGGAAAGATGCAACAAGTTTTTCACATCTGGATTTGGGCACCCTCTGCCATTCCTCCTTGCAGATCCTCTCCAGTTCTGTCAGGTTGGATGGTAAACGTTGGTGGACAGCCATTTTTAGGTCTCTCCAGAGATGCTCAATTGGGTTTAAGTCAGGGCTCTGGCTGGGCCATTCAAGAACAGTCAGAGTTGTGAAGCCACTCCTTCGTTATTTTAGCTGTGTGCTTGGGGTCACTGTCTTGTTGGCAGGTACACCTTCAGCCCAGTCTGAGGTCCTGAGCACTCTGGAGAAGGTTTTAGTCCAGGATATCCCTGTACTTGGCCGCATTCATCTTTCCCTTTGATAACAACCAGTCGTCCTGTCCCTGCAGCTGAAAAACACCCCCACAGCATGATGCTGCCACCACCATGCTTCACTGTTGGGACTGTATTGGACAGGTAATGAGCAGTGCCTGGTTTTCTCCACACATACTGCTTAGAATTAAGGCCAAAAAGTTCTATCTTGGTCTCATCAGACCAGAGAATCTTATTTCTCACCATCTTGGAGTCCTTCAGGTGTTTTTTTTTCTAGCAAACTCCATGCGGGCTTTCATGTGTCTTGCACTGGGGAGAGGCTTCCGTCGGGCCACTTTGCCATAAAGCCCCGACTGGTGGAGGGCTGCAGTGATGGTTGACTTTCTACAACTTTCTCCCGACTGCATCTCTGGAGCTCAGCCACAGTGATCTTTAGGTTCTTCTTTACCTCTCTCACCATGGCTCTTCTCCCCCAGTAGCTCAGTTTGGCCGGATGGCCAGCTCTAGGAAGGGTTCTGGTCGTCCCAAAAATCTTCCATTTAAGGATTATGGAGGTCGCTGTGCTCTTAGGAACCTTAGGTGCAGCAGACATTTTTTTGTAACCTTGGCCAGATATGTGCCTTGCCACAACTGTCTGAGCTCTTCAGGCAGTTCCTTTTGACCTCCATGATTCTCATTTGCTCTGTCATGCACTGTGAGCTGTAAGGTCTTATGTAGACAGGTGTGTGGCTTTCCTAATCAAGTCCAATCAGTATAATCAAACACAGCTGGACTCAAATGAAGGTGTAGAACCATCTCAAGGATGATCAGAAGAAATGGACAGCACCTGAGTTAAATATGAGTGTCACAGCAAAGGGTCTGAATACTTAGGACCATGTGATATTTCAGTTTTTCTTTTTTAATAAATCTGCAAAAATGTCAACAATTCTGTGTTTTTCTGTCAATATGGGGTGCTGCGTGTACATTAATGAGTAAAAAAAAATGAACTTAAATGATGGCTGCAATATAACAAAGAGTGAAATTTATAAATTATTTTTTTCTGGTGTGTGTGTGTGTGTGTGTGTGTGTGTGTGTGTGTGTGTGTGTGTGTGTGTGTGTGTGTGTGTGTGTCAATAACTCTCGGTGGAGCTGCTGATTTAAGCGGGCTTGTTACCTTCACTCTCTCCTTCCCTCTGTTTCACCGGCACCGGGTCTAGGGTTCCGTTGAGTTTACCTCCGGACGATATAAGCACCAACACTTGAGTACGTTTTCGATGCTTTATTGAACAATTAACAAAGGAAGTAGCAGGAAAGAGGCAGAAGGGAAACTGCAGAGAAGCTCAAATACCTTTCTGTAGGATTCTTGACAAATGTCCTTTAGAGTTGAATACTGCAGTAGAATGCGCTCCCCTTGTGAGATGCACTCTTTGCTCGCCTGGATAGGCCTCTCTCACTTGCCTAGCAGCCAGTACGTAGCACGATCAAAAGTCTCTGCCACAGGCTTGCTTGAGATGAACCCGTACGATCCTCGGCCACAGGATGTATTGGTTTTGCGGTGAATGTCAGACACTGCTTGAACCTTTAAGCCAAACCCGGCAGCACTATGCTGTAAAGTTACTTTAGGATACGTCCTCCAATCGAGTCACCAGGCCCCTCTCCAGACCAGCACTCTGCATGATCCTTCCATGACTGGTCCTCCCCTGGGATCTCCCCGGTTGTCCAGCTTCTTCACTCTGGATAGGCAGCTCAGGACCATTCCTCGGCTGCTGTGGTAGGCCCCAGACAAGCTTCTGGGCCCACCCATGCGGCTCAGGCCTCGAACGGTGGACCACGAGGTAGCACTCTAATGCATACCTGTCGGCCAGGAGGCCCAGCAGGTGGCTGTAAAACGAACCCTAAAACATGGCGTCTGTCCCATAAATACCCTCTCCCAGAATCCAGCTCGGAGGACCACCTCCACCGAGTTGTCTCCGGGACAGAAGAGCACCCATATGCTTTGACATGTTGCCTTTCCAACACTAGCCAATAGTAACGACACCCACTGGCTCAGTATGGAAACACACGCAACGTCGGCCAAGCTGGAACAGAGGCAAATCTAACTTTAATGAGCAATTTACTAAATTTACCTATCAGATGGTAGATCATAAATCTACCAGCGCTACATATATTTGTGTGTATGATATAGAGATTTTATATCTATATAGATAGATATATTATATAAATTTTTTTTTTTTCTTCTATTAGTGTACAGTGGTTAAGGGGAACCCCATGACAAAATTAAGAAAAAAAACGACACTTGCATATAAGCCTTTAGAATGAACACTTGAATTTATTTTTTTTTTTTTTTTTTTTTTTTTCACGTTCGTGTTCCACTTTAACGGTGTTCGCACAAATCTTTTGCATGTTCTAGTCTGAACTGGGGGGTGTTTGGCTCATCCCTAGATGTAATGTGTTCCAGTACTGAGGATCTCGCTGTCTGCATGAATAGTGTCTGTATGAGCAGCCCTGCTCATATGTCTTAACAAGAGAGCCATAGTTAAATGATGTATGCCATTTTTGGCTGCTGCTATTCTACAGGAAATACCAAAGTGTACACAGTCCAGTATTAATACATGTCCCATTCCAACCACAAAAATGTAAATTTTATCTGCATTTGGTTTGTGAATTAAAGTATTCTTTACACACTACTCCTTTTTTTTTTTTTTTTTTTTTTTTTTTTTTTTTTTCCCCCATTTATTTATTTTTTATGGTTTCCCAATCCTATTGTATAGCTAAGATTTCGTTTGTATTTTTTCTCATCCTTCTTGATCCAACCCGCAAAATGTTGAATAAAATTCTGAAGATGGAAAGATTCTATATGAATCTAGTATACTCTAAGGCTACTTTTCACACTGAGTCGCTTTTTATAGGCATTTTTAGCGCTAAAAATAGTGCCTGTAAAGCGCCTCTCCTGTCACTCCAATGTGAAAGCCTGAGTGCTTTCACACTGGAGCGGTGTGCTGGCAGGACGTTGGGGGGGAAAAGTCCTGCAAGCAGCAATTTTGGGGAGGTGGAGGAGTAGTGTATACACCGCTCCTCCCCTGCCCATTGGAATGCATGGGCAGCGCTTCCGAAGTGCCTGCAAATCGCTTTGGCGGCGCTTTGCGGGCACATTTAACCTCTTCGGCCACTAGCAGGGGTTAAAAGCGCCCCGCTAGCAGCCAAATGGCGCCGCTTTACCGCCGACGCCCCCCACACCAGTGTGAAAGTGGCCTAAAGCATGTAATAGGGACTTGGCATTGGCTGTCTTGAAATATTTATATTTGCAGTCCTTTTTTTTAATCTGTTTATTTTAATGTTTGTATGAAAGGTGTTTTTTTTTTTTTTTTTTTTAATTATACGGTGGCAAGAAAAAAGTGTGTGAACCCTATTAGAATTACCTGGCAATCTGCAGTAATTAGTCTAATCTGATCCTCATTAAGGTCACATCACATTTTATTGCAAATTACTGCAGAAAACCAGGTAATTCCAATGGGGTTCACATTTTTCTACGGTATATATGATATTAGAGATGTGCATAATGGAAACATTTTCTTTAGTTTTGGATTCATTCTTTAAGTTTTTATCTTTTGCCTTTCATCATATTTGTTATGTTAGACTGATTTTTGTTTTTGGAATTCGTTTTGTATATTTAGATTAGTTTCATATATTTGTCGTTCCGAATCAAGCTAAGTTATTTCAGAAGATTGCCTATATTCTCTTTAATGTGCTATTTCGGGAGAATACTTGCACGCTCAGTTTTGGGTTGGATGGAGGTGGATCCATCAGAATATCTCAATCTTAACATAAATAATGGAACAAAATTTATTTCAGATTAATTCCTTCTGTCATTATTCTGAATTTTTGATGGATCCACCTCTATCCTATCCAACCCAAGCACAATAAGTAGAAATCATCTTGCTTCACTTTCTGTATTTATTGCAATATGTTCCCATTTTCATATGTGGTGCAAATTTTTTTTTTAATGATGAAAAATGTTAAAGCAACATAAAAACGAAATGTATCCGAATCAATTCGGATCATTCGTTAAGTTGTGTTATTTCAGATGCTTTAAACCATAACCAGGTCCGAATGAATGAAGTTGTCGTATTGTTTCTAATTTATTTCGGATTAGTTGAAATTTGTTACTATTGTGACTCTGATACATCTGAATCTCCAGATAATGAAACTTTTCGTCTGAATTTCATAACAAAACAAATCGCACATGTCTATATGATATTCTTATGTTAAAGTACAACTAAAAGCTCCTGTATAAAGTATGGGGTCACTGCTTCTATGCCCTGAATTGGATCACCCACATGAAAGATCCAATACTGAACACCAGCAGGATTTTTGTCCTTCACTCAGCAAACCGCACAAGTCTAGATCCAACTTTATTCATCCTGAAAAACCTTGCTTGGGGCATTGAGTTTGGAGTCCTTGCCTGGGGTCTACCAGTGCGTGCCATGGCATAGTTTTACAATACCAGCCTAATAATGATAGATGAGTAAGGCTCACCTAAAAGGTGACCCAAAGCAAAGTAGTAGAAATGTTCTCTGCATTAGTAAGGGCCATCCAAGCCGAAAGATGAGTTGACTTGCAGTTTCAATGCACAGCAAGAAACAAGGACACTGCACTTTGGCAAGATCAACAGGCAATTTCCGTATTTCCTCAAAATATTCTCAACCTGAAAACTTTAAACCAATCTTCACCTAAAAAGGCTTGACTTGCTCATGGAGATGCAACCAGATTTTGTTTGTAAAAAAAACCCGTGAACAAAAGTCTAAACAAGTACCAATGAAGTTTCTATGTAATGCACATCATACAAACTTATCCTTCACTGCACAGGACGAGAAAAAATACAAACGAAATCTTAGCTATACAATAGGATTGGAAAACCATAAAAAATAAATAAATGGGGGGGGGGGGGGGGGGGGAAGGAGTAGTGTGTGTAAAGAATACTTTAATTCACAAACCAAATGCAGATAAAATTGACATTTTTGTGGTTGGAATGGGACATGTATTAATACTGGACTGTGTACACTTTGGTATTTCCTGTAGAATAGCAGCAGCCAAAAATGAGTGAGCTGCAAATTCTGGCAGGGGGAAGCATGTTGGACAAAAATGGAGGATTTGCATCAGTCAGTTAATGGACTCTGGCGACCAACTCTGTGGGTTGCCGTCTTTCCTGGTCATATCAGTCAGGGACTTGACCAGAGACGAGAAGTTACGAATAAACTTCCGATTTAGTAGTTGGCAAAGCCAAGAAAACGCTGTAGCGGACGTAAACCCATGGGTCGAGGCCACTGTAGGACCGCTGAAAGTTTCTCTGGGTCCATCGAAAAACCAGCAGTGGAAATGACATGGCCCAGGAATTTAACCTGTTCACAATGGAATTTGCACTTTTCCAGTTTACAATAGAGATTCTCTCTTATGCCGCGTACACACGGTCGGACTTTTCAGCTACAAAAGTCCGACAGACTTTTGGCGGACTTTTGGCGGACTTTTGGCGGACTTTTGGCGGACTTTTGGCGGACTTTTGGCGGACTTTTGGCGGACTTTTGGCGGACTTTTGGCGGACTTTTGGCGGACTTTTGGCGGACTTTTGGCGGACTTTTGGCGGACTTTCTAACGAACAGACTTGCCTACACACGATCACACAAGTCCGTCGAATTCTTACGTGATGACGTACACCGGACTAAAATAAGGAAGTTCATAGCCAGTAGCCAATAGCTGCCCTAGCATGGGTTTTTGTCCGTCGGACTAGCATACAGACGAGCGGATTTTTCGACCGGACTCGAGTCCGTCGGAAAGATTTGAAGCATGTTTCAAATCTAAAGTACGTCGGATTTGAGGCTAAAAAAGTCAGTTGAAAGTCCGGAGAAGCCCACACACGATCGGATTACCAGCCAGCTTTAGTCCGTCAGCGTCCGTTGGACTTTTGTAGACAAAGTCCGACCGTGTGTACGCGGCATTAGTCTCTGAAGCACACGATCTGTCGTGTGGCTCTCCAGGGACTTGGAAAATATGAGGATATCGTCGAGATAAACCACCACACATAACTGCAACAAATCTCAGAGGACATCATTAATGAACTCCTGGAAAACTGCCGGAGCGTTACAAAGGCCAAAAGGCATTACGAGATACTCATTATGACCTGATCTGATATCAAATGCAGTTTTCGTCACCCTCCTTAATCCTGACGATTGTATGCCACTCTCAAATGAAGCTTCTTGAAAACCGTTGCTCCCTTAAGGCGGTCAAATAACTCCGTAATCGACGGAATGGGATAGGCATTCTTAATCGTGGAATGATTGAGGCCCCTATAATTGATGCAAGGTCTCAGCTCACTACTCTTCTTCTTCACAAAAAAGAAACCGGCACCAACAGGAGACAAGGATTTGCGGATGAAACCTTGAGTGCGTCTGCAACATACTCCTCCATGGCCTTATCCTCCAAGACCGACAAAGGGTAAACCTGGCCACGAGGGGGTATGGCACCAGGTTGAAGGCCAATTGTGCAATCCTACGACCGGTGTGGAGGCAATCTACCAGCTTGATCTTTGTCAAAGACATCGCTAAAATCACGGTACTTCTCTGGCAGGGAGGAGAGAAGAGGTGCACAGGACCTTGGCTACCTTCTGGAAGCATCTCACTGCACTGTGGCGACCAGGACAGAACCTAGGCACAGAGCCAATCGAAGGGTTTTGCCTCTGTAATCAAGGATAACCAATAACCAGCGAAAACTTAGGTGAGGCAATAACTTGGAATTGGATTATCTCATGGTGAAGGGCCCCTACGGCCATGGACTATGGAACAGTCTCATGAGTCACATGGGCGGGCTGTAGAGGTCTCCCGTCAAGAGCCTCAATGGCAAGTGGAGTTTCACGCAGCGGAATCGAGTGCTTCAATACAAAGGCAGCCTCAATGAACAGGCCTGCAGCCCCAGAGTCAATTAGAGCCCTATATCTCGATGGATGACTCGGCCCCAGATGGGGTAACCAAAACCAGGGGCTTATCTTTCTGGAAAACTGGAGACGAAACAACGCCACCTAAGGTCTGTCCGCGACAGGACCTCAAGGTTCGGGCGTTCCCTGGATGGGTAGGACAAGACTTCAAAAAAGTGACCAGCCTGGCCACAAAGGCACAATCTCTCCCTCCTCCTAAGGGCTCTCTGACCCGCAGAGAGACGTGTGAAGCCCAAGTGCATGGGTTCATCTTCACAGACCGACTTGGTACGAGGAGGCATGGTAGGTGAGAGAGGCAAGGGTGGGAGACAAATTTCAGACAAATGTACAGGAGGCTTGCGCCAGCGCTCCTTAAGAGTATCTTTCTTTGAGTCTGGAGTCAATGAGGATGGCAAATGTGATCAACCTCTCCAGCTTAGTGGGTATATCTCGGGCTGCTATCTCATCCTTGATGTTATGCAAGAGACAATGAGAGAAGGCAGCCACGAGGGCCTCATTTGTTCCAAGCAACCTCTGCTGCCAGAGGGTTTGCCCAGGCCAAGGCTCTCTCAGAAAGCAAAAATATTATGAAACCTACTTTGCTTGTGTCTGTGGGAAACACCTGGGGCAGCATCTCAAAGTATATCTCAACCTGCTTGAGAAACCTTCTGCATTAAATTGGATCGCCCCCAGATCGCTGAAGGAGCAGAACCAGACATGCCTCTTATAGAGGTAAGACTCGAGGCTGGTGCCTGCACAGAGACTGGAGCAGCAGCAGGGACGGCCTGCAACACAGGTTGTACCAGAGCAGCCATAGTGGAAGATTCCAGGTGAGCCGTGTGACTCAGGAGCATTTGTAACGCCAAGGCAAACTGATCCATGCGGAGATCCTGGTCATCCAATCTGTAAAAAAATATTACCAACAAGTGGACTGACTGCATCTTCTGAATTCATGGCCTTCGCTTACTGTCAGAAACCATGAATCAGACCGAGACAGAATTACAGTTAATCGCACTTGTTTAATAATAATAAAAAGGTAAACGGAGTAAGCGTAGTCAATACATAGCCAGAGTTCAGTAACCAGATTGGGTAGTCAGCCAATGTCGGAGAGCCAGAGATCAATGTAGTAGTGCAGCAAGCAGGATCAGGAGCCAGAAGGGACGTCAGCCGAGCAAGTTTTTCAATAGGAACGCAGGATGAAGTCTGGGATGTGAGCTGGACGACTTTAAGTAGCCAGGACTGACGAGCAGATCATCAACAGCTGAGTCACTGTAGAGAGAAAGGAGCTGGCAATTGGCTGACAGCTGAGCGGCCAGCTCAGAGAAGGAAGGGCTGAGCCCAGCCCTGACAGGGCTGCTCTTTCTTGTAAAGAGCCATATTTGTTCATAAGGATGAGGTTGTATTGCGGCCTTGTCCTGAATTCCTACCAAAAGGTAGTATCGGGTTTTCATTTAAACCAGGATATTGTTCTGCCTTCATTTTTTTTATTTTATTTTTTTTTTTATTTTTTTTTTTTTTTTCAGAACCTCGTTTCTGTAGAAGAAAGTTCACTACGTTCTTTTGATGTGGGGAGGGCTATTGAAAGTGACCACTCAAATTAAAAAAAAAAAGTTGTTTGTGTTGCCAGACGGTCCTAAAGGAGGCCAGGCAGCGTCGAAAGCTTATGGTTTAAAGTGGAAAATTCTTCCTTTTTCATATTAAAGCGCACTCCACCAGGGCTGTTAGTGCTTCTTGGGCAGTGCATCACCAAGCCTCCATGGCTTAGATCTGCAAGGCCGCAACTTGGTCTTCAGTCCATACATTTACCAGATTCTATCAAAGTAGATGTAAAAGAGGATATCGCCTTTTGGGCGCTGTGTACTGCAAGCTGCAGTATGAGTCCTCTAGTCTCTTGGTGCCCTACTTTTTGCTGTGTCTCCTTCCCTTCAGTTGGCATTGCTATGGGACATCCCACATAGTAACTACTATGGCTCTGCGTCCCGTGATGTACGATAAGAAAATAGGATTTTTATAACGGCTTACCTGTAAAAATCCTTTTCTTTGAAGTACATCACGGGACACAGAGGTCCCTCCCTCCTTTGGTATACATGTGTATTGCTTTGCTACAAAACTGAGGTACTCCCACCAGTGGGAGGGGTAATATAGGGAGTGTACTTTTTAATTTAGGGCGTGCCAGTATCCATCACCTGAGGGTGGCCTATAACCCACATAGTAACTACTATTGCTCTGTGTCCCGTGATGAACCTCAAAGAAAAGGATTTTACAGGTAAGCTGTTATAAAAATCCTATTTCGGTCATGCCCCTCTGACAGAAGGTGGACCACTCTGCTGAATGTCAGCCGGTTTCTATTGATCCACCCGATATTTAGCCCGTGTACGGCCCTTAAGAGCAGATGCACTTAAAATTAAGTGCTACAGCACAGATTATTTTTATTTAAAAAATAAATGGGAGACCATAAATCAAATCATTACATTTTATAGTATATTGAAAGTACTGGATTACTGCCATGTGGAAATCTGCATTGCTCTTTGTAGTTGTTCTGAAATAGCACAATGATTCCATAGATACAATATGTAAATGTTGTGTTGTGTTATTTATATATATATATATATATATATATATATGTGTTTATATATACCGTATATACTCGAGTATAAGTCGAATTTTTCAGCACATTTTTTTGTGCTAAAAGTGCCCCCCTCGACTTATACTTGAGTCAAGCTTTTCTGCAGCAAAAAATTTCATTTTCCGAACCGACTTTGGGGCCCCGTATCTCAGGGCCACGTGGTGCTAGGAACTCCAAATTTGGTGTGCAAACCCAGTAGAATTGGTACCATAACATATCCAAATTTGGGGTTCCTAGCACTAAGTGGCCCCGAGATACGGGGCCCCAAAATCGGTTCAGAAAATGTCATTCTCTGCTGCAAAAAAGTGCTTGACATTTTCTGAACCGACTTTGGGGCCCCATATCTCAGGGCCACTTAGAGCTAGGAACCCCAAATTTGGTGTGCAAACCCAGTGGACCTGGTACCATAACATATCCAAATATGGGGTTCCTAGCCCTAAGTGGCCCCGAGATACAGGGTCCTAAACTCGGTTCGGAAAATGTCATTTTCTGCTGCAGAAAAGTGCTTGACATTTTCTGAACTGATTTTTGGGGCCCTGTATCTCGGGGCCACTTAGAGCTAGTAACCCCAGCTTTGGAAATTTTATGGGGCTAGTTCCACTGGGTTTGCACACCAAATTTGGGGGTCTTAGCACTAAGTGGCCCCAAGATACAGGGCCCCAAATTCGGTCAACTGTGTCCATCTGCAGCAATGTCATTTCGGGACCCTTTGGGTTCAGAGACCCCAAATTTTGGCTGCAGCTAGGGGGCATCTAGAAACCCTTAACTACCGAGTTTGAAGTTCAGGGGACCTATGGCTGCAAATGGGCACAAAGAGGCATGCAAATGGGCACAGTGATGCTGCAAATGGGCATTGTTGACCCTCTTTTCCACTTACAGTAGCTGTGCATTTCTCACCCTCGTCTTATACTCGGGTCAATAAGTTTTTCCCATTTTTTTGTGGTAAATTAGGGCCTCGACTTATACTCGGAACGACTTATACTCGAGTATATACGGTATATTATATTGTATAATTTTTTTTTTTTGCTAGTTTAGAAGATGCAGATACGGTAGGGGTATCTATATACAAGAAAAAAAGTGTAATGTTTTGTAGCTTACCAGTCCTTGTGGTGGCTGCATTCATTTTCATTTTCCAAGCTAAGAAAATATAGGTGTGAGTATAGGATTTAAATGTTCCTAATATAGGAAAATAAGTTAATTTCACGAATTTTTAAATATATGTCTATAGTAATAACGTTTTTCATGAGTTTTGGCCAGATTGAAATGGCTTTAAGTGTGGTATATCAATAGTCGTCATAACTATCGGGATCGCTTCTATTTAATACACACTAAGATGTGATGCGCGCTTGTTACACTATTTACTATTTATTTTTTGGGTCTTTTGTATTTATGGACTAACACGAGCAGCAGCACAAATTTTTTTTATTTGTATGGTTCGCGCAAAATCACGTTTCTTTATATAAGAAAATATTTGGAAAATACAGAAATTGCCTGTTTTTGCCAAGTTCTTTTCTTTTGCTGTTAATTGAAACTGCAAGTCTTTGGGCTTAGTTAGTCCTTGCTGATGCAGAGTGTGGCTCTACTACTTTTTGTGTCACCCTTCATTGTTAGACTGCTATTGTAAAACCAAGCAATGGCATACACTGGTAGGGATTCCAAGCTATATGGTGCTTTGCTGTTAGCAGCTGTCTGGATGAGCTTGCGCTAAAGAGTCCTTGGCTTCCTAGTTCTGAGTGCACCAATTCCTCAAAGTAGAATGTAGAGCCTATAAAAGAATGCTTTGTTTTTTGGAGTATTGGTGTTCAAGTCAAAATGGAAGTTGTTTTTAAATAAAAAAACAAAAAAACTAACTCTTGTCTCTCTAATTATTAAAGCAGTAATAAACCCAAAAGAAAACCCATTTTATTATATTAAATCCTAAAATCACACAACTTATAATAAACTGCAACTGATTATAAAATATGAGCTGTAGTTCAGCTTAAATTTGTTACTGTATTTAAATCCACTAGTACTTATATTCCCCCCCCCCCCCCCCCCCCAACTGACGATGCTGCTCTCCAAATCTACCCCCTGTGCTCCATCCAGAGTAATGTCTGTATAATACAGGAGATGTGTTACTGGGCAGATCACCATGGGAGATCGGAGGGGAAAAACGCCTAAAGGAAAAACTAACACAGCCACGTCTAATTGTTAGGCTGCAATACATTACATTTTTGGGTTTAATATTTAAATTGGCACTTGCTGGATTTGTAATAAACTGTGTAAAAGTCAGTTCTAACCAAACTGATTGTTTCTATTTTGCATGGGCGTGTCAATATGAATCAGCTGCTGGATTTTTATACGTTAAGGTCACCAGTTCCCATAGTAGTTACATGTTGGTTTCCCACCCTTGAGGGGGTTTTTCATAATGTCATAAGCAAATTGGAAAGTCTAGCAGTTTGAAAATTACCTCTTTTTTAAATTGTAAACTTAAAGGTGTTGTCAACCCTCGGTTTTTCAACTTAATGCATAGAATGACCTTTTTGTAGTGCAGCAGTCCCCCCTTTTTACTTACCTGAACCTGATCATTCCAGCGGCCGGGACGGGCAGAGCAGCTCCAGCCACTGTGTCAGGTCCTCATTGGCTGCATAGATAGCAGCAGGAGCATTGGCTCCTGTTGCTGTCAATCAAAGCCAGTGTCATGGGGGCAAGGCCGAGTCCTACTGTCTGTGTTGATGGACTCAGCAGCAGGACTCGGGTGCCCGCACGAGTGCCCCCAGGGAATGTGGGTCTCCGTGGGGGCACAGAAGAGCAGGATCGAGGACCCTCTGCAAGGGTTTTGCAAAACCTTTGCACAGAAGAGGCAAGTATGACATAATTTTTTTTTTTTTCTAACTATTTCATACTTGTGCAATGATTTGCACAGCGCATCTCCCGATCCTCTTCTTCTGGGGTCCCCCGCCGTTGCTCCTGGCTCCCGCTGCTGTCCCTGAGCCAGTGAGGAGGGAGAGGGCTTCTGCTCTCGTGCTAAGTGCTAGATTGTGTAGACTGCACACAGGTTGTGGTGTGTGTGTGTGTGTGTGTGTGTGTGTGTTTGTGTGTGTTTTTTTTTTTTTTTTTTTTTTTTTTTTAAATTCTACCCTTTTTTTAAAGCCGAGAATGCATTCAGGTAAGAAAACCTTTTTGTTTAGTTTGTTTTGTTGTACTACTGATGAACATTGGCAATAGATGTACTATTCATTAAAAGTTTAATAAACCTAACACTTTAAAAAAAAAAAGTAGTAAGAAAGCCTTTCAGCCTTTACAACCACTTTAATACTGACTGGGAGAACAAGCACAAACTACCATTGGAATTTCTAAGCAATCTAAAAATCTGGTAAACAATTCGGCTCACCAATATTTTTTTCATAATGGAAATGTCAACTTCTGCTGTAAATCTGCACCTTAGCCATTACATGCTGGTGTTGCCCACCCTTGAGGTTTTTTTCTAACGTGTTTATAAACAAATATAACTGGTAAATTCCAGTGGTTTTACTGTAACATTTCTTTACTATTTATAGGGTACGTGTGCACACATAAACCTACTATTGGAATATAAAGATATGATGGGCATTTCAGCTCACCAAAGTTGCCTCCATAATGTAAATGCAAATTTCTGCCGTAGATCTGCATCCTGGATTTTTTGTTTTAACCCCTTGACGCCGACGTAACGCAAATATGCGGCCTTCGGGTTCAGGGGGCTGTACCAGGGTGATACCTGCAGCTGCACACCTCGCCACTTTCTTTTTTTTTTTTTTTTGCTTGCAATAACAACAAATGCGGCTAAGCAGCCGCTCAGCTGTTACAAGGAGGGGATGGGGGTGGGGACATCCCACCGGGAGGCCCGAGCGACCACCTGTCACATCTGCTGGCTGGCCGGCGGCCCAAACAATGCCGGAATCTGCTTTGATCGGGTCTCGGATCTAGTAACCCGGAAGCGGTGTCATGACATCCCTTTCGGTTTACTAAAGATTTAAAGTGGATGTAAACCCAATGTCATTCTTTCTAAACTACTGCCATAGGGGTTATCTATAAGGATATACATGCCTCCTACATGTATCTTTACCTGTCAAATGTCTCCCCTCTGTCTGTTATTAAACCCGAAAAACTGCATATTCTGTGGGTGGGTCTATTGTCTGAAGCTTGGTGGGTGGAGTGATGTCAGACTCCCCGCCCACCTCTACACTCCCCTTGTCAATATGCATTTTCTCCTGTGTATTTCTTACACTGAACTTCTGCTATGATCTCTAACATCCAGTGAAAAGACAGGAAAGTAACCACATGACTTCAGCATGCCAAATCATGCTGAGGTGTGGAACAGCCAATCCTTGCAGAGCTGCTGGAGAAAGGAGTGGGGGTGGGAATTAAAAAATAATGCATGTCTTAGGCTAGTGTTGCCGAGATCATTAGAGTGAGCGCAATAATTCTAGAGCGATACCTCCTGTGTAACTCTAAACAGGTAACCTGTAGAAATTTTTAAAGCATCGACCATGGAGATTTTTACAGTAAAAAAATAATTCTTAAAAAATGATTCATACGCCGTGGAAAATTTCCACATTTTGTCATGTTACAACCAAAAATGTAAATGTATTTTATTGGGATTTTATGTGATAGACCAACACAAAGTAGCACATAATTGTGGAGTGGAAGGAAAATGAGAAATGCTGTATTGTATTCTATCTAAAAAGTGTGGCGTGCATTTGTATTCAGCCCCCTTTTTACTCTGATACACCTAACTAAAATCTAGTGGAACCAATTGCCTTCAGAGGTCACCTAATTTAGTAAATATCTCCACCTGTGTGTAATTTAATCTCAGTATAAATACAGCTGTTCTGTGCAGCCCTCAAATGTTTGTTAGAGAACCTTAGTGAACAACCAGCATCACGAAGGCCAAGGAACACTGCAGACCAGAGATAAAGTTGGGGAGAAGTTTAAAGCGGGGTTAGGTTAAAAAAAATAAAAATATTGCAAGCTTTTGAACATCTCATGGAGCACTGTTCAATCCATCATCCAAAAATAGAAAAAGTATGGCAGAACTGCAACCTACAAAAGACCTGACCGTCCATCTAAACTGATAGGTCGAGCAAGAAGAGCATTAATCAAACAGCCAAGAGGCCCATGGTAACTCTGGAGGAGCTGCAGAGATCCACAGCTCCGGTGGGAGAATCTGTCCACAGGACAACTTTTTTTCATGCACTCCACAAATCTGGCCTTTATGGAAGAGTGGCAAGAAGAAAGCCATTGTTGAATGAAATCCTTAAGTCCCATTTGCAGTTTGCGATAACCTGTGGGGGACACAGCAAACATGTGTTAGAAGGTGCTCTGGTCAGATGAGACCAAAATTAAACTTTGGCCTAAAAGCAAAACTCGGTGTGGAGGAAAACTAACACTGCACATAACCCTGAACACACCATCCCCACCATGAAACATGGTGGTGGCAACATCATGTTGTGGGGATGCTTTTCTTCAGCAGGGACAAGGAAGCTGGTCAGGGTTGGTGGGAAGATGGATGGAGCCAAATGCAGGGTAATCTTAGAAAATGTGTTAGTCTGCAAAAGACTTGAGACTGAGGTGGAGGTTCACTTTCCAGCAGGACAACAACCCTAAACATACAGCCAGAGCTACAATGGAATGGTTTAGCTCAAAGCATATTCATGTGTTAGAATGGCCCAGTCAAACTCCAGATCTAAATCCAATTGAGAATATGTGGCAAGATTTGAAAATTGCTGTTCAGACGCTCTCCATACAATCTGACAGAGCTTGAGCTATCTTGAAGAAGAATGTGCAAAGCTGGTAGAGACATACCCAAAAAGACTTGCAGCTGTAATTGCAGCGAAAGGTGGTTCTACAAAGTATTGATTCAGGGGGGTTGAATACAAATGCACGCCAGAGATATTTGTAAAAGAATTTGAAAACCATTTATCATTTTTCTTCCACTTCACAATTATGTGCCACTTTGTGTTGGTCTATCACATAAAATCCCAATAAAATACATTTACGTTTTTGGTTGTAAAGTGACAAAATGTGGTAAATTTCAAGAGGTATGAATTTTTCAAGGCACTCTAAGCACTGTAGTGTGTGTCGCCATTCCGCGAGTATGCGCAATTTTAAAGCATGACATGTTGGGTATCTATTTACTTGGCGTACTGTACTGTTTTTGGGGTTTTTTATTAAAAAAAATTCCAAAACATTGCATTTGAAATACTTGTATTGTAATAGATTTTATCTTCAGGAGAATACCAAAGACGCAAGGTTGCAAATCTAAATCTAGTTTTAAAAATGGTTTTGGGGAATAGTTTGTGTGGAAGTACCTACTTTGTTAGTCATAAAACCTAACTAATGAAAAATGTGTCTGCAATTACACTTCATTTTAATTTTTATTTATTTTTTGTATCATCATAGTTCATTCACCCGCTACGAGCAAAAAGTCATGTGTTCTGTGGAAGCTTGGAAGGACAGTCTCTTGTGTGTACACAATGAGTTCAGTCCCAGGTCATTAAAACCATATGGATCATTTCATCCTAAAAGACCTGGCTTTTGGAACATGTTTTGATTAAAACGACGAGGAGTCCTTTTCCAGTAAACTGTAGATTGAATGTTTGACTCCTTTTATTCTATCTAATTATTGGACATCGTAGACCTTCATCTTCTTCGTGTAGTATTATTATTATTATTATTATTATATATATATATTTTTTTAAATGTTTTTGTAGCCCGACTTTCTCTTGTTCGGGTCCTGTCATTAGCCTTTTCCTTCCATTTTTTGTTTCCTAGCTTCTCTATCTCTATCTCTATCTCTATCTCTATCTCTATCTCTATCTCTATCTCTATCTCTCTATCTCTCTATCTCTCTATCTCTCTATCTCTCTATCTCTCTCTCTCTCTCTCTCTCTCTCTCTCTCTATCTCTTCTATCTATATCTCTATATCTCTATATCTCTATCTATATCTCTATATCTCTATCTCTCTATCTATATCTCTATCTCTCTATCTCTCTATCTATATCTCTCTATCTATATATCTCTATCTCTCTATCTCTCTATCTATATCTCTATCTCTCTATCTATATCTCTATCTCTCTATCTATATCTCTATCTCTCTATCTCTCTATCTATATCTCTCTATCTGATATCTCTATCTCTCTATCTCTCTATCTATATCTCTATCTCTCTATCTATATCTCTATCTCTCTCTCTATCTCTATCTCTCTATCTATATCTCTATCTCTATCTCTCTATCTCTCTATCTATATCTCTCTATCTCTCTATCTCTATCTCTCTATCTATATCTCTATCTCTATCTCTCTATCTCTCTATCTATATCTCTATCTCTCTATCTCTCTATCTATATCTCTATCTCTATCTCTCTATCTCTCTATCTCTATCTCTATCTCTCTATCTATATCTCTATCTCTCTATCTATCTCTCTATCTATCTCTCTATCTATATCTCTATCTCTCTATCTCTCTATCTCTATCTCTCTATCTCTATCTCTCTATCTCTCTATCTATATCTCTATATCTCTATCTCTCTATCTATATCTCTATCTCTCTATCTATATCTCTATCTCTCTATCTATATCTCTATCTCTCTATCTATATCTCTATCTCTATCTCTATCTCTATCTCTCTATCTATATCTCTATCTCTATCTCTCTATCTCTATCTCTCTATCTCTATCTCTATCTATATCTCTATCTATATCTCTATCTCTCTATCTATATCTCTCTCTATCTATCTCTCTATCTATATCTCTCTATCTATATCTCTATCTCAATATCTCTCTATCTATATCTCTATCTCTCTATCTCTCTATCTATATCTCTATCTCTCTATCTCTCTATCTATATCTCTATCTCTCTATCTCTCTATCTATATCTCTATCTCTCTATCTATCTCTCTATCTATATCTCTATCTCTCTATCTATCTCTCTATCTCTCTATCTATATCTCTATCTCTCTATCTATATCTCTATCTCTCTATCTATATCTCTCTATCTCTATCTCTCTATCTCTATCTCTCTATCTCTATCTCTCTATCTATCTCTCTATCTATATCTCTATCTCTCTATCTATATCTCTCTATCTCTATCTCTCTATCTCTATCTATATCTCTATCCTCTCTATCTATATCTCTATCTCTCTATCTATATCTCTATCTCTCTATCTATATTCTCTATCTCTCTATCTATATCTCTATCTCTCTATCTCTATCTCTCTATCTCTATCTCTCTATCTATCTCTCTATCTATATCTCTCTATCTCTATCTATATCTCTCTATCTCTATCTCTCTATCTCTATCTATATCTCTATCTCTCTATCTCTCTATCTATCTCTCTATCTATCTCTCTATCTATATCTCTCTATCTATATCTCTCTATCTCTATCTCTCTATCTCTATCTATATCTCTATCTCTCTATCTATCTCTCTATCTATATCTCTATCTCTCTATCTCTCTATCTATATCTCTATCTCAATATCTCTCTATCTATATCTCTATCTATATCTCTATCTCTCTATCTATATCTCTATCTCTCTATCTCTCTATCTATATCTCTCTATCTATATCTCTATCTCAATATCTCTCTATCTATATCTCTATCTCTCTATCTATATCTCTATCTCTCTATCTATATCTCTCTATCTCTATCTCTCTATCTCTATCTCTCTATCTCTATATCTCTATCTATATCTCTATCTATATCTCTATCTCTCTATCTATATCTCTATCTCTCTATCTATATCTCTCTCTATCTATCTCTCTATCTATATCTCTATCTCTCTATCTCTCTATCTATATCTCTATCTCAATATCTCTCTATCTATATCTCTATCTCTCTATCTCTCTATCTATATCTCTATCTCTCTATCTCTCTATCTCTCTATCTCTCTATCTCTCTATCTCTCTCTCTATCTCTCTATCTATATCTCTATCTCTCTATCTCTCTATCTCTCTATATCTCTATCTATATCTCTATCTCTCTATCTCTCTATCTATATCTCTATCTCATATCTCTCTATCTATATCTCTATCTCTCTATCTATCTCTCTATCTATATCTCTATCTCTCTATCTATATATCTATATCTCTATCTCTCTATCTATATCTCTATCTCTCTATCTCTATCTATATCTCTATCTCTCTATCTATATCTCTATCTCTCTATCTATATCTCTATCTCTATCTCTCTATCTATCTCTCTATCTCTCTATCTATATCTCTATCTCTCTATCTATATCTCTATCTCTATCTCTATCTCTCTATCTATATCTCTATCTCTATCTCTCTATCTATATCTCTATCTCTCTATCTATATCTCTATCTCTCTATCTCTATCTCTCTATCTATATCTCTCTATCTCTATCTCTCTATCTCTATCTCTCTATCTCTATCTCTCTATCTATATCTCTATCTCTCTATCTATCTCTCTATCTATATCTCTATCTCTCTATCTCTCTATCTATATCTCTATCTCTCTATCTATATCTCTATCTCTCTATCTCTATCTCTCTATCTCTATCTCTCTATCTATATCTCTATCTCTCTATCTATATCTCTATCTCTCTATCTATATCTCTACTCTCTATCTATCTCTCTATCTATATCTCTATCTCTCTATCTATATCTCTATCTCTCTATCTATATCTCTATCTCTCTATCTATATCTCTCTCTATCTATCTCTCTATCTATATCTCTATCTCTCTATCTCTCTATCTATATCTCTATCTCTCTATCTATATCTCTATCTCTCTATCTATATCTCTATCTCTCTATCTATATCTCTATCTCTATCTCTCTATCTATATCTCTATCTCTCTATCTATATCTCTATCTCTCTATCTCTATCTCTCTATCTCTATCTCTCTCTATCTATCTCTCTATCTAATCTCTATCTCTCTATCTCTCTATCTATATCTCTATCTCTCTATCTATATCTCTATCTCTCTATCTATATCTCTATCTATATCTCTATCTCTCTATCTATATCTCTATCTCTCTATCTATATCTCTATCTCTCTATCTCTATCTCTCTATCTATATCTCTCTCTATCTATCTCTCTATCTATATCTCTATCTCTCTATCTCTCTATCTATATCTCTATCTCTCTATCTATATCTCTATCTCCTATCTATATCTCTATCTATATCTCTATCTCTCTATCTATATCTCTATCTCTATCTCTCTATCTATATCTCTATCTCTCTATCTATCTCTCTATCTATCTCTCTATCTCTCTATCTATCTCTCTATCTATATCTCTATCTCTCTATCTATATCTCTATCTCTATCTCTCTATCTATATCTCTATCTCTCTATCTATCTCTCTATCTATCTCTCTATCTCTCTATCTATCTCTCTATCTATATCTCTATCTCTCTATCTATCTCTCTATCTATATCTCTATCTCTCTATCTCTATCTCTCTATCTCTCTATATCTCTATCTCTCTATCTCTCTATCTATATCTCTATCTCTATCTCTCTATCTCTATCTCTCTATCTCTCTATCTATATCTCTATCTCTCTATCTCTCTATCTATATCTCTATCTCTCTATCTATATCTCTCTCTATCTATCTCTCTATCTATATCTCTATCTCTCTATCTATCTCTCTATCTATATCTCTATCTCTCTATCTATATCTCTATCTCTCTATCTATATCTCTATCTCTCTATCTATATCTATCTCTCTATCTATATCTCTATCTCTCTATCTATCTCTCTATCTATATCTCTATCTCTCTATCTATATCTCTATCTCTCTATCTATATCTCTATCTCTCTATCTCTATCTCTCTATCTCTATCTCTCTATCTATATCTCTATCTCTCTATCTATATCTCTATCTCTCTATCTCTCTATCTATATCTCTATCTCAATATCTCTCTATCTATATCTCTATCTCAATATCTCTCTATCTATATCTCTATCTCTCTATCTATATCTCTATCTCTCTATCTCTCTATCTATATCTCTATCTCTCTATCTATATCTCTATCTCTCTATCTCTCTATCTATATCTCTATCTCTCTATCTCTCTATCTATATCTCTATCTCTCTATCTATCTCTCTATCTATCTCTCTATCTATATCTCTATCTCTCTATCTATATCTCTATCTCTCTATCTATATCTCTATCTCTCTATCTCTATCTCTCTATCTCTATCTCTCTATCTATATCTCTATCTCTCTATCTATATCTCTATCTCTCTATCTATATCTCTATCTCTCTATCTATATCTCTCTATCTCTATCTCTCCTATCTCTATCTCTCTATCTATCTCTCTATCTATATCTCTATCTCTCTATCTCTATCTCTCTATCTCTATCTCTCTATCTCTATCTATATCTCTATCTCTCTATCTATCTCTCTATCTCTCTATCTATATCTCTATCTCTCTATCTCTCTATCTCTCTATCTATCTCTCTATCTATCTCTCTATCTATATCTCTCTATCTCTATCTCTCTATCTCTATCTCTATCTCTCTATCTATATCTCTATCTCTCTATATCTCTATCTATATCTCTATCTCTCTATCTATCTCTCTATCTCTATCTCTCTATCTATATCTCTATCTATATCTCTATCTCTCTATCTATATCTCTATCTCTCTATCTATATCTCTCTCTATCTATCTCTCTATCTATATCTCTATCTCTCTATCTCTCTATCTATATCCTCTATCTCTCTATCTCTCTATCTATATCTCTATCTCTCTATCTCTCTATCTATATCTCTATCTCTCTATCTCTCTATCTATATCTCTATCTCTCTCTATCTCTCTATCTATATCTCTATCTCTCTATCTATCTCTCTATCTATATCTCTATCTCTCTATCTATATCTCTATCTCTCTATCTATCTCTCTATCTCTCTATCTCTCTATCTATATCTCTATCTCAATATCTCTCTATCTATATCTCTATCTCTCTATCTCTCTATCTATATCTCTATCTCTCTATCTCTCTATCTATATCTCTATCTCTCTATCTCTCTATCTATATCTCTATCTCTCTCTCTATCTCTCTATCTATATCTCTATCTCTCTATCTATCTCTCTATCTATATCTCTATCTCTCTATCTATATCTCTATCTCTCTATCTATATCTCTATCTCTCTATCTCTCTATCTATCTCTCTATCTATATCTCTATCTCTCTATCTATATCTCTATCTATATCTCTATCTCTCTATCTATAGTCTCTATCTCTCTATCTATATCTCTATCTCTCTATCTATATCTCTATCTCTATCTCTCTATCTATATCTCTATCTCTCTATCTATATCTATATCTCTATCTCTCTATCTCTCTATCTATATCTCTATCTCTCTATCTATCTCTCTATCTCTCTATCTCTCTATCTATATCTCTATCTCTCTATCTCTCTATCTATATCTCTATCTCTCTATCTATATCTCTATATCTCTATCTCTATCTCTATATCTCTATCTCTCTATCTATATCTCTATCTCTCTATCTCTCTATCTATATCTCTATCTCTCTATCTCTCTATCTATATCTCTATCTCTCTATCTCTCTATCTATATCTCTATCTCTCTATCTCTCTATCTCTATCTCTATATCTCTATCTCTATCTCTATATCTCTATCTCTCTATCTATATCTCCTCTATCTATCTCTCTATCTATATCTCTATCTCTCTATCTCTCTATCTATATCTCTATCTCATATCTCTCTATCTATATCTCTATCTCTCTATCTCTCTATCTATATCTCTATCTCTCTATCTCTCTATCTAATCTCTATCTCTCTATCTCTCTATCTATATCTCTATCTCTCTATCTATCTCTCTATCTCTATCTCTATCTCTCTATCTATCTCTCTATCTCTCTATCTATCTCTCTATCTATCTCTCTATCTCTCTATCTATCTCTCTATCTATATCTCTATCTCTCTATCTATCTCTCTATCTATATCTCTATCTCTCTATCTCTATCTCTCTATCTCTCTATATCTCTATCTCTCTATCTCTCTATCTATATCTCTATCTCTATCTCTCTATCTCTATCTCTCTATCTCTCTATCTATATCTCTATCTCTCTATCTCTCTATCTATATCTCTATCTCTCTATCTATATCTCTATCTCTCTATCTCTCTCTATCTATATCTCTATCTCTCTATCTATATCTCTATCTCTATCTCTCTATCTATATCTCTATCTCTCTATCTATCTCTCTATCTATATCTCTATCTCTCTATCTATATCTCTATCTCTCTATCTATATCTCTATCTCTCTATCTATATCTCTATCTCTCTATCTATATCTCTATCTCTCTATCTATCTCTCTATCTATATCTCTATCTATCTCTCTATCTATATCTCTATCTCTCTATCTATCTCTCTATCTATATCTCTATCTCTCTATCTATATCTCTATCTCTCTATCTATATCTCTATCTCTATCTCTCTATCTCTATCTCTATTCTCTATCTCTCTATCTATATCTCTATCTCTATCTCTCTATCTATATCTCTATCTCTATCTCTCTATCTATATCTCTATCTCTCTATCTATATCTATATCTCTATCTATATCTCTATCTCTCTATCTCTCTATCTCTCTATCTATCTCTCTATCTCTCTATCTATATCTCTATCTCTCTATCTCTCTATCTATATCTATATCTCTATCTCTCTATCTATCTCTCTATCTCTCTATCTCTATCTCTCTATCTCTCTATCTCTATCTCTATCTCTATCTCTATCTCTCTATCTATATCTCTATCTCTCTATATCTCTATCTATATCTCTATCTCTCTATCTATCTCTCTATATCTCTATCTATATCTCTATCTCTCTATCTATCTCTCTATCTCTATCTCTCTATCTATATCTCTATCTCTCTATCTCTATCTCTCTATCTCTATCTCTCTATCTATATCTCTATCTCTCTATCTATATCTCTATCTCTCTATCTATATCTCTATCTCTCTATCTATATCTCTATCTCTCTATCTATCTCTCTATCTCTCTATCTATCTCTCTATCTCTCTATCTATCTCTCTATCTATATCTATATCTCTATCTCTCTATCTATATCTCTATCTCTCTATCTCTCTATCTATATCTCTATCTCTCTATCTATATCTCTATCTCTCTATCTCTCTCTATCTATATCTCTATCTCTCTATCTATATCTCTATCTCTATCTCTCTATCTATATCTCTATCTCTCTATCTATCTCTCTATCTATATCTCTATCTCTCTATCTATATCTCTATCTCTCTATCTATATCTCTATCTCTCTATCTATATCTCTATCTCTCTATCTATATCTCTATCTCTCTATCTATCTCTCTATCTATATCTCTATCTCTCTATCTATATCTCTATCTCTCTATCTATATCTCTATCTCTCTATCTATATCTCTATCTCTCTATCTATATCTCTATCTCTATCTCTCTATCTCTATCTCTCTATCTATATCTCTATCTATATCTCTATCTCTCTATCTATATCTCTATCTCTCTATCTATATCTCTATCTCTCTATCTATATCTCTATCTCTCTATCTATATCTCTATCTCTCTATCTATATCTCTATCTCTCTATCTATATCTCTCTATCTCTCTATCTATATCTCTATCTCTCTATCTATATCTCTATCTATATCTCTATCTCTCTATCTCTCTATCTATATCTCTATCTCTATCTCTCTCTCTATATCTCTATCTCTCTATCTCTATCTCTATCTCTCTATCTATATCTCTATCTCTCTATCTATATCTCTATCTCTCTATCTATATCTCTATCTCTCTATCTATCTCTCTATCTCTCTATCTATCTCTCTATCTATATCTCATATCTCTATCTCTCTATCTATATCTCTATCTCTCTATCTCTCTATCTATATCTCTATCTCTCTATCTATATCTCTATCTATATCTCTATCTATATCTCTATATCTCTATCTCTATCTCTCTATCTCTCTATATCTCTATCTATATCTCTATCTCTCTATCTATTCTCTATCTCTCTATATCTCTATCTATATCTCTATCTCTCTATCTATCTCTCTATCTCTATCTCTCTATCTCTCTATCTCTATCTCTCTATCTATATCTCTATCTCTCTATCTATCTCTCTATCTCTCTATCTCTATCTCTCTATCTCTATCTCTCTATCTATATCTCTATCTATATCTCTCTATCTATATCTCTATCTCTATCTCTATCTCTCTATCTCTATCTCTATCTCTCTATCTATATCTCTCTATCTATATCTCTATCTCTATCTCTCTATCTATATCTCTATCTCTCTATCTATCTCTCTATCTCTCTATCTATATCTCTATCTCTATATCTCTATCTCTCTATCTATATCTCTATCTCTCTATCTATATCTCTATCTCTCTATCTCTCTATCTATATCTCTATCTCTCTATCTCTCTATCTATATCTCTCTATCTCTATCTCTCTATCTCTATCTATATCTCTATCTCTCTATCTCTCTATCTATATCTCTATCTCTATCTCTCTCTCTATATCTCTATCTCTCTATCTATATCTCTATCTCTATCTCTCTATCTCTATCTCTCTATCTATATCTCTATCTATATCTCTATCTCTCTATCTATATCTCTCTATCTCTCTATCTATATCTCTATCTCTCTATCTATATCTCTATCTCTATCTCTATCTCTCTATCTATATCTCTATCTCTCTATCTATATCTCTATCTCTCTATCTATATCTCTATCTCTCTATCTATATCTCTATCTCTCTATCTCTCTATCTATATCTCTATCTCTCTATCTCTCTATCTCTCTATCTCTATATCTCTATCTCTCTATCTATATCTCTATCTCTCTATCTATATCTCTATCTCTCTATCTATATCTCTATCTCTCTATCTATATCTCTATCTCTCTATCTATATCTCTATCTCTCTATCTCTCTACTATCTATATCTCTATCTCTCTATCTCTCTATCTATATCTCTATCTCTCTATCTCTCTATCTATATCTCTATCTCTCTATCTATATCTCTATCTCTCTATCTATATCTCTATCTCTCTATCTATATCTCTATCTCTCTATCTCTCTATCTATATCTCTATCTCTCTATCTATATCTCTATCTCTCTATCTATATCTCTATATCTCTATCTCTCTATCTATATCTCTATCTCTCTATCTCTCTATCTATACTCTCTATCTCTATCTCTCTATCTCTATCTATATCTCTATCTCTCTATCTCTCTATCTATATCTCTATCTTCTATCTCTCTATCTATATCTCTATCTCTATCTCTCTATCTATATCTCTATCTCTCTATCTCTCTCTCTATATCTCTATCTCTCTATCTATATCTCTATCTCTCTATCTATCTCTCTATCTCTATCTCTCTATCTCTATCTCTCTATCTACTCTATCTATATCTCTATCTCTCTATCTATATCTCTCTATCTCTCTATCTATATCTCTATCTCTCTATCTATATCTCTATCTCTATCTCTATCTCTCTATCTATATCTCTATCTCTCTATCTATATCTCTATCTCTCTATCTATATCTCTATCTCTCTATCTATATCTCTATCTCTCTATCTCTCTATCTATATCTCTATCTCTCTATCTCTCTATCTATATCTCTATCTCTCTATCTCTCTATCTATATCTCTATCTCTCTATCTCTCTATCTATATCTCTATATCTCTATCTCTCTATCTATATCTCTATCTCTCTATCTATATCTCTATCTCTCTATCTATATCTCTATCTCTCTATCTATATCTCTATCTCTCTATCTATATCTCTATCTCTCTATCTATCTCTCTATCTCTCTATCTATATCTCTATCTCTATATCTCTATCTCTCTATCTATATCTCTATCTCTCTATCTATATCTCTATCTCTCTATCTCTCTATCTCTCTATCTCTCTATCTCTATCTCTCTATCTCTATCTATATCTCTATCTCTCTATCTCTCTATCTCTATCTATATCTCTATCTCTATCTCTATCTCTCTCTCTATATCTCTATCTCTCTATCTATATCTCTATCTCTATCTCTATCTCTATCTCTCTATCTATATCTCTATCTATATCTCTATCTCTCTATCTATATCTCTCTATCTCTCTATCTATATCTCTATCTCTCTATCTATATCTCTATCTCTATCTCTATCTCTATCTCTCTATCTATATCTCTATCTCTCTATCTATATCTCTATCTCTCTATCTATATCTCTATCTCTCTATCTATATCTCTATCTCTCTATCTCTCTATCTATATCTCTATCTCTCTATCTCTATCTCTATCTATATCTCTATCTCTCTATCTATATCTCTATCTCTCTATCTCTATCTCTATCTCTCTATCTCTATCTCTATCTCTCTATCTCTATCTCTATCTCTATCTCTCTATCTCTATCTCTATCTCTCTATCTATATCTCTATCTATATCTCTATCTCTCTATCTATATCTCTATCTCTCTATCTATATCTCTATCTCTATCTCTATCTCTCTATCTATATCTCTATCTCTCTATCTATATCTCTATCTATATCTCTATCTATATCTCTATCTATATCTCTATCTATATCTCTATCTCTCTATCTATATCTCTATCTCTCTATCTCTATCTCTATCTATCTCTATCTCTCTATCTATATCTCTCTATTTCTCTCTATCTCTATCTCTCTATCTCTCTATCTCTCTATATCTATATCTCTATCTCTATCTCTATCTCTCTATCTATATCTCTATCTCTCTATCTCTATCTCTATCTCTCTATCTATATCTCTATCTCTATATCTCTATCTCTCTATCTATATCTCTATCTCTCTATCTATATCTCTATCTCTCTATCTATATCTCTATCTCTCTATCTCTCTATCTATATCTCTCTATCTCTCTATCTATATCTCTATCTCTATCTCTCTATC